>CM076580.1:1470679105-1471065220 GCA_034641835.2 Pinus albicaulis
CATCGGCTGATCACTGTATTCGATATGTTGAAACTGAACTTGCTCCTTCCAGAAACGAGGTACTGATTGGTTCGCAATATTAGCTTATGTTTTGAGAACATAATTTTCGTCATACTAATCATACGTAGGTGAATCATCAAAAGGAAGAATGTCATCAAAGATACACATTAGATCAACATATTTTTTCTCCTCGGATTGATCTACAAATTCATTTTTTGATCTATGGTAGCTGGGATTAGCACGAAAAGGTTTAAGGCCAAAAACCTCTTCTTCTTCTGCAATAAGTGAGACATGGTGATCTTGAATGGAAAATTCATCTCTCATGGTAATATTTGGCATCGTTTCCTCTACTGTAATTACTAAAATATCGATTTTTACTTATGAAGATGTTAGGTGCTCTACAATTTTGTCCATCTCTTCTTCCTTCATCTTTGCCCTTCTGATCAGCAGATTAGCCTCTACCTCTACTGCACTATTCTACATCTCTTCAAGTGTTTTAAGGTTCCTTTCTCTTAGCTGAAACTCCATTTCTGGATCAAAATCATCTGGGTAATGTAAGAGAGCGGAGCCAGGAGGAGGTCTTATATTAGCAGGTATCGAACAATAGACTTGATTGAATCTGGCAGAAAATTGTTGTAATATCTCCCCTAACTATATTTTCAACTAGTCATACTCTTCTAGGATAAGGAAATGGTTTTATTTGACCACCCACATGTCGAGGAAATTTTTTAAAAATTGCAGGAAATATGATATTCTCGCAGCAGGCAATTTTTTGAACCAACTCTTGACTTTGCCTTATAAGGAAAGAGAAAATAGCCTGATACTGACATCCTCTTCGTCAACTTCAAAAAGGTCGAGGAAAGTCTCAAAATTTCGCATATGTCTCTCAGAAGCAGTGTTGTCACATTCACTATCAAACCTCGACAGATATAGGTAATGAGTTTCAGTGAAAGCATGGAGAATAGGAGATAAGACGAGTGGTTTGTATCTTTATGGAATTTTGCAAGG
Source organism: Pinus albicaulis (assembly GCA_034641835.2). Classification (NCBI taxonomy): domain Eukaryota; kingdom Viridiplantae; phylum Streptophyta; class Pinopsida; order Pinales; family Pinaceae; genus Pinus; species Pinus albicaulis. The sequence goes on from CM076580.1 coordinate 1,470,680,114, forward strand.
TGTAGGAGTATGTACAAAAGTTTTAGGATCAGTCTTGATCTCTTGAGGTTCATGAATTTGAAGATGGTCATCACAAGATTTAGGCAAGAGGTCTTGATCTTGATCAAAATAAAATGGAAACTTGGTATTTACACTCTTCAAATAGGAAGAATCAAGACTTTGATCATCTTTTTCATACAAAAAACTTTGGAAAACTTTCAAGATAGTTTCAGGAAAAGATAAGAAATATTTCTTGATAAAGAACATGATGTCTTGAATAAAATTCCAAGTTGAATACCTGATCTTCCCATGTTGTCCTTTCATATTTCCTGGCAAGGTTCATCCTCCAATGGAGTATTTGGATTTGATTTCGAAACTGATTTGGAGTCGCCCGGTGGATTATTTCAGGCTTCTTATGCATGTTCGTTCTTCACCATCAACAATCAAATATGATCTTTTTCGTTCTTTCCCAAGGAAGATTTATGTTTTCGCGTCGCCAACAATGATGCTATTATTTTATCACTCCACCACATCTATAAGGCTGAGAAAGTGATCGCAACAGAGCTAACCATGGACCAATATTTTGGCTTGGTATCTATCCCTAGAAAACTAGAGAGGGATCTCTCCACAATGTCACAGCTAAGAGGGCTGGAGAATTAGGGTTTAAGGCCAGCTCTGAAATGTAGAAGGGTTTGTTTTGATTTTATTGGATGGGTTATTGGATGAGGATATTAGGTCAAAGAGGCTTGGTCAGGGAAAATAGGATTAGGGTTGCAGTCCATTCAATAGGGCAAGGTAGGTAAGAAGGATAGCACATTAGGTTTCTTGGGATGGAATGATTCATACAGGTGAGGAGCTAGGAAGAGAATGAAATATGAATTCTTCCTAAACTAAAAGAAAGATGAACAAACTATGAAAACTTTCCAAAAACATAGCATGTGAGATGAATTCTATTTCTCTAACTTGAAAGTGATGATACAATAGACATGAAATGGAAATGGACCATAATACATTCATACAAATGAAACAAGAAAAGAAACAATGTTATACAACCATACCACAGGTATCCCAAAGAAATAGCTGCAACAATTTTATTAATCTCCTGCCAAAATGATTACAGTAGAGTCCCTGATCAATATGTCAATATCAAACTGATTCCAACCTATGAAATGACTTAAAAATTACATGATATAGGCTTCAAAAAAACTCCTCCCAGCCTCAGGGGTCCAATCCATGAGAGGAGGAGCAGTTCCACCAAAAACGGAGCTGAATGTTGAAGTGTAGGGAGGTCCAAGTGACTCATCCCTAATTTTTGTGAACTGATTCATTACACTTCATTGACTTTATTTACCTAATGTATTTACCCTAGGTAACAATAAAAATACCATATATAAAATCACATCATTGATTTACATAGGTAAGAACATGATTCCCCAAGATAAAAGTCAATTTGCAAAGGAACTCAGAAAAAATATGAAAACTGTCAAACACGCCATCCCTTTGTCAAATGCGCCATCCATGTTGCAACCCGATTTTGAGTGTCTTCTCGCTGTCCAAATTGGCTCAAGATGGATTTTTGGAAAGCCTATCCTGTCTACTTTCAAAATATGCCTTTTTTTTCTTGTTTGGAGTTGATTTTCCTTGTCAAAAACTGACTCTCCCAAGACTGCTAAACGAACAACGCATAGGCAAAAAATGGGCAGAACATTGATTTTTAGACGGTTTTTTCACGTTTTCAACTACCAGTTGTAAAAAACAAGGCTTGCAAAGTGGTTTTCCTACATGCATTCATCATTGCGCATCTGTTGGTGGTCTCCTTTTTCCACAAAAGTTCGTAATAAAAGAGTGCAACGCCTAGGGCATTGCGCATTTGATAGTATAGCCATCTTAAGACTGTTAAAAGTTTGCAAAAAAATCACAAAAAAATCTAAACTTTGGCCAATGTCCTCAAAATTTGATAATTTGATGTTGATGAGGTGGCTAGGAATGAATTAAGGCTTCAACAAATATATCAAGCCTCCTTTCTTCCTCTTGCATGGTCAAAGCCTCAATTTTTGCATTGGCTCTTTTAAACTTTGCCTTTGCAATTTCGTTTTTCTTAGCATAGTGCTTGGCTTCCTTCTCTGAATATCATTTTCCTTCTTTGCATTCTCTAGGAGCTTCTCAAGGTGGTTGATCCTTCCTCCCTTATGTGGCCTTCTCTCTTTCCTCTCTTCTTAGTCCATGAATTCTCTTTTCTCCTCCTCCATGGTGTTTTGGTCTAGAAACCCTAGGGATGAGGAAATGAGTGTGGGAAATGGGGTAAGAAAAATTAGGGAGATTAGGGAAGGGGTTATTTAACTAAAGGATGTCATAGGAGGTCAAAATATTTTGGGATTTTTGGTGCCTAGGAAATTGAGATGCCTATAACTTAGGGTTTGGGGATGAAAGGTTTAGGGAAAGGGGGTTATGTGATATAGGGAGTAAGGATAGGGTAATTATGACGTGGGATGGGAATGAAAATGTTAAGGAGTGAAATTTTATATGCAATTTGGATTTAGGGAATGAATAGGGTTTCAAACTTAAAAATAAACACCAATTCTTTAAACAAGCTCAAAAACCAACAAATTGACTTGAGGAGGAGAGGAATGGTGCTAATGGCAACTTACTTAATTGTTGGAGGTTGTGGATTGCGTTTGATGAAGATTTGAAGGTAATAGCACAAGTTTTGATTTTTTTGTGGAAAATGGTAAAACTCGTAGTGCACTAAGAAAATGTGCACCACACTGAACAAACGTGCATTGTACTAAGCAAATGCACAACGTAAAGAGCAAATGCACAACACATAGAGAAAACACGGGACAAAATATTCAAACCAACTTTTGAGTGCCTTACCAGAGTCCAAATTGAGCTTATGATAGCGCGTTGGAAAGATCTCTCTCTTGGCTACAGTATGGACCTATAAAGCATGAAAAATGATTAAGTATAGCCCTTAAAAAATCATTTCCTCCAATACTGGTCAAAACGTTCAGAATGAGGGTGAAAAAATGAAGTGTGCTCTTCCAGGAAAATTTTGGAGACCTTCCTCAACCCCAAATTGACCTCAGGATATCTCATTGGAAATATCTCTCTATCTAGTTATCATTAGACTCATCAAGAAAGTCATTTGGACACTTGATCAGGGAGACATGTTGATGTTACCAAGGTCACTCCAGAAGTGCATCAACTCTCTTATGGAACCTGTATTTTTGACATTTCTCACAAACCATGAGACCTCTGCAAAAAGTGAAGGATGGTTTTCTTCCTTTGCCTATGATGGAAAACATCCCCTCTCAAGTTTGTCAAATTGATCTCTGTTTGGTCAGGAACACAGTTTGAAGAAAAATTAGCCCTAAGTGTGGCAAATGATTTGTCCCTTGGAATGACTTCTTGAAAAATGATGGAGACATGATGTTTATGAGTTGTAATGGCCTCATACTTTGCTGAAATGACCTCCCTTATGCCTCCTCTCCTCATATTTCTTTGATTCCATAGCTATCCCTAGCTCAGTGGGAGGAAATTAGGGTTTGATGTAGGAAAAACAGGGGATTTAGGACTACCTTGTAGAGGGACGAGATTGAACGGGTTAGGGTTTGTCTAAATTCTTAGGGAAATTTTGGAGAATAGGGATAGATGTTAGAGAGTGTAGGCAAGTGGAATTTATAGAAATGAGTCAGTGAAAGGGGTCCAAAAGGGAAAGACACAACCCTAACCTAGGGAGGTGTCAAAAGTGTAGCAATAGGCTAGGGTTTGTACAAAAGTGAGGGAAATGAGAGGAATGGGCTTGGGAAAAGGTCAAGGGGGGTATATGGAGTGTAGGTGAGTGAGATATCGATGTATTAGAGTGAAAATGAGCCTTCCCTTGGTATTTTATTGCCTTTATACCTTGTTTAAATGTTCAAAATTTGTCTTACGACCCACATTTTCTTTCTCAAACTTGACTTGTATTTTACAATTTACCTTTGAAATTGATCTTGTGGTTTGATCTTATTGGTGGATTTGGAAAAATAATGAATTTGAAACTCTTCCTTTTGACTGATGGAATTTTGAACTTGCAACACTTGGAACCATGATAATTATTACAAATTAAAACCATACAATTATATTTTTGCATGAAAATTCAAATTACAAACTATTTTGCTGATGAAATCTTGTTTATTATTACTCCTTCACTTGCTGGTATTTTAAGAAGGAGATGGTGTTTTTATTGAGACCTTGGAAACCCTAATGGAACTAATGGAACCTTGAAAAACCCTATAAATCTAATGGAACCTTGAAAGACTTGATTTCATGATAACTTAGACATCATTACATTGACACCCAATGTTTGGGTAAGGCGGCACCCATTTGTGAGAGTCGAGGAGAAGAAATTATCCACAATCCTCCTAGTGCATCTGGTACTGTCGACTCTTGTACCATTATTCTTTCCCATTTAGAAGAACCTCTAGAGTCTCATATCACTTCAGATCATTCTAGCGATGATCCACTAAATCATTCCTTCATCTTATACCAAAAACCCAGTCCTTTAGACATAGTTGTTGACCAACCTGTTTGTTTTCTAGTTGAGCAGAAGTTCATTATATCCAAATCCTCTCTTTGGGATAGTCACACCATGTATAAAAACCCATAAATTTAGTCCATTTTATTTATATATGTAGTACCAAAAGAGTTTGGAAATATTCCATTCCCTTTCTCTAACTACATTTATCCATTCTTCCAACAAAAGATAACTATAACATAAAAAAATGGCGAACCACATCATAAAAATTTGTTTAAAGTCCACTATTCTAAATAAATTTTGCATGTTCATAGCATGCTTGGGGGCATATATGCCCCTCTATCTTCTCACCATCCTCTTGAGGGTTTAGTGCCTATGCGATTGATTACTTGAAACCATTATTTCAGCACTCGCAACACCATGGTGCTCCACAAAATCCTCTAGCTAGGGGCATCATTCCCACCTTCACATACCAGATCACTTCCCTGGAACCCCTGCCCATCTTCTCACATAATTAACGAATGTCTCGGCCTAGACCCCAACGATCTAGGTATGGTTGATTATCCTCCTATTCCTTGGATAGTTTGTCCTACCGGCCTCTCCGGCAAGCCATATATCGTCAATGTTTGATACCATATCTTCAAATATTATACTTTATGTGATACCTTACATACCACTTTGTCCCCATGTTTGACTTGGTTGGAGGGGATGATTCTAGACCTTCTCTAGTAGTTCATTCATTTTTTCCATTGTTACCTTGATTCTTCACCAGGAACCCTTCTTCCAAGAAGAATTAAGGCCACCTTTTAGACAAATAAGGAAAACTTCTTGAAATTTGTGGATCCTGTTTCCAATGGTTGGTTTTTCTACTATGATTGTCACAAGATTTAGGGCCTTCCCCTATTAAAAGAAAAAACCTAAATTTTCTTTCGCCAATTGAGACCAAACCGTAGATCTGTTTGATGAACCAAAAACACCATTGGAAATCTATCAACAAGCTCTAAAAGGGTATCTGGTTGTTTTTAGTGATTTGATCATTCATCTCAAAGCCTTTTTCCAAGAATCGTCACTTCGCTGCCTCTCAAAATCAAATTTATACACTTGCACCAATTGTACTTGGGGCACCACTTCGCCTTTATACTTGTCGACGCGTGTGTCAATTTTCATCATGATTAACCATCTTGTTCTCATGTTTTTATGGTCCCAACTGGGCCTCTTCTATGTGGTAGCATCATCGAGTCGCCCTTGATCAGAGCATCCGAGTTGAGTCACCATCACATTCATGGAGTCTATTATGAGTCCCTTTTGCCTCTTGTTATATTATTCCATCCATTTTCACCTTGTCCCTCTCTCGTGTAGCTAATTTTTGCTTCCAGTCGCATTGTCCCCCATCCCCTCCAGAGTCGAGTCACTCGCTGCCAGGTCATTCATGATTTTTATGCTTTGATAAGGGAAGTCGTTTGTTTTCTACTCACTATCCCCCATTTCATCATCATCCCTGGTGTCAGTCCATTAATCACTCTACTATTATATCTCATGCCTTAGTTAAGGACCCTCATTGCCTCACCTCAGCACATTCATTCTAGAAGACAGGTTGAGAGGGCAGTGTATCTTGGTTCCAACTTCCATTCTTATTTAGTTCCTTGAATCAGGCAAAAGGACTCCTCATTGCCCCTTGAATTGGTTGTTTCTCATCCGATCCACTTCAATATGATCGAGATTCGTATACTCGATAGTTTGGTGATCCAACAGATTGCTCCTACGATTCCCGGGTGTGTGTGAGATGTTTCAGACCTCATGAGGGGGTGGCCCTTCAGGTTGCCCCCCACATGCCTAGATGACCTCATCCTATGCTAAAACCTCAGATAAGGCTCCGCAGATTTGATGGGTTCGGTCCCAGACACTTGCCATGCGTACAACATGCATGTATCACTTAGATGATCCATTCATATTGTGAGAGCCCTTTCTTGTTTATCAGGGCTTCTTTGGTTGTTATTATAACTCATGTATTCAAATATTATTATATTCAGTATTGGATGTTATCCTAGGTGCAGTATGTATGTGGGATCCATTATATTTTTGTTTGGCCCATATTTTTGCCAGAATATCATATACTTTATAGCTCAGTCTCATTTTACTGTGCGTAACATTATTCTATGTACTTTGTCATCTCGGTGGGCATAGGTATGCCTCCCCAGCCTCATTGAGAACAGGTACCCAAACATTAAAGGAGACTTAAATTTTTTGATCTCACCCCCTCAGGGTTATTGTCCTCTCTCGCTTCACTTCACCTACGTATCTCTCTGTCTATGACTCCCCTTCGGTCTCTATTTATTGTGTTCTTAAAACATAATTCGGTCATACAATTAGCTCATAATGCTCGCACGTTGGGGGGAAATCTGTTACAACAATTTTTGTTCAACTACCCATTTACAATTAGATGGATCGAAATACACCATGTAAGACCAATTTTATTATAGTAAAATTTCTTTCACTATAAGAAATAATTTAATAAACCATAGTTTATTAAGTTATTTCTGGTCCAAATAGAAAACTCCATGAGGAACAATTAAATAAATCGTTATTGATTTGATTTTCCTTGAGGAATAATTAATTAAATCATTATTTAATTAATATTTATTGTTAAATTTAACTAAATCATTTAGTAATAATAAAAGAAATAATTATTTTTTAAATTATTTCTTAACCCCATCCTTTAAATAATAAATAAATGATTTTTTTGTTTATTATTTCTAAATAAATGGATTTAACCAATTTAAATTTCTTTTCCCTCCAAAAAAATATAATAAAATATTCCAAACAGTTAGATCTATATTCTGGTTAACAATATTTTATTATGCACCATTATCAAGATTAACTCAATATTTTGTTATAAATAGGAGGGTTTTCCATTCATTATTTAACTTTGATCCTTTTATCATGGTTGGAGTTTGATCCTCTTATCATTGTCATACTTTGATTACTTTTTATTTTCCTCCTCCTTATTGAGCTCCCTTTGAGTTCTACACGTCTTGGGTTTTCTACACCATTGAGAGAGAAACTTTGAAGCTAAAGCATTGAGGACAACCAAGAACCCATCCCATTGAGGGAGACTGGTAACACCATTCTTTGTTCCCTTGAATATAATAATAAAATTCTTTATAAATATTGTCTTATCCATTGGATATTTTGGAGATACTCTTACTTCATTTTACTATTTAGCTACTTTATTTTCATAGATCTGGGTTTGATTTGCATTTTTTTTTACTGTCTATTACAGATCTGAAGAATTTAGACAATCATCTTTGTTGTTATGGTTTTTTTCATGTGCAGCTAAAGTGATCTCTTTTCATACACTTGCGTTAAGAATTCATTCTAACACTTATATCTTGAGAGTTTGAGGAGTGTTAATTCCTACCAATGCATTAAATGATATGGTTAGATTCATTTCTTCTTCCTCTAGGGTTGGTTTCTGGTGTATATCCTCTTCTTTTGAAGTTTCTTGTTCATTTTCTTCCTCCGCTTCACAATCTATGTAAAATAATTTCTTCTCAGCACACTTACAGCCTTTACTGTATTTTCTATCGCAACTATAGCTAAGCCCTTTCCCTATTTTTTCTTCCAATTTTTGTGGTGTCAACCTTATAAGTTGTGGAAGTCTAAGAGTAGCAACACTTCCATCTTTATAGTTGTTAGTGGTAGGCTTCTTTGTTGCCATAATTTTGATTTCAATTTTTCTTGCCAACCTAAATTCCTTCTCAATGTATCATGTTCCCAAAGGCGAACCTCATGTTGGATGTTATCCTTTATATTCCCTATGGAGACATCAATCCTATGTTCCTCTGGAATATTATTTACCCTTATATTCAATTTTTGGAAGTCCTCAATTTTCTCCATCATTGAACCGTTTTGGTTGAGATTTATCAATTGTCTAAAGAAGGTGTTTCTCTTTGTATCCTCATAATGTATTATCATTTCCTCCATAAAAATTGACCAAGTGACCAGTGGTTTACGAGTACAAATCCATTGATACCATACAAACTGATTTTTTTCTAAATATAAAGCTGCAATGCATACCTTTTCTGTGTTTTGCGTATTATGGAGCTCAAAGTATTACTCCATTTGTAGTATCCAAGTTATCAGATCCTTGCCATCAAACTTCCACACAGACACACACACACACACACACACATATATTTGGAAGATTTTGGGTCTTAAATCCAACATTAGAGTCTATGAAATCATGATTAACATTTATTTTGTTCTCATCATGAGTTTCCTCTACTATTTTTTCCCCATTAGGAAGCTTTTCTTGTAACAACTTTGCTAAACCTTTCTTCAAACCTTCCATGTATTTCTTAAAATCTTCCATGTTGCCTTCTATACCATCCATCTTAGCTTCCATGTCATTATTCAAACCATCCATCTTGGCTTCCATGACATTATTCAAAACATCCATCTTAGCTTCCACACCTTTCTTCAAACCATCCATCTTAGCTTCCATGCCATTCTTCAAACCATCCATATTAGCTTCCATGCCTTTCTTCAAACTATCCATATTAGATTCCATGACTTTCTTAAAACCATCCATCTTAGCTTTCATTTCCTTTTTTTATTACTCTTTGCGAGAGCGAAATTTGTTGCTCTTGTTCTTGTAATTTTGATATATCATGTTGCAATTCTTCCTCTTCATGAGTCATAGTGGAGCCTTCGAAGGACTTAATGGGTGTTGAATTCTTTTTAGGGGCCATTTTAGAACACAATAGTGATATCTATGCTTCAATATGGCCTTGGAATCCCTTCATACTGATTTTTCAAAAAACACTTATGCAATTTTAAAAACAATACACACTTTTTTCTTGATTTTGAGGAGCTCAATCATGAATCTGATGTATCTCTATGATTTGGGATCCCCAAGATTTTATCTTTGGTCCTTTATTATCCCTCTGAATCTTCTTTCCAATTCCATAGTTCTAACCTGAATTGGATTCTTCAAGCCAAAGTTATGCCCAATCTCCCACAATGACCTTTTTATGGACTCATTCAATAGAGAGAACTTGTATGACGTGTCACATGTCAGTGTTTCTTCCTCCAGATCTAGAATTGATACATCGAAAATTAAATTCCATGTACTTACTGACACTTTTTACAAAATTCCAATCTGATGCTCAGAGAGAGAGAGAGAGTTATTCGCTTTTCCCAAGATCACCTCTTTGTGATGAAATTCAGGAGCCTGAATAAAACCTAAATTCCACAGATCATATCTCCACAAATATTATGAACCAAGATCTAAAATTTTTACACAAAGTTATTGAGGATGTCTTCTCAAATGGGTTTTTATTTTAGCATCTGAACCTTCGTAGAAAAAATTTATAGAAAAAATTCTATGATAACCTATTTGAAGTAGGGAAACCCTAAAATCCAAAGCTCTCATACCAAATGTTATGAAAAAAAATCACAAAATAGAAGAAAAGAGAGATCAACGACTTAAAAATCAGCCACTTCGAAGGGGAATCCTCCTTTATATTACATAAATTAAAAATTCTTGGATGATAAAAATGACAAAAACTCCTTTCTATATATAGGAGTCCATGGGGTCACAATATAATCCTAGCCAAACTAAAGATAATAATGCAAGGGAACAACAATAACAATTGTGGGCTATTACAAGGCACAATAATAACAATATGGGGACTACCTAGGTACAAAAATAGAAATAAGAGGGCTACACTAACAACAATAAAAGACTACACTAGTGATATAGGGCCCTAACACGGATAGAGTAGTTCATATGACGAACATTCCACCATAAACTCTTCCTCATTTCCATGTTAAGGTACATGAAGATCTAGATTCTTTCCTATTTAAATTTGATATATTAGGTAGGAGTTATGATTATTCTACATATTCCCGAAAGCTAAAACTATTTCCTGCAACTCTCAAGGATTCAACTTTATGCTGGTTCATGGGACTAGGAGGAAATATTATAACCTCTTGGGAACAAATGACAAGAGTATTTTTAAGTAAATATCAGGAATATTGTAAAACAAGAGAGATGCAGGATGAGATCTTCACTGTTGTTCAAGAGGATGATGAGACATTGGAGGATTATTTAGAGATATTTTTATATATTTTCCAAAGGTCAAAGCATAAATTTGATTATAGTATTATTAGAACCTTGTTCCGGCATGGGTTTATTGATGATGCTAGGAATAATTTGAACTTATTACCACAAGGAGATATTGCTCAAAAGACTTTTGATCAGATTTGTGACTTGTGCAGGAAAGTCTCACAGAATCAATCTAGATCAGGTAGAGGAAATTAAAGTAAAAATAGAAAAATAGTATATACAGATGTTATGATTATTGATTTGGAAAATAAGATGGATAATATGAAAACATAAATTCTGAATAATATTATCAAACAAATAGACTCTTTAAAATTTTAGCAAAATTAGTAGCAGAACAAGAGTCATTGTCCATTTATTGTCCAAATTGTAGAAAGAGTAATCTTTTACGTGAATGTCCTACAGATATTAAAGGTGGTAATAAATGTGTGATATGTATAGGGAAACATAGTATCAATGAATTCCCTTCTATACCGAGATTGAAAGCAGAATTTGAAGGAGAGCATCAAGAAACTGAGCCATTAAATGATATGGGAGAACCAAAACCTTGGCCTTAGGTAAGTGCAGGTATGATTCTTGAACATGCACCATATTTTTATGGCTATAATGAACCACCATATTCCTATGAAAATGTAAATTACTCTCAACCTTGGCAACATGGCCATCAATTTCAATTTGGAAAGTCACCCCCCACCTTGGCAACAAAGATAGAGGGTATCACCATACTCCCATTATCCCTATGCTGCACCAACATAGTCATATCCTACTACTTATGCACCTTATTCGATGTCACAACCTACATTGCCAACCCTACCACAACAAAGTCAGACCATGTCACCATTACCATTACCACCACCATTTTGACCAACTCAACTACCTACGCAACCAGTACCAAACCTAAATAATAAAGAGGTGAAATTAATTCACTCTATTGGACCACTTTCTTTCCCCATTTATCAGAACACGCCAGTTGGGGTCAATGACCTCCAATTGAGATCGAGAAGGGTGATAATTCTAGAAAAAAAAAAAAACCCCATGGTGATTATCAAGGAGGAAAATGAGGAGGAAACTTCTAATCATTATAAATATGTCACCATTCGACCCATTCCTGCACACTCAGAGCCCTTACCATCTTCTTCAAGCCAACCTCCCTTTCATGAGAGGTTAGTTATGGAGAAAGGTGATTCTACCCCCAAGTCTAGCTTGGCTTTAGAACTTAGGAATATGTGTATAAAGGTTCCTTTGCTTCAGGCTATTATAGAGATCCCCATCTGTACTAAAATCATTAGGGAACTTTGTCTCAAAAAGTCAGGGAGGAAGAGAGTTGAGCCTCAAACAATTCATTTTTTTGGGAGAGAAGCTGAGTTAATGGGATGATGTGTTCAAATGGAAAAATATACCGATCCTAGGAACCCAGTTTTTTCTATCCAGTTAGGTGATGCCCTTGTCTCCAACGTGTTAATAGACTCAGGAGAAACCATCAATGTCATGACTAGGAAAGAAATGGAAAAACTTTGGTTGGTTCACATTTGTCTTACCTGTTATCACCCTGTAATTTGAAGCTTGTAAGATAAATCACAAGAATGTAACATCAAACCACTTTGGGATGGGAATCTAGCCCTTCCAATCCTAGAGAGGGCTCTCTTTGTAAAATTTATCTTTATTGCTTGAAAATATTAGGCTAGTTATGATTGTACTTGGGTTTTGGGTTTTGATATAGGTTTTGGAAGACTGATTGTATTCAATTTAATTAGAATCTATTGGGAAATGGAGTTAAATGATAAACTGGATGGTTGCATCAATTTTCCACAGAGTAAACTAAGGGCAAGATAGGAATATTCACTGGATCTTTCAGAATAATAAGTGGGTGATGGAAGAACAATGAAAACCTTTATCAGAACTAAAGACAAATTAAGAATTATTTACTGTGGCATTCAGTCGATCAGGCAGAACTAAAGAGAAGTTAGGAATTCCTTAGTGTGGCCTTCAATCAATTAGGAAAAACTAAAGAGCAGTTAAGAATTCTTTAGTGTGGCCTTCAGTAGAAAACATTAAATTGCAAAAGCAGCTAGAATAAGGTACTCAAAGGTAAATCCTATTCATCACAGTTTTTGTTTTGCAATTGGAATTTAGATCATTACAGTGAAGAGATGACAGTGAAACACTTTAACATAAGAACAACGTCACTGGTCTTTAAGCCACAAGAATCCTATGAATGGTGTTCTTAGTATTGATGCTCCAATTCTTTGAAAAAAACTTACAATTCTCCAATAGATCACTAATATTTCTGATATCAAACAATCAACCCCTAATCCTTCAAAAACAGAAGTATTTATTCAAAATTTACAAATTATTTACAATAAATGTTGTCTCTAATAGACATGACATATTTAGAATATATATGAACTAAAAATCTCTAACTGCTGCAGATCAATACTTCTGGTGGAATGTGCTGTGAAAATTTCGTTGTTGTGGAAGTGGGAGCAGGTAAGATGTGGACCAAATTTGTGGTTCTACGGGTAGATGAACTAGCAGATGCAGATGTATCTCTCTTTCTGTTAGTAATTCACTCAACTACTTGATGATTCTCTCACTGACCTGTTGTTTTATTGTCCATTAGTATCAAAAAATACTTTGGAAAACATATAGTAATATATATATTTGAATAATATTTCCAAAGCGAGTAGTCTTTAGTGTGACTTTTTGAAGGCTTTTATGGTGACTTTTTATGGTGTAATTTCTCTAAATTCCGACAAGAATTTATTGAAAAGAGAAGTTTGATTGCTAACTTTGCACAATCGAAGTGCCCTAGAGGTTTTTGAGGGTGCTAAATCCATATATAGAGTAAAAAAACCACTTTGAATAACAAAAACCAAGATTTTACCTCAAAAATTTTCACCGGATTCCGGCACCTGAAACTTGAAAAAGTCACACAAAAGACAACTCCATTCCAAAGTATTTTAAATGAAATTTATAATTACATGTGTTGTTTCCAATTCGTGGTTTTGTTTTCTCTTTCCATGAATTCACAAAACCATGTGTAGTTTTGTTTTGATTACTCCTTCCTCTGTAAATTCATTTTATCTGCATGTAAATTCATTTTACCCTTGTAGAATACCTGGATGGTTTTTCAAAACCATGTGTTGATTTGTACAGTTGGGAGAGTATTCTCACTTTACTCTTTTAATTTCACCTGTACATTAATTTCATATGAAATTTTCCCTTTTATTTTCTTTGATAATTTCATGGCATCCGTGAATTTACGTTCAAATCTCATTCCAAAACCTTAGTCTCATATTCCTTGTAGCTATATAATTTTACGTCAAGTATGGTTTCACCCGTAGCTATGAAATATTACCGCATTCTCATATCTCTGCATTTCACTTGAAATTAATCACACTACGTAAATTTCGTAGCTGGTAAACCTGGTAAAAAAAAAAACTTCCCATTTAGCATTCATTTTTTGGTGTTAAATGTTGAATGAGATGGGGTGCGAAAAAGAATTTTAACCCTTCATTTATTTCTTCGAATCTCGAGCTAAATAAAATGAAGGGGGTTTAATTCGTAGTGAAATGTGGGCCATAGTTTGACTTTGCAAGGGGAAGAGGTAGTATAGGTTTGAGGGGAGAAATTAATATAAAGTCCAAAACTTTATATTAATAGGGTTTTGTGAAGTAAGGGGTAAAAAAGGGATTTACTTTTGGAAAATGGTTTTTAGGAGGGGACACATATTAGGTAATGAAACGTAATGAAGGGGTAATGAAGGGAATATGTAAATAAGGGCTAAGTTAGGAAACAAATAAGTTAGGGAATCAGTTTGAAGGGGAAAAAATGAATGGATAGAAATTAATAAAATAGACATGTAAGGGGTTTAGTGAATGAGGCGAAATTAGTGAATGAGGTTTAATATTTAGAACTAAGATTACATAGAACTTTAGGGTAAATACCCAAAGTAATATATAACCTTTGTGAATGTCCTCCTTCTTTGATAATTCCTCCTGCACATGAAACATAGGATTTAAGCATGATGAAGCTGCATTTGAGCTAGCAAGCTTATGCATTCCAAAACCTTTTACTCTTTTTCTTTAGTTTCCATAACATTTTATTGTGACTTCTTTGTTTATGACAACTAACACCTAACATTTTATTTTCTTATTTTCATGGGGTTCATATATATATATATATATATATATATATATATATTATCTTCTTTTCTTTTGGTCCTTGGATTATTCTTTTAGGACATACCCACTTTAATTTTTTAATATGGGAAAACATTTGTTGAAATGCATATGTATGTACAATATTACAAGACTCAATCATAGTTAATTCAAAATTATGATCCCTATTATTATAGGAACCTAACACTACCCCTACTATGCTTGAAATTGTTGAGAGATCTAAAATCAAGCTAGATGGTGGAGTTGTATCGATTTATTCTTGGGAATAACCTCTGGATTTTATTGTGCTTAAGCCAAAAAATCCCATCGGAAGACATCCATTGATTTTGGGATGACCGTGTCTTGCTACAACATATTCTTATATAGGATTTTTCTCCATTGATATGTATATTTCCCATGGAGATTCTAGGAATAAATTTACCTTGTACCCACCTGCTAGATCCATCCAGGAGTTTCGAGACACTTTATGGCTAGACTATGATAGTAGTGATGAGGATACTCGATCTATTTCTTTGATTCATCAGTATACCAAGTCTACTGAGGAGGGTGAGATTCGATATTTCTTGAACAATTTGGACACAATGCCACATTTTGATTCACTTTCTCAAACTTTTAGCCCAAATTTTGAAGAGAACTACAATTCCCAACATATTCCATTAAAGAGTTTATTAGCACCTATTATTACTCTCAAGCCCAAGACCACTCTTTTTCAGATTAGTCTAGGAAAATATCTACACATAAGTTTAGACTTAGACTTATCCCAAGAAGATCATATTTTGAATTTTTTAAGAAGCCATCCTGATGCCTTTGCATGGAGTTATGAGGACATGAAAGACATCCCCCCTGAGACTTGTACTCATCATATTTATATTCAGGAGAGAGCCTAACATTTTTCAACACCAAAGGCACATAAATCCTGCACTAAGAGAATTTTTGAAGGAAGAATTAAAAAAACTCTTAAATGTTAGGTTTCTCTATCCTATATTTGATAGCTAGTGGGTCTCCCCATTAGTGATAGTTTTGAAGAAATATGGGAGATGATGTATTTGCGTTAATTATAGAGAATTAAATAAAGCCACTCTCAAGGATTATTTTCCCCTTCCCTTCATTAGTCAGGTGTTAGATACCTTTGCCAGTAAAAATTACTTTTCATTTTTAGATGGCATTAGTGGTTATAATCAAATACAAATCGCACTCAAGGATTAGGATAAGATCACTTTTACCTGTCCATGGGGAACATTTACTTACCAAGTGCTTCTTTTTGGAGTTTTTAATGCGACATATACCTTTAAAAGGGAATTTTTGGCTATATTTTCTGACCTCTAATGTGTGGATGTTTATATGGATGATTTTTTGGTATTTGGTGATTCTTTCCAAGAGGCCCTCAAAAATTTAGAAAAAGTGTTTTTTCATTGCCAAGAAGATCACCTTGCTTTGAGTGATAAGAAATGTAGATTAATATGCAAATCAATGATGGTGCTTGGCCATATTATTTCTGACAAAGGTATCCAGGTAGACCCAACAAAAATATAAGTGATTTTACGTATTCCTACACGCAAAACAAAAATGGAAGTGAGAGGATTCCTGGGACATGTCGGCTATTTCCGGAGATTCATTGAAAATTTTTCTAAGATAGCCACCCCTCTTTTTTGAATCTTATCTAAGGATAGTGATTTCTATTGGACTAAAGTTTTCTAGAAAACTTTGAGGGACTGAAGGAAAAAATAGTGCAGAAACCAGTCCTGAGAGGGCCCTATTGGTCCCTTCCATTTCATATTTCCTCCTATGCATTAGATACTACTATTGGTGCAGCTTTAGTATAGGATGAAAGTAAAAATCCTATGTTATTTAATACATGAGTAAAAACTTGTCACCTGTTGAATTGAATTATACAGTAACCGAGAAAGAGTTTCTATGTTGTGATATTTTCATTAAAAAATTTAGACACTACATTACAGGTTATGAAGTGCTTATACATACATATCATTCTACCATAGAATACTTAATGAATAAAACTTTGACTTGTGGTAGAGTGAGTAGGTGGTTATTTTTATTACAAAATTTAATGTTACGATTATTGATAGATGAGGAAAATAAAATTTTGTAGCTGATAATATTTCTATATTAAATAATCCTCATGAAATAATTCATGTAGATGATTCTTTTCCTAATGAGGATATTTTTGTTGTATCAACAAATTCTCCATGGATTTCTTATATAGGAAATTATTTAGTCACCAGAAAAACAACACCCCACCTTTCCGCTCGAAAGATGCGGAATATTATTCAGAAAAGTGCTTCATATCCCTGGATTCAAGCAGACCTCTTTTACACAGGACCTGATCTTCTTATCCGTAAATGTGTGAGAAAGGAAGAAGTTTTTATATTTTAAAATATGCCCATGATGAACACTATGGGGGCCATTTTGATCATAAGATAATCAAATATAAAATTCTTCGCGCAAGCTATTTTTTGCCTTCCTTATTTAAGAATGCCAAATAATATGTCAAGCATTGTGACAATTGTTAGCGAATGAGCCAACCTGGCTAAGCCAATGAAATTCCTTTGTGTCTTCAAGTGATCACTGAATGCTTTGTGAAATGGGCCATTGATTTTGTAGGACCTATAACTCCAACATATTTAATCAAAAGACATATCTTGGTTTCTATGTATTTTGTAACAAAATGGGTAAAAGCTAGAGATGTTTCTTTTTCTACTGAACTTGAGTTGTTGTTGATTTTTTATTTCATGAAATTTTTAGTATATTTGGTGTTTCAAGAGAAATTGTCACTAAAAATGGGCCTCATATTGTTTCTAATATGGTGAAAGGTATTATGGATCAATATAAAATTTTGCAGAGGAAATTAACACTATACCACCTGCAGGCGAATGGCTAGGTAGAAACATTAATAACATGATCGAGTCCATTCTTACCAAGATAGTAAATATTCATAAGAAATATTGGGTGAACAGTTTGCCTGAGGAATTATAAGCTTACATAATTACATGGAGGAATAGCATGGGTCATACAACTTATGAGTTGGTGTACGGGAAGAAGGTTTTACTACAGATTGAGTTCCAATTTAATACTTTCAGAATTGCAACCCAATTTGGATTAGATCTCTTGGAAGCAAAAGAACAACATCTATTACATTTTAATGAGCTTGATGATTTTAGAAGCGATGTTGTTCAAAAAATCTATTAATGCAACAACAATGTAGGAAATGGCATGACAAGCTAATAAAAAAGAAGTAGTTACAACTAGGTGATTGGGTACTCCTTTATGATTCCACATTCAAAAATTTTAAAGGAAAATTTTTCACATGTTGGATGGGGCTATATGTAGTAAATTTTTTTTAGAATGGAGTGGTGGGGATCAAGACCATTGATGGACAAGAATCAATTTTCCTAGTGAATGGGTAGATACTTGAAGTATATTTTCAGCCCACCACTAAAGAAAAATTCATACAATAAGTGCAACAACAATAGAAATTAAGGATGGTATGTGGTGATTCCAACCTACAGTGAATACAATTTCTCTTTTTTCAAATAAAATTAAAGAAAAAGAAAGAAAAAAACCAGAAAATTAACAAATTAAAAAAAAATATTTACCCATGATTTTGAAAATCTTCTTGCTGACATGATCATGGAAGGACGTGCTTGAAAACTAGCATGCTGGCTGATAGATCAATTTTTTTAATAAAATGAGAATTTAATTTGATTAGTATAATTGTTGATTACCATAAGAAGGAGTTGTTTTTTCTAAAAGTTTCTCGTGACAACAGAATGAACGGCAAAACCTAGTTGTTATCCAAGTTCAGGGAAATTTACATGCCACATTTTGTACAAGTGACGAACAACTCCCGCTGCAGTTAATTGACCCAAGGTACAAAATTATTTGGCAAAGAATTCGAGGCAAGAATTCTTCCTTTATTCTCATTACCTTTTTCATAATTTTCCCTATGTTTCTTCTTTTGTCCCAACTAAAATTTCCCTCCTATTCTTCACAAAGTTTCCTGTCCCAATTTCTAATTTCCCTCTACTCCCTGAAATTTTTTCCCTGCTCCCTTTTTATTATATCCCCCTAGTGGTTTATTTCATTCTAAGCTCCCTCTATAATATCCTTCCCTTTATAAATTTTACCCTTTTCCTGCTTCTTTTTTCCCTCATAAATTTTGTTTTGGGATATGATGGACCTTTAAATATCTTATTGATTAGATCCAGAAAACATAATGATGCCTAGAACTAGCGATAAAAGGAACTCCTTAAAATTCTTCAAGTTATTGATGGATTTATCCTGTATATAATTAAGGAAATATGATTTTGAGAGAACCCTTCACACAGTACAAGAACCACAACTTTCTGGGGTAGGAACATATGCTCTAGTACAAGAACGTTGGGTTCAGGAGCACGAAATCTGCCTAGTGAAGGAATCCTGTTATAATTATAATTTTTAATGCATCAACTTTAAACTCTATTAAGAAATGCAATGGCTATTTTTTAAAAATACATATGTTGTATTTTGATATTACTAACACTATTTATCATTGCTAGTACAAATGAATATTTTAGGTACAAATATGTTATGATTTTGGCTAACATTATCTTAATTAAGAATTAATATATCCCAATCAGAGTCATGGTGAGAACATAGAACATGTGTAAAGGCTATCCTCATTAATTATCGATTTCCCAAACCTTGTTAACTTCTGACTATTAGGTCATTATCATGTGTAAAACTTGTAATTCCTTTTTGAAATTCTAAAAATCGCAGTCGTCACCTTTAGCCATCATTACCCCAATTACCTTGGAATTATATACATATCTGCGACCTTTCCAATCAAATTTTCATACTGACAGGGTGGAAGCTATTTTTATTACTGGGATAAGTGGACGAGACGTTGATGCATGAAATTAAAATTGGTAAGCATAGGGACTAGAGAAGCATACCCCCCTGGAATGTTTGTATTGAGCGGAGTCAATCTTTCAGAATTTTACAAGGAAGTGAGGTAGCGTAACCCTTGAATGTCATGGCATTGGTCCGTATCGAGTTGTGGTATAAAGAGGAATTGGAGGGGATGGTTGAGTATGAGGGTATTCTACCCTTGTTGCAAGAAACATGGTTTCTCCCTTTCCTACTTAAATTTGATGGGTACGATTTTGTTGTGGCACTAGAATTCACACACACTTTTGATGGGAAAAAAGTCAAGGTTGGCGATTTAAAATTTCAAGTGACGGAGTAGTTTATATCTCAAGTCACAGAGTTATCAGCCATGGGTGAAAAATGGTTCAAGAAAGGAGAAGTTGAAAAATGAGTATGGCATCATTTTCTTCTTGATGAAGATCATATTATAGATTTGAAGGTCGGGTTTCAGAGAAATGCAATGGTAGAGAAATGGAGACATGTGTTATATATCCTTTAGAAGTTCCTCACCTGCCAAGGGAGGTACTCATCGACCAATCTGTACCACATTCATCTCCTGATCCACTTCAAATCAGGCAAATTAATCAATTTCCCACATTTCCTGTTGAAACGTTTTGATAAAATGTCCAAAAGTGTGCAAAAGAGCAAGGAATATTAGATAATCTTTAAATTATGTCACTATGGCTTAATTAAGATGTTGGTTAAGAAGTAGTTGGAGGATAAAAGGAATGTTTGGAAGCATTTTTGAAAACATTTAGAAGAGAATACGTTAAAAAGTTAGAACGAAGCAAGAAAGGTATTCAATTAAAATACTGCATGTGTGAGGAAAAGCAACAACCTAAGGGTAGCAATTGTAGAAAACACAATAGCAAACAGGTCGAGGAAGCTTTGGACGCCAAAATAATAAACGGTTCCATAAAATAGCTATATGCTTCCCCTATGAAGAAAGAATTCATAACAACTATAAGTCAGAGATTCAAGATTACGAGGAATATGTTCTTCGAAGACTCATATAGAAATAAATGTCTGGAAAATTATTGTTCTTTATGTGCTCTGTGCCCTTTAAATTCAACTTTAGGTCATTCATTTTTTAGCCCAGAATATGTTGATGAGGGAAGGATGACATTCCCCATGTCATCATAATTAATAAAATAAGGAAAATGCTTATGTGGAATACAAGCCCAAAAATCATCAAAGGCCTAAAAATAAAGGAACAAGGATACTATTCCTGCGGATGTTTAGAACACAAAGAATTTAAAGGTATGGAAAAGAAATGACACTCTTGTGAAGTACGATATATGAAGATACCTATTTGAAACAATTTAATATATTAAATTTCTAATAAGTGTATACGTGAAATTGAAAATACGGTAAGTCACGGTGCACTATATGTGTAGATACCATTACTTTTTTTCTTACTTTGTTGTATATTTATATATACTATTTTTTAGAAAGTTTGTATTTGTACCCAATGTTAAATTAAAATTGATTTTAGGAGCAAAATCTAGCTTCTTTGAAAGTAACTAGGTATTTAAGGAACAACTAAATACGAAAGGGAGATTTAATGATGAAAACTTCATTTGAAGAAGAAAATAGAGAATATTGTTATACTCTAAGAAAAGAAATTGATTTACAAATTGCTCTTAGCAGAAATGAATGAAATCTAAAATCTAAAGAAGGAAGAAAATGTTATTTAACTAAATATTTTGCATAAAAATAAGTCAAAAATTGGATATTTAAAATACGAGTTATGTTATATTATTCTGAATTAAGTCAAAGAAAACATCTGTATGACCTTAACTAGTGATTCTTCATTTAAACAAAAGTGATGTTCCTAAGTCAGATGATTCTATTGAATGATGTTCTAGCTATCAACATAATGAAAAATAAAACCATATCCTAATTTATCTAATTGAAAACATTATTCTGCAAAGACGAACGTTTGATCTGCTTTAAGAATAATCAAGATACAATTCTAATCTAAATATGTCCTAGTTTTAATCTAAGAATGATCGGAATATAAATCTAATGTCTATTCTAGATTCACAGAACAAAAAACATAAAATATATTGCTATGAAATTGAACTAAGCATGCTAATTGAAATACAATTTCACTAAGGTAAGCAAGATATGACGGAGTATCTGTTATTGTAAAAAAAAACTTCTAATATTAAATCATATGGTTTATGTGTAATAAAATGCATGAATATATTCAATTGGAAGATGACAGTCCATTTCGGCAAAATGATTACATAAAGCATGATCTAATAGTCAACTTTAAATGTAAACAATTGATTTAAACTTCGTTAAAAAACTAATTGACATGAAATTAAACTATGAAGCAGGTGAAAATTAAACTATAAATCGACGAAAGTCTAACTAAGAAATGAGAAGGAATTAGTCGAATTGACGAGGAAATTAACTACGAATAAACAAAGAGTTAAACTATGAAACTATGACAAACTAAATTCTGACAGCTATAAAAACCTCCTTTTCTATGCGGGGGCCCTTTGCACGAGAATGAGTTAGAAATCACTTGGGACTATTACGTTGCATCGTTCATGAAATCTAAAGCTGGTCTTCTTTATTAGAGAAAAATAGGTTTAAAAACGTGCTACAATGTTATTACAAAAATTAGCTTATTCCCGGTTTCAAGGAGACACGATGTTACAAGTTTGTTCAGCATTGCTGAGGTAATTTTTCCTATGGGGAAATAAAAATAAAACAATACGAGTATGTTTAGAAGCAAGGTCTTCATGGCCTTCTGGAATTTCTACGTAAGAAAAATCGGAAATAATCATCATTGATCTCGTTCCTTGGTAAGTCTTTGGTACACGGTACAAACGCCAGTTCCCCCTTCTGAATTCGAACGGAGTAAGTGGGATACGATCCATACATGGACCATTTCAGCTACCTATGGACTGGCTTCTTCATTGCTTCTTAAAACTTTGCCAGAAACAATAACGGTGGCTTGAAACAAAGATTGGCTATGTAATTGCAATTTATGTAGCTAATTATAATTCATCAGAACAATAAGAAAGCTTAAGGCTATAATATAAAACTGAGATCATATAGTGGTTTTAGATGTAAAATATGTCAATTATCATTGATTGGTTACAAATTTGTGAAAAAAGAAAAATATGTGGTGAAAGAAATATAGAAAGTAAGAACAATTTTGAAAATTCAACATACTAGCAAAACATTGCATGTCCTCATGAAATTCCAAAAAATTTTGAGCCTTCACCTTTTGCTACGACTTTGTTACGATACCTCTTGTGAGTACATCAAACTTCCACTCTTAACACTTTCTTTGAAGTGATTTCCATTCTTTGTTTCTTCATGAGGTGTTTGTATTTTCAAATTGATGACTTTTCTATTCAAGTAGCCATTCATTTTCTTTAGTTTTATTTTATTTTTTTACTTATTCCCTACCACTGTGAAATAGTTTTGTTACTTATGACCTTTTCATAATGATTTGATCCTTTTTAGAAGATTCCTTTCACTTGATGTTAGTATGTTGATATCTATAGTTCATGATTTCTTATTCTGATCCTAAAATTCTTGTGGACCTAGTAATTAGCTCTTAAACATGATTTATACACTGTCTCTTTCCAAGGAATCAATGTAATCATAAATCTCCTATTATCACCAGATCAATTTCTGGGGTCCTTAGCAGGGCCATGTGTAGGAAAGTAGTAATAAGCGATAGTACTTGAGGCTCTTATTAAATAAACAAACTGCCTGTTTCTGTGAGATGTGTTCTTCGAGGTTTCACAAAGAAGTCTAGAGCTTCTCCTTGTTTGTATTGGAAGGCTTAAGATTTCAGAGTTTATAACTTTTCCATTTTCCTTTACATTACCTATTGTTTGTAACCACTATGTTTCTTGTTCTTCAAGCAATTAAAAATGTTCTTCTTTTGTTATTAGTTTAAGTGAGATTTTTTTTCTTTAAGCAGTATCAACATTTCTCCTTAACTCCTTTTGGTCTTATCATATTTAGGTTGTTCTTGTGATTCTTCTTGGAAATAGTTTGTGGTTATAAAACTTTTCTAAGTCCTACTACCTCTTTAAATGGAATAAAATAGTGTCATCGGTCCATGTGACCATAGTATTAACTATAAATTAGACTCTTTTACGCATTTCACGACATTTTTATTTAGTATATTTAAATAGAAATGTGGGATGTTTATTTTATAAAGTCTTCTAGAAAATTCATTAGCGATCTGGCATGGTGAGCAAACATACAGCAAATGCCATCCACAGTAACAAGTTTGTATAATTAAAAACATGTTCCTCCATTTGTTTTTAAGTCTCGCTAATCCCCTTTCATAAAATAATAATGTCTATTTTTGAATTTTTTGAAAGAATATTCATTATTTTCATGAATTTCCATGTTCTTGAACCATCTTTTATAGTTTTTGAGAAGTTCTATGGCTTACCCCGCTGTGAGGACTCTGTCAAGAAAACTTTGTCCCAATTTCTACTTTGTCACGTCGAAGGCCCTTGTGAAGTTTTGGTAAGCTCTTTGTGAGACCCGCCAGAGTCCTCTATAATTTGAGCCATCACACCTTTAAGGCATCCTTCATCTTTGGATAGCCTTCACATAGACTTTCCTCCCATGACTCGATTTCTCCTTTAATGAGCCCATGTCTGTCATAAGGAGGTTTTCACCTTCGGTGTTCCTCTTCAACCGGAGTGGATTGAGAGTTTTGGACATAAATTAGGACGTCGAAAAGAGATTGTAGACGTGTACGTAATGGGCTCTTCAGGTGAGGGTTTGAGAACATGGTAAAGCAGGTTACGAATGAGATGATTTTAATCATTAATGAATAGAAATAAGTCTTTCAGTCATTATGGGATATGATGCGGATGAAGTGGTGAATTATGAACTTTTGGTCTTGGAAATTATTAAGTGTGAATGAGTAAAAATTAGTTTAATGATGAAAATTTGGTGGAAACATATGATCATCTAAAAGTATGTACATAGGTATTTTTGGGCTATTATTATTTTAAATAATTTTATAAACATGTATAACTATTTATTTTTTGATATTTATTTTTGTTGGTTCTTTCAGGTTTTTAGCATAAGTCTTTAATTGGAGTCTTCAATTACTTTTTGTACAGTATATTCACTGCTTCGATGAAAATTTTGTAGAAATTATGTGTTTGTAGAATGTGATGAAGATTTGATTAATACGAGAGGGAAATTGGCAGAAATCATAGCGATTCATAGCTACTCTTTTATTGCTTCAAGAAAAGAAAGGGAACAAAGAATTTGGGATTTTTTTATAATAGGAGAAGCTTCTGATATAGGAATGAACTAGAATTTTCTTTGCTATATTTCTGGTTCAGGGATGTAATCATTTATTGGTTTTCATACTTATACAATTATTTATTTATTTATTTTTATTTTTATATTTTGAATAATATATATATATATATATATATATATATATATATATATTATTTATTATATTTTTTTATTTTCTCTCTTTTTTATTTTTTATTTACTTTTTAGATGAAAAGTAAAACAAGACTAAGTTGAGAAGAAGAAAGTTCTTCTTACAACTTCATATCAAATTGTCTTGAAAAAATTAATAAATTCCTCATTTTATAATTTGTTTACCAATAAACATTTAGTCGATGTCATTGTAAGAAGAAATTACTTTTCAACAATTTTCCTTTCATATCAAAATGGCTGATTTGTCAAATATTTTTCGATCATAAGTTTAAGCCAATGGTCTGACATTTTCCTTGGAAGTCTTTGAACCTTGAATCAAACAAAACTTCCCAATCTCCTGGCAAATTTTCTTTCTTTATCTACTTGTCATGCTACTCTGGACCTTTGTTGAGTGAAAGTGAGTTGGTTCTTTAAACTACATCTTTCACAATTTCATCGAGCTCGTTGTTATCCATTTTTGTGCTTTTGAGCTTCTTACAATCAAGTCCTAGTTTGTTGTTGTCTTTTAAAGTTTTGATCTGAAATACTATACAGAAAAAAAGACTTGCTTCCCACAAACAGTTCATGGTAGTGTGTCTGTTGTGTTCCTCCACATGTGGTCTGGTAGGCCCATAGGGGCTTGAAGGTACCTATTCCAAATCTTACATACACTAAGTATGGTATTTTTTAGGATTTGTTCGTCGGTCATGTTGGTGGAATCCACTTGTCCATTTTCCCAGATGATATGAGTAAATTTATATGTTTTGATATTATGTTCACTCTCAAAACCTAAA
Source organism: Pinus albicaulis (assembly GCA_034641835.2). Taxonomy (NCBI): domain Eukaryota; kingdom Viridiplantae; phylum Streptophyta; class Pinopsida; order Pinales; family Pinaceae; genus Pinus; species Pinus albicaulis. The sequence continues at coordinate 1,470,706,073 of CM076580.1, forward strand.
TATGCGGATATAGTGAGATCCTGATATACAATTTCCTTGGGATAGAAAAACGGTAAAAATATCCTCAAGAGGGTAAATACAACATGTTCATTAGCAAAAGAAATTGCTTTATCCTCCCCATTTATTAACATAATTCAGTGCAAACCAGAATATGCCTCTTTTGTTTTGATGGTGGATTGATTGGTCCAACAAAATCCAGGCCAATTTCTCAAAGGGTTAAATGGTACAGAGTTGTAAAGAACATTTCATGCAAACTAAGTTTGTTCTACGTAGTTGTCACACCTTTTGTTCATACTCCTTGAAATATTTCAAAGATGGATTTAATAATATCATAAATAAAAGTTTCACAGTGTAAGCTTGTCAACAAAAGTATCCACCACAAGGTTCATCGTAGCATTATGCATAATTTTAATTATTTCATCTTCCTCTATACACATATTTTGATATTGAAGATACGGACTTGTTTGTCTGTTCATCATTTTACCATATGAGTATAATTCCTTGTTTGAATTATTTTCTCTTTTCTCTACTGAAGCTTGTCTTCTGGCCATTTTCTTATTTTAGATAGTTGAAAATGTTTGAAAACCATGGATATTTAGTAGATATTGTGAATATATTCATCGGAAAATTATGTCTACAAGTATCATGCTTATTATTTTGATTCCTGAGCAAAAATCACTTAATTGTGTTTTATTTTCAGTCTCGGTCTGAAAAGTGATGTTAAATTCTTGTAGGAGTAATAACCATCTTGTGATTTTCCGTTATTGATACATTTATTCCTTAGGCACTGTTAGAATAATCACATGAAATGATTTCGTGTCGAGTGATCGTGCTCTAAGCTGTATTAATAGCACTTGGACAACAGCTAGAAACTCTTTTTATTAATGAGTAATTTAACTCATGGAATAAATTTTTTTCTTGTGTAATATATAGCATAGGGGATAAATGGTTTCATCCTAATAGAAACTCCTAAATTTGTGTCTTAAACTTTATTGGAAATGAAAAATTTTCGTTTTGTCCTCTAATATGGGTGCCTCATTGAATATTTTTTTCTTTTAAAGTTAAAATATGAGTTGGCAATCAGGATTCTAACTAAATTCACAATCTTTGGTAAGAAATTTGAAGAGTGGAATACCAATTTTGTGAGGTTTTCTATATAAATATTCTGTAGTATCTGTAAAACCTACGAACTTCTAAAATCCTTTTGGAAATTTGGAATGGTAAGGTGGAGATAGCGCTTTGAATAGGTCTAATTTAATTCCATCCCCTAAAATGTGATTTAAATGGTTATTGGTGCTTATCATAAAGAACTTTTCATGACTTCAGTGAAAGATTTTCTTCTTTACGTATTTTTAAGAAAAATTTCCATGGTCTCGATAGCGCCTTCAAAAATAATTTTTCCATAATAATTAAATCAACCATATACGTTCCACTGATCATGTATTAAAATGGAAGAAAATTCTAATAACCTGCAGAATGTTAGATGGTACAATACAAAGGATGTTAACGTGAATGATTCTACGTTTTGGTGAATATGGTTTTAATATTAAGATATTAAAATTGCTACTTGAATTTGTATATTCATTCATTGATAAGAATGAGAAATATTTTCTGTTCAATATGTCTGATACTTGATCTGTAAGCAATGGTAAATGACACCAAAATATTATTGATTCTCTATAATCGAGGGCACTTTCCCTCAATTTACCATGTATTTATAGGAAAAATCATAAGGAGAAACCAGGCATTATGAAATTGGATAAATGAAGTTGACATTCAACAATTTTGCAATTGTATACAATTTCCTAAGTTTGAGTTCATCCTTCTTTGAGCTTGGGCGATGGGCCTAGAGAGTTTTCCTCAGTAGATATGATGTGTACAAGAATAGGATTAATTCACTTCATATGGGTGTACTCCCATGCATATGGAAAGAATGCTTTTGCAATGTTTTGATTAACTCTTCTTGGTAAATTTCTAGGTTTTTTTATGTTCAAATATTTTCTGAGAAAGATTTCAAATATGAAGTTACCAAATTCTCCACCAAATATAAAGACATCTATACGGATAGCAAGTATTCAATATTACATTGCTCTTAAAAGGAAATTGTAATCATTTTCAGATTGTGAAGATATTTTAAGTTTTCTATTGAATTTATAATTTGACTTTCTTCACTAATATGAGAAATAAGTAAACACATATTGTGTGTCATTGTCATCATCCATCCCTTTATTCATTTTCTATTTTACTGTCATTGTTTTTATGTAGAGATATGGTGGTGTTTCATAGACAAGTAGAAAAAAGAATATCACTAGATCTACAACTAATGAAAAGCATAAATTGTAGCTAACCAAGGTCTTCTAAGGTGATACACATATCTAGTTTTTCTTGAGAGTTAAGATGTTGAAGTCTGAGCTGGATATTCCCAAGGTCTAAGAGACACATAAATATCTTGTAATACACAGCAAAAAAGCAGTTACGGTGCATGTTACAGTGCATTCATGTTGATGTTATCACGAAGGTTTGGAAGACAAATTTGTTCATGGTTTGTTTGCTCATGATTTTTATGGTTTATCCTAGAGTCATTAAATATATTTGAAATCTCAATACACCATTGATGTATTTTACAATGCAGACTTCACAGTCCGATATTTTTGTATGGATATTTTTCCCATCATAATTTTAATTTTCCTCTCTTTCGTTCTTTTTACTTCTTTTGTTTTCTCCTTGATTTTCTTATGATCAACTATATTTATTGTTTTATCTAGGATAGGAATCTCTTTAATGGCATGTCAGATAATTTTGAGTAAAAATTTTCAATTCATCTACAGAAAATCATAGTTAAACTTAAAAAAAAATGTTTTTCTTAAAATATATATTTTATTTCAGAAGAGTTACATAATGGAATCTTTGAAAGGTTGCTCTACAAGTAGATTGAGTTTATTGAATTTTCTTGTTTTGATTTTCAGAATTTTGATTCTTGTTGAAGAGATGTTATTATAAAATTTAAGCATTTTGTGAAAATTTCTTGTCAGACCATCTTTTCTTGAATAACAACAGAGAGGATTTTTCTTCTAATATCTACTACCAAATCTAAGTTAATTTGATGACCCAGATCAGCTGGGTAATCATGTGGGTGAAATTTATGTTCTATGTCGAATTTTGAAGCATTTTTATTATTTAGGTTTGGCAATAGGTTTAAAGGCGGAAGTGATTAGTTTGGCCTTTGTAGAAATAGTAATAAGTTGTGGATTATGATTTTGGAATTGAGGTTGTTGGTTATGTTGTAGAGAAAATGTTGGGAAGATAGGATTGTGGATATTAGTGATATTAAAATATCTACCATAAGTTTCATTCATGGGTCAAGTTTGAGGGTTGGGACCAAGGTTGCTGTATAATAATTCAATTTTTGGTGGGAGCTGATTATACATTTTATTGCTAAAACCTTGAGTTTGTGGCCCTTTCATGGTCTTCTAGAGACAAAAAAAAAAAGAGGTTCTCTTGGATGTGAGAACTACTTCTTCTTGGAAAAACGACCTTGTAAGACACAGTATGAGGGACATCTTTTGTTTCATGGTTTTCTACACACAAATAACACGAGTCTCTATGAATTTAAAATCAAAGAGGACATTCTCTTAAGGCATGTTTCTTTCTGCATTTGAGACAAAAAATAATTAGGCGTCGAGTTTACCTTTATGCTTGTTTTTGTAATTTCGGAGTGTCTGTTGTTCACTAAACTCTAAGATGTCTATTTTTAAATTCTGTAATCTATTTCAAATTTATGCCCTCCTTACTATTAAGTTGGAATTTATTTCACTCTAGAAGGAATAGGATCTCTTTTTTTTTCCAATTTTATTTTCCTCTCGAAAGATGGACCATAATTCAATAATTTCAGACAATAGTGATTGATAGATATATCCCCTTTTCCATCATGTTAAGAATATCTATCACGTTCATATCTGATACATTTCAACAAAGTATTTTAAAAATATCTTGATCCATTTTTTCCATTTTAGTTCTTTTAAATTCTAGCTAAACCTTTCAATAAGTCTTCAAGTTTTGTTCCCTTTGTGTGATTTTAGATACTTCCATCCTTTACGATTAATAGGTGTGAGATAATCCTTATATCTTTGTAAAAATACACTTTTCATCTCATCACATGTCCTAATAGATTGTGTTGCTCAAGCCATGAACCATTTTTAAAGTTCTGCACCCTTGAGTGTTGGAAATAACACAGGTACTGATCTTGTAGTGATCATATAATCTACATAAACCTCACGTTCGTAAAAAATGTTTCGGGATCTTCACTCCTTTGTCCATGGAAATTGGGAAGGATGGAAGGTGAAATATTTTTCATTGTGGCATTTTATCCTCTCATCAACTTTAGAAATCCCAGCACGATTGTGTCTTCCCTATTTTTCTCCTCTTCTTGTCTTCCTCCACCTTGTCCTCCATCGCCTCTTCTCCTATTATTAAGGCATCTCCATTCATAACTTCTCCCTTCTCCTTCTCATTATCACCATGGTATAGATTCTTCAAAGCTAATATAGTTACTCTAAGCATGAGGTTATTTGTTCTTCCTCACAGTTCTTCTCTCCAATAGAATATTGAAAACTTAATTCTTCTTCTTCGTCACTAAGTTTAACTCTTGAGCTACCTGTTTTCTCTGTGGGGTAGAAAAGGTTACGATTCGCCCAGAATCTAGGATCATCCCCTTTTCTAATACTTCCTGCGGTAGATGAAGTTGCGAGTCCCTCACAATTTGGTTATGACCTTAAGACTTCGAGGAGTGTATGTTCTTGTGAAAAAATAGAATGTGGGTTGAGATGGTGATGTAGTATTGCAGTACGTGATGGATTATGTGGTATTACTTGGAATCAAACTTCTACATCTGTATAGTACTGCCCACAAGTCTTTCTCTACGCATCAATTTGTTTTTGAATGTAAAGAAATAAGGCTTCCTAAATACACTTCATAAAATGCTTTAAACGTTTATTCAATTTTAATGTCTTGATTTCTATCATGATTACCTCTACAGTTATTAATATGATAGAGTGTGGTGCACTATATGTGCTTTGATGCCATAGTTTCTTGCTTCATTGTGTATTTTTATATGTTGTTTGAGGAGGTTTGTATTTTATGCCTAATGTGAAAGAACTAAAATTGATTTGAGAATGATCATTTCTAAATGAAATATTTAAATATTGAGAACAACTAAATCTGAAGAGAAATTTAAAAGATGAAAACTTGGTTTTAAAGAAAAAAAGAAATACTATTTTTCTGAAAAAATTGATTTAAAAATTAATCTTAATGAAATGAATAAAATCTAAAATCTAAAATTCTGAAAGAAATGTTATTATTTAGCTAATCTATTTTGCATAAAAATAAATCAAACTTTGGATGGTTAAAAAATCGAGTTTGTGTTAGAATATTCTGACATTAAACACCTATGAAAAACATCTAACTAAATTGATTCTTCATTTAAGCAAAGTGTTTTTATAAATACGATTGAATTCTCTTTGAATGATGTTCTGGCTATCAACATAATGAAAAAGTAAAACCATATCCTACTTTATCAATTGAAGAATTCATTCCTATGAAAACAAACATTTGATCTAGTGGGAATAGTAGAAATTTCAATTCTAATATAAGTGTTATTTATTTTAAATCTAATAACAAGTCAAAATATAAATCTAATCTAACTCTATTCTACATTCCATGGAACGAAAGCATAAAATCATTACTATAGAATTAGACTAACTATGCTAGTTAATTAAAATTTATTAAAATAGCAAAGAAATGAAAAGAGTATCACTGCACAAAACACATGTCTAATCTTAAATACATGTTTTTAAACGTAGATTCATAACGAATCTATTCAATTTAACAAGATGACATAGTTACAGCCATGAAATGATTCATACAAACTTTAGAATCTAACAATTGACTGTAAATGTAAACAACTAATTAAAAACATTTAAAAAAATAATTGACAGAAATTAAAACTATGAAAAAGTGGGAAAATTCATTTCTAAGTACATGATAATATAACGAAATAGCGAGGACTCAAGCTATGAACTAACGAGAAATTAACTACGAATCAACAGAAATTAGCTATGAAATTAAAGGTGAGCTAAACTATGAAATAACTATGAAACCTTCTTTCCCTATATAGGGTCCCTCTTCAAAAAGTAAATTATTGAAATATAATTAGACTGTCCATACATCAATGATGTTAAAGTTGGTCTTGTTGTTAGAAAAACAAATTTTTAAAATGTATCCAGGTCTTCTCTTAAAAAATTAAACATTTCGGTTTCAAAAATAGGGTATTTTATTAAGTTTTCGAATTAGCTATTTGAACAATTTGCCATAGAAAGAAAAATAAAAATAAAGACTAAGAGTCTATTAAGAAGAAAAGTCTTCATGGCATTTCTACGATTTGCTACATAAGAAAGTTAAAGTCCTCTTTATAATCTACATTCCTTGACTCATGTTTGTTGTAAGGTATGATGATTCCTTCTCAATTTCGAACAAGTAGTGGATACGATCCATATGTGGAACCATTTCTGACTACCATATGACACTTCCATTGCTTATAAACATTATTATTAATAGCGGTGTTTGCAAAAACAAAGGTCCATTCTGGTACACAAAATTTAAACTAATTATGAAAATTCAACCATAAATAACAAAACATTATAACATCTAAATGAGGATCATATAAATTTGACACTGGTGTAAATATGTCAGTATCATGCAATTGGTTATTAGTTGTGAAAAAAGAGAAGAAAATATGGTGGAAAGAGATGTGAAAGTAGGAACAATTTTGATTCAATAATAGCGGTCACAGAGAAGATCTTTGAGGAAATGGATATTATCGCTGATACAATATGTCAAGTTGAATAGTTAAAGCAACGTATACGAGATTGAGTTTTAAACACGATGTGCTGATGAACCCGAACATGTTGATGAAAAGTATAAATGAAAGGTTGGTAAGATAGTACGAGAAAAGGAAGAACAAGTGAAAATTTGGAAATATAATGCATATTAGTGTAAAATTTTCTTGGGAAAAAATGATAAAAATGATTTGGAAATCCCTCATCAGAAAGTGTAGAAAAAAGCTAAAGGTCAACATCCAAATCACATAAATCAGAGACATATAACCTTGTTTTTGGAGAAAAGTCGGTGTTGTGTGAGACACATAGCAGTGAGGTTGAGGTTGTTTGTTGTCTGGTGTCCCTAATTTGACCCTATCACTTGTCCTAACTATGCTATGGAAAAAAAAAAAAGCAACGCGTTCGGTTACCTTTTACAAGTAGGTGTTTATGCATTCGCATTTATCGTGAAACGCTTTTCGCATTTTCGTGCTTATTCATCTAATTCTACTATCATGAGCACTCTCATGGATATAGTGGCTCTGTGGAATCTTACTTAGATACTAACAAAGCACAAAATCCCATGCTAGTTTACCTTTTGAGGAAAAAAAAAAAAATATTATATGTATTAAGAGAGAGAGAGAGTGCCCCATATAATTAATCTAAGGTGGAGAGGGCTGGGTGACTTTTCATGAAAATTCAGTTATTTTTATTTTATTATTATAGAAATAAATGTTTTCTTAACCAACAAAGTATTGTATTTGTGTTGGTGGCTATGTAGTTCCATATACATCCACTAAAATTTTGTTCTTCAATGCCGTCTCCCAGAAAATGTTTTACTAACACATACATTATTACTAATTTGAAATCATTATGAAAGTATAGATCCTAGCGTAGACCCCCAACAATAAGCAAACTTTCTGGCCATTTCAAAAATTAACAAAATTAATAAACTAAAACTTAAGTATTCATGGTGGTCTGGTAAGTAATATCATTCATATCCGAAAGATGTCATTGCATGTTCCCCCATCATATCCTATGATTCACCAATGGACAAGTGAGCCTAACTTGAATGGCAACAAGTAACTCTGACAGGTGCAAAACTACAGTTAATTTGGGATGGGTGTTTCTTGCCATTATTGTTAATTTCGTGTCTCTAAGGATCATTAGTTCAAATTAATTGCCCTTTTGCCCCTTCAGATGGGTCTTTTCTTGCCTTTATTCTTGAATTTTTATCTCTAAGGTTCATTGATTCTCTGATTCTGGACTACTTCAAGCCTCTCACACTCTGCAAACTTGAATTTGTGCCCATAATTACTAGAAATAACCAATTTATTTTACAAAGACACAGTTCTTAATTTCCTTGGCTACCTCTTGCTCTAAAATTTCACACTGAGCATCTCCCCTCATGTTTATGCTTCATCTCATTGTGAATTCACCAAAATACCAACAAAAACGCTCTTATCCACAAAGCAGCCCAAGAAACACCTTGGTTGCAGTGCATAAAGCTATTTAGAATCTCCCCAGGTTCTCAACCAATCTCCTTAATTCTCCTAGTGTTTCTATTATTTCATAAGCAAGACCAAGCAAGGGCGAACCCCTTTCCTCTTAACCAATGCCCTAAGACAGGTCCTCCGATGTATGTGAAATGCAATGCCTTAAATACATCTCAAAGCAAACCCAACAAAGCAAAGAGGTGTCTAAAGATTTTGGCAAACTACTACCTATGAATGTCGAGGGAAAACCACCAGCACGCCATCATAGCGGAAGTGGCATTGTAGAAATAATTTCCCCCTATGTTAGTGATAGACGCAGGGGATTGTTGGTTAAACCTCTTGTTTCTTGAGAACACAGAGTACCATATGTTTAACATTCATGAGTGAGAAGGCATCGTGTGATAGTGACACTCTAGGTATACACTTTCTCCCCATCAATGTCGGCCAGTTCTCTCATGATTATGTATAGTGTTAAGGGGACACGAACTTTTTAATTTGATTCATTTAACATAGAGGTAAATTCACTCCCTACCTTCTTTGTTTTACAATGCTCCTTGCTCAATTGGCATGCCTCTTTGGTAATTTGTGTGTACTTCCATTTGAAGTTATTCCCACCTCTTGATATTGCTTCTTTGACAATTCTTTGGATGGTTGTTGTGGGGTTATTATCATTTTACATAGTCCATTCTTAATATTTTAATTTTTAACTCAATACCTCCAACAATTGTTATTTTCCTATATATTTGACGTTAATTAGTCTCAACCCAAACCAAGCCAACCTCCTTTGGTTAAATATATTGCTCTACTAGTTTAAGTAAATGAACTCACTGTTTCCTTGGATCATATGTAATCCCTCCCTCACCCTTAGTGCCATTATTATTTATTTTGTCTTATCTTACACTTTGTTCTTTATTGATTCCATATTTGTCATACCTGTTAATAATATGTAACAATTCATTTACAAGTACATTATTCAAGAAAGACATGTCAGTTTTAAAGCAAAGAACAAATTTGAAGAGGATGGTTCATCACAAAATATCGTTAAAAAATATATAGAGAGTTTTGTATCTCAATTTCTTTTTTATCCCTCTCAATATTTAATAAATCAAGATTTTAAGGGGATGTTTAGAGTAAATCTCAATGTGTAGTAAATATGTGATTTTATATTGTTGTTTAGGATGGATCTCTGATAACATTCATTTGATCAAGCATAATTGCAGCTTTATTTGTAGAATATAAAGATTTGCAACAATGGAAGCAAGAAGAATAATGTGTTGGAACCACAATGAACCATGTATGGCATAATGATATCAAATCACATATTTTGGAGAAGTAATGTCCTATTAGTTTGTAGCATTTCAACTTTTATTATTGTAATTGTCTATTTTTGTCTCATGTGCAAGGACTTTTTATATACTATGTTTTTGTTCTTGATCATGGTTCAAAAAGCTTATTAATATTCTTTCATTGTGCCCATATGCCAGATAGCCATTTGGAACCATTAAAATGTTCATATGGTTGAAAAAAATGAGTTTTATAAATTTTTAGTTATTTAAACATATAGTTCATGATGAAAAAATAGGCAATCATGCTAATTGAGATCAACTAGTAATGTATCTCAATTAATCAATAACAAGTAATCATAATTCTGATAGTGGCTATTGTACATCTCTTATAAGACCTTAATATCTTTGTAAAAAAATCATGAGCATTAACAAGATGAATAATATACAGGATGAAGAAACCCCACTTTGTCTTGGATACATGACCTCAAATAATTGAATTAAATTTAGTTGTTTATGAGTTTATACCTGATTACGTGTACTTCTAGAATCCCACTAAAGAATATTGGTTTTATTCTATACGTTCTATTAATTTCAATATCCTTGAGTTTTTTATCTTTAATGTTCTAATTTTACCATCATTCTTAGATAGGGTAGACAATATCTTGTTATTGTAAATAGTTTGTTCCTCTTCCTTTGGCTTGTAACTTCATTACTTCTTCTTTTATGAATTAACTAATGCATGTGAATGGGCTGTGTTTTCATAGTTTTCATCCTCATTCGTCTATGTCTTCTTGAGAAATAACCTCTACTTCTTTTGCATCACAATTTTATGACAGTAAGTGATTGCTTGCACTTCTATGACCTGAGGTCCACTTCTTGCTCCATTGATTATAATTATTTTCTCTGTTTTCTTTCTTCATCAAAGTCATTAATGCATACCTAATTCCTTTTTGGTACATATTTATATGATTTTTTCCTGCGTAGCATTTGTGTCCAATTGACCATGTGTCTCCATAATACCTATATTTGCCTTATCTTCATTAATGGACTTCTAGGTGTAATTCTTCTGTTCTCTTAGATGTAGTTGAATGCTTCCATCTTGAATAAACTTTCTAGAATGTTTACAAAGATAGTCTTTTTGAATTAGCTTCCATAACTTTTGCCTTGTTGTTTAGCCTTTTGGTGGAAGCATCCTTACGTACATTTTTCATTCCATATGTGTGACTTTAATCTTGTCACATAAGATTGAATTATTATTGATAACTCATTATACGTAGAAATGCTTCACAATCATGTGTAAATTCATCCACATTACCCTTTCATTATAGTATAGTGAGGTTTTAAATCTATGCCAATACCTAATCTTTAAAGAAATAAATACGTTATGTCTTATTTAAACAAATAGAATGACTTCTTCCACTACATATGCACCTTCGAAACCGCACACACACACACACACATATTTGCCTTGTTGGTATGCCACATACTTTTCATTTTGTATTCGAACTTTGATAGTTTTAGTTTGCCATCATCAAGTACCATTATGTGATGGGTGGATTTGTGTAGAGATGTGGTAACCACGAGCTAAAGTAGAGTTCATCACTTTGGATTTTTGGTTTTTAAATTACTTGAATTTCAAGTAGAGTTGGTTAGAGACCTCGGTAAATTCCTTTAGTTTCATTTATCTCTTTAACAATATGGCGTCTCAATCTTTTTTGTATTGTTGTTTTTATTTCTTTCTTTAGTCTATCATGGATCTATGCAATTTTTTGTTTGTAATTAATGCATTCTGTTGAAATATTTCTTGATTTATACTAATCTTATAATACTTAGTTTATTTGTTCTCATACTTTTCTATCCTATAATTGTATTCGTTTAAAGATGATCTTTTTGAATTTCGCTTCCATAACTTTGCCTTATGTTTAGCCTTTTCAGCGGAAGCATTATCCAGCATTTTTTTCATTCCATATTGTGGCTTTAGTCTTGTCTGGTTGAATTATGTTACATTAACTCATGTATCCATGTGGCCTTCAAATCACGTGTAAATTCCATCACATTACCCTTTCATTCTTATATAGTGAGTTTTGTCATAACAAAAATCCACATGTGATACCACAAGATATTTTTAAAAATCATTCTTGAATGTATCTTATTTAAACAATAGAATGAATTCTTCCACTACATGTACCCCGTGACCACACACACACACACACAGAGATATATATATATATATATATATATTTTCACTTGTTAAACCATGCCACTACTTACTTTACTTTTCATTTTGTCGAACTTAAATGTTTAGTTTCTACTTAAATTTCTTCTCTGGTGGAGTGGTTGTGTAGAATTTGGTAACCACGAGATAATGTGGGTTCCTACTTTGGACATATTTTGGTTTTTAAATTGCTTGAATTTCAAGCTGGGGTGATTTGGAGAACCCATCGTTGTATTCCTTTGTATTTATCTATTCTGTGATGTCGTCTAAATTTTTTGTGTTGTTATTTTTGTTCTTTCTTTATTGTCATGGATCTATGCAATTTTTTGTTGTAATTGGTCACATTTATGTTTAAATGTGTTCTTGATTTATGCTAATATTATAATACTTAGCTTATTTGGCTATTTATACTTTTCTATGTCTGTAATTTATATTTGTCATTTTATTCTAGTTCTCGGAAGAGTACTTATACTAATTTTGTTCTTCAGTAGTTACTGTATATCTATCAACTTCTGGGTGTGTCCATGTTCTCCTTATAATCCCATCCTAGCGGTTGGAGGGTCATTGTAAATAATTAATTGTCATGCATTACAAAAACCATCGTTGCATCCCTTTACGCAGAAAAATATTCCTTAAAAACAGCAATTCTAAGCAGGGAATTTAAAAACATACATATTGTTGATAAGGAAAGTGATCAATTACCTTTTCATGGCAAGTAAGGAAGATTAACAGAGCGAAAGTAGACGATTGGTACTCTGTCTCGTTAGCCACCTACATGAAGTTTTATTTGTAAATTTTTAAAAATAGGCGGAATTCAATCAACAACCCGAGGATGAGTCATTACAGGGTGGTTGGTGGGTGTGGAACCTCCCTCTGCTGGTTTATAGTTCCTCTTATGAGCCTCCTAAGGTACAAGCCTCCCTCCCACCTTTGCCAAGGATCCTAACCTCGTCTTTCCCTCTCTTAAAAAAACTATCTCTCTTTGCATAAACCTGAATGAACACCCAGAGGAATTGAGAGTATACTATGGTGAACTATTGAAAATATAGAATAAGAAGGAACTTGGATGAGGAAACTTGAGTCCATGCCTTCATCATTAAAATCCCTTGGCAAACATCGGGGCAACGCCCGGTTGAACCCCGCTAAGGAAGCTGAACGTCAAAGCATTGGTTGTGTCTTCTTATCAATACATATGCGTGACTGTTGTTTGGTTTTCCCATTTGTGTTATGTTAGATGTTTAATGTAATATGCTTAGCCCTCTTTGACTAGGCACAGTAATTATGAATGAAAATTATTGTAACAGCATGTTGTTCTTGTTTCAAAATACATGTCGGTGGGCGCATTGCGGAAGTTGTTACTTGCCAAGGCAAGGCGAGAAGCCACCACCATTACGGTCATGACAGCTGACATTGGATTACATAGGTCAATCTCTGGTGTCACTCTTGTAAATGGGTAGCTAAGATGTTTGTTCTAAGCATGTCTCTTTGTTCTGAACCCACTCTCTCTAGGCTGAAGGTCATCTGTCTAGCTTGAAGAGGATTTACACTGCCTTGTAAATTAGCGACCTCCCCTAGGAATTTTGGTGTGAGTTTGTTGTTTCATCTTGTTGGGTCAATTGGGTCATTGGTTTTGCTTATACATCTTTTATTGTTTTCTTGCTTATTTTATATCCTACGCTGAAATCAGTGTCAAGATTATTTACTCATTTGGAATTTGATTTTCCTTTTTTTCCCATGATTATAAAAGCTTGGTAGCGCTTTCACTTGAACAATCGCGCCAATTGGTATTGAGTTGCTTTGTTGGTCATGTGACCTGACCAGGCATAATTACAACCTTCGGTCCATTTGAATCTTGTAAGTTTGGTTTCGCTTTTCTATTGATAGGTCTTTTGATGAACAGTGCTTGAATACGGGGTTATTTTTATGTGCAGGTAGAACGCTTTCAAAGTTTGGCTTTGACCTTAACCATTATTTCAAAGTCTAGATTTGCTTGTTCTTATCCCAGGTGTAGTTTAAGGACTTGGGGTTTACAGGTGTCCTTGGTCTGTTGAAGCCTTGTTTTAGAGAAATGAGTCTCATTGATTTTTATAGGTCTCGTTCTGGTCGATTTCTTTTTCATTTTCTGATCCTTTTGAGTGTTTGCTTTCGGTTGAATGATCATTTCATTTCGATTGATTCTTCTCATTCCTTCTCCAAGCATGGATTACATTGCTTTTTTGAAATTAGATTTTGAAAAACTTTCTTTTGGTTTGGAAAATTTAGCGTAGTTTTGAGTGCTACTGTGTTTGTTTGCGATAGGTTAGGTCATTCAATTTAAGTTCTTACATTCTCATTGTGTTTGTTTTCATTTCTGTAATTAGTGCATTGCTATACTTCTTTTCATTGAAAAATTAAAAAAAAAATCTTTACATTCTTTCCTTTATATCAAAAGTGGGCTCATTCTCTTGCATATTTAAATTTGATAATCTGGAAAAACTTTTCATTTTCGTTTGATTATGAATACATGATAATTTATTTCTATAATTTGTTTGGAAATTGTTTGATCTCTATCCTTCTCGTAATTGGCATTCATTAAATGAAGATGGTGTTCTTTTGCATATAGCTTGCATTTAGGAAATTTGATCCAAATTTTGGTATGGCCTTGAAAGCCCAACATGATAAGATCAACTTTAAATTCATTCAATTAAACTAGGAAGCATTGGAACCTAATGCAACATCTTTAGTAGATAGAGCTGAAGAGGCATTGTGAGCGTCTTAAAACCTAGTAGTTGTCGTTCGCCATGCGCTGCAAATGACACTAGTACGGACTTATGTCTGTGCCATCGATTATGTAAAGGGGGAACCTCTGAAGTTGCAATCCTTTTATCCATGGGAAATGTGATCTGTATGTATAGCCATGATACCAAGACACAACATTTGAGAGACTACTTGCACGTGCGTTAAGTCCTTGATGGGTTCTCTTTCATTTGATCACGGTGTGTCGGCGGGTTCACGGAAACACCAGTACACCCTCTTCGCTAAAATACACAGGTAGTCATTTTGATCTTTCATGACTCTTTAAAGAAGAATCCTCGAAGCATCGTATTACGCTCATTTATAATCGAAAGTGACTGAAGTCATCTTTTCATTTTAAACTCTTAAAGCATGAAACAACAAAGTAAAGTTTCGATGTGTCGTAAAATTTATCACTACGATCTTTTTAATTAAGGTTTTATTGTGCAGTACATTTTTTATTTTTTCCTTCGATTTTTATCTTGCGACCTTTTATTGGTTATCTTTTTTCCTTCACCATTTTGAAATACGAATTACGATTAGCGAATACAATTAATAAATATCACCTTTCCTAATAGTAGTTCTTTTTGAACATTTCTTTTGGAAACCCTCGGGTCCACTAGATGCTGTTACGAGTTTCGTAGCCTATGCTCTGAGTTTGTCTTTCTTCTCTTGCTACTTGGTCTCTGAGGAAACCGGTTGAATTCAATTGGCCTCCTTAAGTGTATGTTCGTTTGGGGAAGAAAAGGTCTTCCTCCTCTTACGTCGAGCTCACCATTTTTTGTTGTCTGTACCTCCTAGTCACTGTAGTCTTTCGAAGATATTCTGACGGAATCGAACATGGATTGTCGATCACAGTGATGGCCGAAGAATGCTGTTTCTGCTGGAAATATCGCTTTTTCTAAGATGTCCTCGTATTTCCTGGGTCTTCTCCCCCACCAGGTATACTTTTTATTGAATGCAAATTGCTTGGGTCGAGATTATTTTTGGTATTGCATCATAGCACGATCAGGTACATCGCTCCTCCTCGAGTTCGGGTCTCCCCTTCGACCAGAACTATCACCTTCGACACACCAGCACGTCGGTTATTGGCCCATAATTCGTTCAGCAAGGCTGTACGCAGCAGCTTCATCTGCAGGGTTGTTACGACTCGATCGTGAGATCTTTTCACACTACAACGGTCTATTTTTTCTCAATCCTACGACAACTATTAAAATACGATCATGGTGAATCACCAATATCGTACACTGGAGGCCCGCATATGCCTGGTACGATTTCTACCCGGTGATTCTTGGTAGCCTTGCTTTTGAAGAGTGTCCAGTTGGTTTGTTCTTGTCGAAACTCCTAGGAACTCCTCGTGACTCCAAGCTCACGGAAATCCTCCTTACATCGTTGCAAATGGTCTTCGGTAACCCTATGTGTCGTTTAACGTCCATTGTAGCGAATGTGGTAATCTTGTCTGTTGCCTCTGTTGGTCTCATCGCGGTGTTTGTGATCCTTGTCGGACCGTTTGTAGTCCTTGTCGGGACGTTTCTCATTTGGACCTACCTTGCCCTTGCGACCCTGCGGCTTTGAGACGACCTACATTGGGACAACCTTTGGCTCGAGAAGGCTTTGCCTCTCGGTCACCGAGACAGCTTACGATCCCTGCGGCTCGCCTTGCAGAGTGGGCGTGCCCAGTCCAAGCAAATTAAGCCCTGCGGTAAATGCGGTCGACCTCAGGAATCAAGCAGAAGTCTACCCACAGGACTGGCTGTTTTGCACCATAACCGCGACCCCACGTTGGGTGTAGCCCCGTTGTGCAACCGGAACAACCTACGGAGTCCTCTCAAGGTCAGAGTGGTTTATCGGGGACAACACGGTCACATCACCAGCACCAAGGCCATGCTACAAGGCAACCGGGTGGCCCTTAATCTTAGTTCAGCAGCTCATTAGCCAGGTTATTTTATCCTCCAACAGTTCCATCGTTTCGTTGGCCGTTTACGAATTTGTAACCAACAATTTGGCTCAACACCTTGCGGGTCACTATGTGACCACAAGGTACTTGTTACCCTCAAAGAGTTCATATCAATAAATATGTAGTTTAACCCAATTTCTTACCCTCGAAATCTAACCTATATATCCTTAAGCCTCAAAAACGTAACCTTGTTACGACAGAGTCTGTCATTGTCGACGAGACCTCCAATGGTCTGCTAAAACTCGATGTCTCGTCCTCCAACCGAGTGTCAGCAGTTGCTCCTAACACCCACAACAGGTGAATCCTCCGAATGGAATGCGCGGGGACGAGAATTCCTCTCGGACTAGGTGGAGAATGTGAACATGGGTCCTTATCGAGAGACCTCAGGTGACTTTAACACTACGATTACCATTTGTTTATCTAGGTTAGGAATTACACAGTGTGTCCAGAAACGAACGATCTGACTGCCATATCGTGTTGGCCTCGGTTCTGTGAAGTTACTAGTAGTTGTCTAAATTTGAGGGCAAGTCGGCGAAAACCCCCAACTGTCACTTCATGACACCAAGCTATGAGTATTCCTCTAACTCTTGAGTTGTGATTATTCGCTCATCTTTTCTGACGAACTCTTCTAGTGCCTTGTAAGGTGGTACATTGATCTATCTGGTGGAATCTTCCAAGACTTCAATTCTTCCTTGTGAATTCCCTTTACATTTTAGGTCACCCGGTCGGGTTATGAGGCCGGGACACACCTCCTCACTTCATTGAAACAAAAACGAAACTACTGTATCTCGGATGTATTCATGGTGGTGATGTCGACGTAACGTGATCGGTTGAGATTCTGGTCTGTTCAAAAACTCTGTTGGTTCACCACCTCTTGTCCCATTAGGCCTTAAAGACATAGCTATGGGGGAACGCGCATAACCCAGAGAATAAGCCATTGTCGCCCGATGCCTTGATCTTGTGTGCTCGTTACAGCGCATTGTATGGTATCTTTGATGTCTGAGCCTAGAACTTCTAAACCTCCGGGTGACTCACATCGCCGTTAAACTGTTAGTTCATGTGGAACTTCCTGAAAATTCTAACAACTATTTCCAGGAAGCAAGGTACTTACCCGATGATATTTGTGATGCGGTGGTGCATTTTTTTAAACTCATGAATTTGTGGGTTATTAGACTGATGTGAGAAAAAAATATTTTCAGTACACACATGGGTAAAAACTAAAAAAATGTAGAAAAACAAGGTTATACGACCTTATGCTCAAAAGACTCCTAGGCCATACATCGTTTACACTGGAAATCATTAAAACAACATTTTTGTAAATTTTAAAATTTTCATCTAGAAATCACTCTATGGCAGTCTTGAGGAATCAACATTTAATCTCATCGTTAACATTCAAAAAGCTAATGGAATCAAAATTCCTCCACTTTCATATGCTAAAATAACGTTCTCTTGTTGCTGTTTCAAATTCCTTTTGTAGTGATTTGATTTCTCATTCACGTTTTCCAAGATGAACATTTCATTTGTCTTTTCTTCAATATGAACGTTAGGCATATAGGACACATTATTCTCATTCACCACTTACTTTCGGTGTGTTTTGAGAGCTGTACTGCGTTCAAAATCTGTCGTCCATAATGATTCCAACTCTATAATGCCGCTAGATCACTGACTATGAAGTTCTTTGCCATAATCTTCGAAATGGCGGTCTTGGCTACCCATCAACGCTTCAAAAACGAGCAATATGAATCCTTTAGTTGTTCACGAGATGATTTAGTCATATAGCCCCACTGTTGATAATAGTCAACGAATTTGTTTTGTCTTGTGTGGGATAATGTGAATAAACAACTTTGGTTGGGCATCCAGCTTACTCATCATGCAGTTCTCCAATAGGATCTGTCCAGAAGCATGCAGAATGTTGTTCGACTTTCTAAGAAAAATTTCCTTGTTGTCGTAAAATGTGTTGATAATAAGACTCAAGGCTGATTGATCTTGGCTCGGAAGGCAAAGGTCTCAACTCCCACCGACTTGCTTGCAATTCTATAAAAGCTTAGCCCAGAAAACACAAACAAGAAAAGCAGCAGAAAACGAGCTTTCAAACCCTCTTTGTATACAACAAAAAAAAATATCGAATCTATACAAAAAAACACACGGTCACATAAATTCAACGACCAATACACAACTCGTTTACGCAAGCACAAGGTCCCTTTAATAAACACCAAAGTTATATTAATCTCGGGTCGAGTTCCCAACCATAAACGGATGCTTACGGCGTTTGATATTACATCATATACGGTCCTATTTATATAAAAATCTAATTTATATGGAATATAATACATCGAATGAATCATTTTAGATCCATTCATTTGTATTAGGATCTCATAATATTTTTTCTAAAATCATGCACTATTTTGTAATAGGTTGACCATAAAAATAAAGAAATTTACATTAATAAGTTATGAAAACTCAACAAAAACGTGTCCTCATACCCTTGCACTTCTCACCCATCATTGGATTCCAATTTTAATGAAAGTGCTCGGTCTGCATCGGACTCCCAGGGTACAAAAATTCTACAGCCCTCCACCGGTCATATATATTTCGTTTGTAAGCAATTCTACCCACATGTGGGTGCCCTTCTGCCAATCTTGGTAACAACATTCTTCGAACAATTCTCTGGGCATACTCATGGAATTGTCCTTTGTGGTACTGACAAAACCTCTACAATAACCGTCCTCCCTACTACCGGATACATGTAAAGATTCTCTCTTGAAACTTAGTCTTTCTTTCGCGTCTCTGCGGTTCTTTCTCCTGCGGAACCATTGAGCACACTCTTTGCTCTGAAATTGTTGCAATTTCTCACCTTCTGTTGCTACATTACCAAAATATAAGCTTAAACTTTACAAATCTTCAACAAAATTGTCCTCTTATAACCACGCAAAGCAAACTTTTCTCCAAGAAGTATTTTCCAGCTTTGATACTACTTTGATGCAATAAAACTGCATTTTCCAAACTAGGCGGAGTACGTGAGTTTGTAGAGCCTAGGTTTGAAAAAATTGTTAATTACACAACAATAAAACTTAGAAAAAACAGAAACACGGAAGCTGTACGACTTATTAAAAAGATATCGACCTTGCATCGTTTATGAAATCATTCGGGAAACAAATTTTTCACTTCGGTATACCCAAAAAATGCCATACGGGTAAGTCCTCTAACAGTCTTGAGATCAATTTAATCTCAGCAGTCAACATTCAAGCAATGGAATCAAATTCACTCACTTTCATATATTCAATAACGTTCTCTTGTTGTTTTGCTTCAAATTATTTTTGTAGTGATTTCCAGTTTCTCGTTGTTTTTCAAGATGAATATTTCATTTACTGTCTTTTCTTCAATATGAAACCATTAGGCATATAGGACACATTATTCTCATTTGCATGCTTACTTTTAGTGTGTTTGGGAAGCTAACTGTACGTTTAGAATATTTCATCATAATGATTCGACTCCCGCCGCTGGATCATTTTATTTGTAGGTTCTTCGACGTCCTTCTACGTTAGTAAAACTTGTTCAACGCCCAAGAAAACAATAAGATCCAACAGTTTCTTTTGAGATCGGTTGGTCATACCAATACCATTGTCGATAATAGTCAACGGGTGTTTGTCTTGTACGGGAAAGTGTGAATAGCAGCTTTGGTTGGGCATCGTTATCACATCACTGAGATTCTCA
Source organism: Pinus albicaulis (assembly GCA_034641835.2). NCBI lineage: Eukaryota > Viridiplantae > Streptophyta > Pinopsida > Pinales > Pinaceae > Pinus > Pinus albicaulis. The sequence continues at coordinate 1,470,726,385 of CM076580.1, forward strand.
AACGAGGATCTTGTCCAAAGCATACAGGGAGATCTTTGATGGATGCAAGAAAAAAATTTATTGTTTCATAAAAAAAGTGTTGATAATAAGACTCAAAAGGTGGTTGATCTCGACACAGAGCAAAAGGTATCCAACTCACCATTCACTTAACGATTTGTCCTCAAAAGCTTAACAAAAACACCAAACAAGAAAACACTTAAACGACTTTCAAACCTCTTTGTATACAACAAAACAAATGTAAAGTCTACTCTGTAAAAAAACACATGGTCATGATTCAGCAGTAATACAACTCATTCTGTGACACAAAATTCAATCTAATAAACACAAATATGTACAGATTGATTTACAACACACATGTCAGAGCAGGATACTTGTCTGGTGTTTGATATTTTGTTGTGTACGGTCCCCTCTTACTATCAAGAAGTCTCTAATTTATACGGAATACAATACATCAAATGGATGTTTTAGAATCCATTAATTTGTGAGATCATAATAATTACTAAAATCATACTTACTATTTTGTAATAGGTTGACCATAAAAATAAGTACGTGGCAAATTTAACAAACTCATAAAAATGTATCCTCATACCATGCCACTTCCTCTTTGCATCATTGAATTCCAATTTTGGTAAGTGCTCGGATACTCCCTACATCATGTTTAGCCTCGGTCTACCTCGAAATTCTGGTAAGCCCGCGAGAAGTTAATGTACGTTTAGAGCCCAATACGGCGGATAACGTTTCTAAGGTAAAAAGAAGGGTAAGGTAAGGCCAAAGCAATATGCAAAATAAGTTCTCGAAGCCTCGTCATTGCGGGTGGTTCTCCAACGTAGCGAAGTACCCGCGCGGTTGTGATCGCTTGCTCACCAAGGGACGCCCTGAACGGTACGAAGTGACTTGATTTGTCAAGGCATGACTTTACGCGTTCTTAAGGAACGCCCATCTCAACGGACACAGATGAGCAGAAATGGCTTTCATCCTAACATTTGGCTTTCTCGGTGTTCATGATGAACGGTTACTGTGATGGCTATTATACTAGGTGAAAAATTATCTTGGTTAAATAGAACGTGAGAGAGAATCATTTGATAGATGTCCTCTCACGCTATAACCCTCTTAAGGTGAAAAACCTAATATTGAATCATTTATGCGGCCACCATAAAAGGGTATGTCATAGGTCTTCTTCTGATCATTGCTTGTGCCACTCACCATTACAATATTGTTGAGATTTGGCTTGGTATATCACAATATGCATTGAAAGTACTTAGAAATTGTCGTCTCAATAAGAAAACACATTGTGTGTGATTGGTGGGGTTGATCCTGTAAAATACTAGCCTTCTTGCTGATTTGAAAATTTACGTTTCGCAACTTTGCTGTCGGTGCATCATTATCCAGAATTGTTATTATTAGTGCTGGAATCCATCAACGATTTGTGGGCAAGGGTACATCAACATTTTCATGTCATCTTCTTGGCAGAAGCTAACCCAAGTTCTCAACCTAGATTTAATCCCCAAATGCCATGAGCATTTTGTGGAAGAGAATCAAAGCCTTTAGGTGTTCTCGCTAGTTCTGAGTTACTTTGAAAGGAACAAGTCCAATGTAGGTATAAGTAGTTGATGCCTAGCTCAATTATAATCTTATCCTCGGTCGCACGATTGGACTCACGCCATATTATGTATTCCGTCACACTCTCTTTAAATATTCTGAAATTTCACACAGAAAGAAGAATTGTCTTCGCAATCAATGCATATTTACCTCTTATTTAAAGAACAACATTCCATGTGTGGATCCGTTCCTCTCCGAGAACGCCATGGGGCAGGCGTTTTAAGGATGCTGCCCTCATGGAGGTATTTTCACTCTTCCTCCACCAAGCTTCTTTGTTAAGGTGTGTGATCTCTCGGTCCCCGGTGACTCATGGTTATTCACTTTGCTTGAACAAGCCAGTTCCTTTGGAAATTTGATGTGGGTGAGTACGGTTGAAGGATTGAATATTCATGAACTACGTTACGGCTTCTAAAACTCGTCCTGCGGTCAACATCAACACAGGCACATGGAGTAACGAAAATTTTCTGTACACAGCAGCGATTCGGTTCGCCTGATCCTTTGAAAAAGTGTTTTCTCAGGTGAAGCCATCGTGGAGAAACTATGTCTCTCGAGGATATGCCATGACAGAGCAAGTCATAATAGTTCTCGTTCGCGCACAGCCTGGGGGCCATGTCTACTTGTCTTGAGAAATTTTGCATCTCAAGTTCCCCTTCTCTCACTTCAAATGCAACTTCAAGCCCATGACATCTTTACAAAGAAACAACAAATAATATTACACGGACAATACCTTGTTAAATTAAGCAGGAATCGTAAAACATCCCATATTAGGGTCACTTGTTCTTCCAAAGAAGTTATAAGTTTACACTAACTTTTTCATAAAACCTGTGATGTCTTTAAGTCTCTGACCTACAGCATTGATCCTGGTATAGTGGTGCATGAAATACCTACCTGATTGGCTTCGTACTTAATGTCTTAAAATCATGCACCTAGAAAAATTTTGCCATTAAAGGTGAGGTTGAAAAACTTCTTCATTTTAGTTTCATTATAAATTCCTTTGACATAATGGGTCTCTAATATTGTTCTGTGAACAAAAACGAGGAACCATTAAGTTACATGTTCTTTTAATAATGTCATCGAGCTTGTCACAAGGATAATTATCCTACTCATATCGATCAAATCATTAATAGCGTATTAAGGTAAGTTTTTTCCCTCATAAGACGGTTTTTAGTTGTAATCGTAATAACATTCTCCCAGGCCAATCTAACATGGTGCCATCATCATCACAGTGCTTTCGCATGTAAAAGCACGCCCAGGCAATAGTGCAGGCCACATTTGGTAGCGATGTTGTGTACTTTTCACGATATTCGTACGTTGTTCGGCTGTCTGGATATTGGTCTTGCTCTGTTCAGTGGCATGCAGACCATCCTGACCATGCTGTTGATTTTTCTTTATTGTAAACGTTACAACATTCGCCTTAATCACATAGGTACGTCTTCTGGGTGATTAGAGTGAATCTTAGGTTTAAGTTGAGAATAAAGACACTGATCATAAAATTTGGGCTGTATCTCTCTACCTCCTTGTTGCATAGGTTACGAAGTTTACTGACTACATTTTCTAATCGCTTTATACCTAACTATGCAAAAGTAGCTAAAAATTCTTACGATTATTAAACGTTCATTTTAGGTTAAAAAGTCACTTTGAGACACGCCGAAGACGTTGTAGCAATGCTCTTTATTACTTCCTCCAAACTATCTTGATTTTCCTCTTGTTTACATTCTTGCTTTGTTGTTTAGTTCTGGTAAGACGATGATGGCGGTAGCAGTATATTGTCTATTGTATCTCGTAGCCTTCTCGATCATGAGACATGCTACTGTGTCAAGAGAAGGTAGCGTTGGGTTTGCGGGTTCAACGATTCAACATTTTCATGTTCACTATTATTTTGTGTATTGTATTTGTAAGTTTCTAATTCCGCCTATGACCTGTATTGTCCTGAAGCAATTATTTGAAGGCAAATAAGAAGTGAATTGTTGTCATCCTCCAAAAAATTCGATTTAAGTTCTTCTTGATCAGAAAATAAATCATTAGTGCTTTGTTGATTTGATTTGTTCCCTCCCCTTGGGGCTATTGTCACATCTCGTTACGAAGGTACATTCAGGACAATACGCTTTTTGAATCTAAAATACCGACCAAAGGATATGTAGCGCGCGTACGTATCGGTTTATTATATGTTTAATAGAATACACACTCTATCATGTCGTAGTGGATTTCATACTCACTTCGTGTTTGACTCTCGAGGGGCTAAAAACCCTAAATGATTGTCACGGTGGCGCTGTGGCCGTCACATGTACGGTTATGCTGCTGTACGGTGTTCTTCATGATGGTTATTTTTTGGCCTTCTGTCTTCAAGGATTGCATTGTCGCGGTTAATGATATCATGATTACGGATCTATCATAGAATGCGTACGCACTTTGTTTCCTCTTCATCCTATCATTGTATGGTGGCGGGTTAAGCTTCTTAGTTGGGTTTTGCGTACCGATAGCTCAGCAGCATTACTATCCTCGAGCCATTTAGCCAGAGTTGAAGCCGTAGATGAAGTTCTTGTACCATGCTTCAACGTACGGTTGGAATCACAAATCTAATTGGCATCTCATGTCATTTCAACTCTTTGAGCATCTTAGTACCCTCGATTAAGAATGCAATAAATTCCTCATTTCGATTTAGTTTGTAGTACGGAAGATACTCTTGGGTCAGGTGTAACGAAAATACTTTCGCTCAAAATTGGCTATTGAATTAATACCAAACACTTCCCCAAAGCGTCTCCTTTACTTAGAAAGGTTGGATGGCTTAACTGCTTTGTTTATATGATTGTTAAAAGCACGGAAGAAACGGGTCAAAGCTCGTTTTGACACGTTCGATTCTCGTTCTTTCATTGAAAATCTAGTCCTCTTAATACGACCAAATACGCAATGCTAAGATGGGAGAAGAAAATTTCGCCCATGTGGCATGGGCCTTACATTCCAATAAATGTGTGTTGCGAGAATGAGGCCTGTAGGGTGTTGATTACAGTCGTCCTCTAGAACAACCCAGGAAATAGGTTGCTTATCTCAAAAAATATTGTGCCGCCAAGTCATTCATGCATGATTTTGTGTACATAAGTGTTTATTTCATTTTGTACACTGTTTTGATTTGGTGTGCTTTGTAGCCTTTTTCTAACATAGGTGTTGCTTATTTTTGCGAATGTATTACCCCTTATGTCGGTTCGCGGATGGTGCTTTATCGCGATGCAGAATTTTTCTTCGGCTTTGAGCAATTTATGATGCATTTGTGGTGAGTTTGATAGATACGAGGTATTTGTAAGACAAACTACAAACAACGTCACTCAATATAGTGCGTGCCGAACTACTAATAAAGGCAATGTTTCCGGCATAAATTTGCATTGCCCTTAAATCTGAATTCACGACTTGTTGTTTTATGACTCAATGGTCATTATTTTAGTTGAAGCTTGGTAGGTACAGGATTGTATTTACGTGTTCGTTTTTTTTTTGGAAGACATTTTGCTTTATCCACATATCAACATATTCCTAGGCAAACGGGTAGCTAGCTGATACGTTAGCTAAGGTGTATTGAATGTTGTTACGTAGTTTGTAAAATCATCATCATATGTAAAAATATGTATATATATATATATATATATATATATATATATTGGATGTTTGCATCGGTGTGCATCATAAATTCAAAAAATATGTGTTTTTGTTACATCTCGAGACACCATGTCTCTAAAAATGTACGATATAAAACCTAGGTGTCTAATCGGCGCGTGATGCTCATGGTAGCATGTCATTGTCTATACAATTGTCTCGGTAGCGGGTGAATGTGTCTTGGCATCCCTATGGTATGTCTGTGGTAGGCACGAGGAACATCCTTGAGTAGGTAGCAGTCGGGACTCATGTGTGATTCCCTCTCGGTTACTTTGATCTTCTCCCTCCTTGCCTCCTATGCAAGGGTCAAAATCGCGAAGAGTTAACTCGCTATCGGATACGTACTGCCGGATGTCTGCAGGCATTGCATACATGAAGTGCATGAGTTTAATGTTAAAACATACCTGGTCTAAAAAAATCCTGCTTGCTCATGAAAATTAAAAAAAAATAGGTCTTACCCAAATCTTCATCCCAATCCTCTCCCTGGGGAGTGGGGGGTCCGGATCATGACAAAATCTGTGCAGTGGGGTGGGTCACTCATGACAGTCAACATTTGTCGGTGGAGCAATCAAAGAACTTCGGTCTCTGGGACGCCTGACCACCCCTACCCTTGGCATCGGAGGTAACCCATAGGGCCGTAAATGGTTCCTCACTTTGGTGGTGTTGGGACTATGACCTCTTGTGTTGAAGATTGTTAGTCTCATTCAGGAAGAACGATACCGGGATAGACCCATAGCAAGTTGCTTCAGATTTGGTCTTGCCCATACTTTGTTGGTGGCGTTTCATGTTGATTGTCACAACCCTGCCTTTTTTATTGTAGATGAGTGGGGTGTCAAGAAGTCTGCAACAAGAAGCAAACTTGTGTCTTTTGTTGCTTCGTGTGGTGCTTTGCGATCTGTAGCTTGTGTGATGGGTAACAGCACTACTTTTAGTGCCAAATGCAAGATGAGTACGGATATCGACTTTCCAACACAAGGTCACTCCATTTGCCTGGACCTGCCTATCGATCACCATGGACATGCTTTCATATGGAAATCCAAAGGTCTTTGATTTAGAGACAGATGTTGGTCCCTACGTAATCGTCTGCCCCAACAGTGAACATAAAAAACATGTTTCAGTTCCCCTGTCAAGATGAACTTTCTGATCCTCATCATATGCTAATCGAATACGCAACGTACGATTTGAGCTAAAGAACACGGTGTCGAGAAAGAAGTTCTTTGGTCACGGGTCTTGAGAGCTTTCGCACATCTCTACATTTTCTGTGGCTCATCTGCAACCGTTTATTGTTCTCGTTCTTTCCATTGGGTGCCATTTTGCACTTTCTACACCAAACATGTTCATGGATAGTATTAACTATTACCGACACCGATTTTAAAAAAAAAAGGGTCTTTAACATTTTTTTAAACAAAAATAAATGCTTATGGGTCGACGCATTGTTCCTCGCGGTACTTTCAGTAAACGCGCCCCTAGTTCGGAAAATGAAGGTTGGCAGAAATCAGGTACGGGAAACTTCCTTAGCGAAATGGTACCCTAAAATTTACATTTTCACTCACAGAACTCACAATTTAAGCAGGGTTACCGGAAGTAAAGGAGAACTTAAAATGAAGGTAGAGATATCGCTCTTACAGGACGACGGATCGAGATTGGTGCTGCCGGATCGTCACTTCTTATCATTGCAAAATCACACATTGTAAAATGAAGTAACTATTGCTCCACAAAAGAGGTAAAAGTAAATAATTATTTTTACCATTTTGGCATTTTATTTTACAACTAATTAGGTTTTAAAACGTGTTTTTTGATTGATTTATTATATTATTTTAAAAGAAATAGGTTTTACACGTGTCTCTTCGTAAATAACGAGTTTAGGGCCATAGTGATAAATATTGGTTACTACTATACTTTACGATTTCATTAGCTTGTAAAAAAAAATCAACTACGGGTCATCTTTCAACTTTTAGAAAAGCTCTCTAAAATTAGAGAAATATTGTCCCAAAACTTTCTTGTCGTTTTTGAACTTGTTAAATGGCTACGAAACAATATCTACCCGATGCTCCGTTTACCTTTTAAAGTTTTGGGATAGATTGTTACGAAAAGGAATACCTTGGCCTATCGTGGCTTTAAGAGTTCTTGAAGGATATTTGTTTCTACCTTTTAGGATGTGAGAGACTGGCCCAAAGGGCCACAACTGAGTTTTCTTCTTGCCTTCTGCCCAAAAACTCTCCTAAACATGAAAAGATGTTGAGTTGTCCACACATGAGACTGGCTAAACCTAATGACATTGGACTTAAATACGCAGCGTTACTCTTGTTCCTCCTTCCTAGGAGCTTGTAAATATGCTAGGTGGAGTTTGTCAGAAGAAACTTACATTGCAAGCATATACTGTCCCCTTGACTTGATTTAAAAAATAATTGGGTACTGCTTTAAAATAGTGAAAGAAAATAGAACCAAGTTTTAGTTATGTTGGTGGTATGTTGCTCTTGAACATGGCACTTGTTTGCATTACGTGTTGGGTTGGGGACATCTGTTCATACTTTTCCTCCATTGGTTTGGGTAATCTCTTGCGGCCTCTCATATGTCTTTGCCATGTCATCGCGACCCCGGATCATTTTGATGTCCGTCTTGCCGAATCTAGTGTCATATCATGGTGTATTAAAAGTTAACCTGCGGTTTTCAACCTTCTCATTATCTTCCAGTGTGATTCAACAACCATGATGTTCTCTTGTCTCGATAACCGATGGCAGGAAACGATGTGGTCCCTCCTTACGACGGTCACTTCCTGTTGACCAGCTCCATTATCCGAGAATACGATCTAGAGACTCGCTCACAGTACCTTCGTTCGCCAGCACCTCGATGGAAGGTTCTTCGTTGTTCTGAGTTCACATCATTGGCCTTCGATCAAGTGAGATTCTGCAGGTGGCGGCGCAGGATCATTGTTCACATTAAAGTAGATTGTACTATTATTATGGGAAGCATTGTCATTATTGGTGGTTTCTCTCAAGTATTTTATTAACAACTTTCATCATTGGCTGGTAATTAGGTGATTTTCTTTCTTGACTTGACTCATATATTAGCATGTTTGAATTTGTACTTTTTAAGGTCGAGATGAAATTGCAAGACCTTGGGTTTGTCCAGTAAGATCAAAGCTACTTGGGTTCTTGTGGGATCATCATGACCTTCATGTCTTGCAGTTGGATGGCTGACCATACTTGGGTCTGTTTATTAATCATATGCTGGATGACTGTCCCTTACTGATCCTAGGTTTTATGTGCTCTATTGTGGATACATTGCTTACATACCCATGTTCATGTATCGGAAGATATCAATTGTATTTTATAATTTAGGGTTTTAAGCCAAGTAGTGTTTGGTTGACACTTGTTCTAATAAAGCATTTGCCCTCCCTCTCACTGGGACCTCATGCTTTTAGGGAGCATATGTTACATAGCATTTTTCGGTTTCCTGCCAATCCCATCTAAACGATAGAAGGTCATTTCACCATGATGTCGATAAGCGTTATCATGCCTTGCAAATACGATCATTCCATCCCCTTTTTATAGCAATATTCAACACTGACAGCAATTCACTGACGATTAAAAACCCTTGTTTGCCTTGGCCTTAGTGGCTCTGTCTTGCCCTCGTGCCGATGAAGAAGATTAACATTGAGCCCGCATCGATTGGTGCTCTATCTGGGTTATTACTTACTTGAAGATGTTTATGGAATGTTTTAAAAAATAGAGGTAGAATTCCCACTCCAACAACTTCGAGATGAGTCATTACAGGAGTGGTTGGACTAAATAACCATGGAATCCCTCCTTTTAGTTTGTGTTTCCACCTCTTGTGGGAACCTCCTAAGGGATAGGCCTCCCTCCCTTTTACAAGGGATCATAAACTCTCGTTTTCTCTACAAAAAAGCTGACATCTCTTTGCTGACTAGGCCCGAACATGGAGAATTGAGTATACTATAGCTAAACTATTGAAGAGATAGAATAAGGAAAGACTTCCATTGGAAAACTTGATCCACTTCGCCATCCGGTCCGAATCACAATGGGCTTTGAGATAAGCAGAGTGAACTACAGCTTGAGGGGGGACTGTGACGTCGAAGCATTTGGTTAACTCTTCCTTTGTCAATACATATGCGTGACTATTGTTTGGTTCCCATTTTATTATTTATGTTACATGTTTTAATGTAATATTCTCAACCCTCTTGACTTATTGGTAATTGTTACACCATTTTTTGGTCATCTATTCTGTCATTAGTCTGAACCCAAATACACCATGTAAGACCAATTTTACCTAAAGTAAAATTAACATATGAAAAATAAATTAATAAACACTTTTATTAAATTGTTTATGGTCTAAGCAGAGAAACCCATGGGGAAATATTAAATAAATCTACATTTGTTTGATTTTCCTCAAGGAATAATTAGTTAAACAACAGTTTAATTAATATTCTTGGTTATATTTAACCCAAAAGAAGGAAATTAATTAGATAAATCATTATTTATATTATTATTTTTTAAGAATAATTATTTAAACCTTATTTAAATAATATTTTTTGTTAAATATGACTAAATCACCCTTAAATAATTAAATAAATCATTATTTATTTGATTATTACTCAACCACATCCTTAAAATGATAAATAAATCATTTATTTATTTATTATTTACAAATAAAGGGATTTGACCCAAGTCAAATTCCTTTCCCCTCCAACAAATATAATAAAATATTCCATAAAAGTTGGATCTTGATTTGATTAATAATATTTTAACTATGCACCAATATCTAGACCAGCTCAATATTTTGTTATAAATAGAAGGTTTTTTCCATTCATTTACCACCTTTTGTTGCCTAAAGATCACTCTAGATCTATACTTTTGGTCTGACTATTGATCCACCATCATAGTCATATTTTGCTACCATTTTTTGTCTGGGTTTTCTACACCATCAAGAGAGAGGAGTTTTAGATCTGAAGTGCTGAGGACTTACAAGAACCCATCCCATTGAGGAGAACCAATAACACCCTTCTGTGTTTTCCTCCCAGGTGCCATTAATACAAAATTCATTCAACATATTATTGTCTTGTCTATTGGATGCATGGAGTAAATCTTGTTTTTTCTACTGTTTAATGTCTTCTAATGCATAGATATAGATTTTTGCAACATTTATCTTGATCACCTAACTGCAGATCTGAAGATATTGGTAGCCATCTTCATTGTTAGGGCTGTTTGTTATGCATAGCTAAAGTGGTATTTTTTCATACGCTTGCAATTAAGATTCATACTAACAACTGGCGACTCCACACGGGTTTACGATTACGACCGCTGTCATTTTTTTGATCCTTGCATATCCAGCTGCTTCAAACCCTAGGATTTCTCTTCAACCTCTTGTTTTTTCTTTTCTTGATGTTTTTTTTAACCTATAAAACCCTAAAACGATAAAAATTCTAACTTCTGTGTGTTTTCGGACCTATTACGTAGGTGACAAACATCCGCTGCAGCGGAGACGACAATTTTTTCTGAAATCTGCCGTCGAGAGTGCCGGAAGTACAGGTCACACTTTTTGGCCCAAAAACTGCAACCTGGACCCTCAGGACGCACCTTTCAACTCAAAAACTGCGACCTCTACTAAAAACAGGTAAAAAACTGCAACCTGGACTTTTTGCGGGAATTTTTCTGAAAGTTTTCTAGGTTTGTCTGAGCCTCTGTTCAAAGTTGTCTAACCTCCGTCTCCGCCCGTTTTGGACCTGTACTTGTTCTGTTTTTCTCAACTAAGTGGGAACCTAGCCACCTAGGGCTTCAGTACCCTCCACCTCTTGTGGAAGAGTTTTTGTTGTTGCAGGTAGTCTGAAATTTCAGAGTTTTTAGCCATTTTTCAGATCTGATACCTCACCTTCATATCCACTTCAGATCGGCTTGTTATCCATCCAAATCACCTCATTTAGCTTTGTTTGGGTTTTCCTCTAGGGTTCACTCTGTTTCCCTCCAGAAAATATCCTTTCGCCACCTCATTTACAACAATTTTTCCTCTGATTTGTTGTTGTTTTCTGCACCACTTTCCAGCAGATTTGTCCTTTAGATCCCTGTCCCTCTTGACCTTAGATATATTGGCTATTTTAGTGTGTTTTGATTAATCTTTTACCCACCTACAAACTACTTGTTGAGAGGCCTGCCTCCTTAGGTTTAGATTATTGCATTATTAGCTGTTTATTTACTGTTATTTCAGTTTCATATACTGTTATCTGCAGGTTTATTTTCAGTTACACAACACACTTTTTCTTTTTCTCTACAAATGTTTGTGTTTAAAAATTAAAATTTACACACTTTGCACACACACCCTAAGCGAAAAAGGGCTTGGTTAACACCGCCAAGCAAAGACTCTAAAACATTGAAATCAATTGATCCTGTACCTCTCTGCCCTTGTTTCGACATTGTAGTCAGTTGATCCTGCACCTCCCTGCCCTTATCAGTCTCTTTTTCGTTTGTGTCATGTTTGTGTCATAATAATTGCGCCACCAAAGCATTTATCTCAGAGACTTCTTGGCCTTCATCCTCGGTTTCTGGTAGGAAGACTTACTCCTCCGCGTAGGATTCGAGTTAGTCCTCCACCGAGTCCGCACACCAACTCTTCTTCTGGTCCTTTGGGTTCTCCTTCTGGTTCCACCTTCGGTTCTCCCCCTGTCACCTTCACCATGTCTGGTGTAGGACCTAATGCTGGTGGTAACCCCGACCCTCATGCTGGAAATACCACTAGTGGGACTGCAACGGACACTACCCCGACTACGCCCTTGCTCCCCTTCATGGCAGGCCTCAGCCTCCCCAATTTTGACCAGTTGATAAATGACCCTATACACCATGACGCTAGTTGGCCTGCTATGTCAACGAAGCTCCCTTCCGACATCCCAAAGTTTGAAGGCCTTGTTGGAGAAGATCCTACAAATCATATTCGATCTTTCCACATGTGGTGTTTGTCTAACTCCATTACCGATGACTCTGTCCATCTTCGGTTGTTCCAACGTACGCTTACAGGTGAAGCTTCTAAGTGGTATGTTGATCAGGCCCCTTCCTCTCATACCACCTTTGCGAATATTGCCTGGGATTTTCTGTCTTACTTCTAGCTTCCCCTTCGTTATGACACTGGTACCGAACTCTTGACTTCTTTCTGTCAAACGTCTGTGACCTGCCTTTCCGACCATGTCCAGGAATGGTAGAGAAGAAAGAGCATATGTCGAGCTCCTACCTTCAAAGACCATGTCTACATGGACTGGTTCCTTAGATCTCTTTTGCCACCTATCAGAAAAGATGTCGCATCACACTTTCCTCAAACTCAAGAAGTCGCTCTCCAAATTGCGTTAAAATATGACTTGATCTACGCTCAATCAGGTTATGTTTATACCGTTCTACCTAATCTTCCCAGGCCAGATGGTGCCAACACACCAGGGACATCCCACACCACCAACAGTATCATTGGAGCTCTCTCTAATCTGTACGCTCAACCTCCCATGGGCTATGGCTTTCCTCAGGGTGGGGCCAGCACCTCCTGCACTTTTCCCCCTCCCGGTAGCACGTATCCAGGATACGGCATGCCTCCTCTTTTTTCCCAACCTCCTATTTACCACACTATTACCCAACCTCCTTATTATCTATATCCACAGCCTGGTGCTCAAGCTCCTCCAGCATTAGCATCGCTTTCTCCCTTGCCTTCTCAACCCCCGCAACAGCAGCCACCACCCCCTCAGGGGCAGGTATATGCATAGCAGGGCGCAACTAGTCCTCCTCCATCCAAAAAGAGAGGAAAGGCACTCAAAATCAATCTACTCCTGGTAATCCTGAACCTAATCCTCAAAATAATGCTCCTAACACTACTAACCAGCAATAGGGCACCCAACCCAAGCAGGACAGGCCTGTTCGCACGAACAAGCCTTATTCTTGTTTTGGTGTTTATGGTCATTACACACATGATTGTCCTCTTTTACCATAGATGTGGCAACTGTGGGAGTCTTAAGCAACATTGCGAGGACAACAAGCCTCCCCTTCTGTCCCTCCTAGTGCTACACCTAGTCAACCGGCTGTGCTTACTGATCCTTTCCCTCAGCAAGGATTTGTGACTACCTAACCACCTGAAGGTCAAGTAGCCACTCAAACTCTTCCATTTGGTACCTCCGATTACCAGATTCTCATGATGAACTCTGATCAACCTCTAACCGTAGACATCAATCTTCAGACTCGGTCTCATCAGTACAACAAGACTCCCGCTACGTCTGTCCCCGAGCCGCCTCCTTTGGTCTCTACAGAGCCTCTTTTGACACCTAATGGTCCCTTGCAGATCCCTCAGCCTAAGGCGGAGGTTCATACCAAGATCCCTAAGGGACCACTCTGTCGAAATGCTGCTTCCGGTAAAGCTACCCATTCGTATATCATAGTAGATGATTTGGCACAATCCCCTGCTGCCATTTCAACGCTAGAACTCCTCCAGTCATGCCCTTCACAACGAAAAGCTCTACTATATGCCACGGGCGTTGTAGATCCTTTCGACGATCGATTGATTGTCTTTGATGTTGACCAGTCAAAACATCCTCCTCTCCCTGCTTCCGTCGCCTTCCAAATCCTAGTCAAGATCCGGAACGCCAACACTTTCCGGTGCATTATTGATGAGGGGGCATCCACCTGTGTGATATCCACTTCAGTTTGGAAGCAACTCGGATCACCTGAGTTGGCTCCTTCCACGATCACTCTCTGAGCGTGGGATGGCCACACCTCCCAGCCCATCGACTTATTCTGCAATTGTCCTATTACTCTTGCGGGAAAGACTGTTTGCGTTGACGTAGAATTCATGGATGCCCCCTTAGATTACAACATTCTATTGGGTCGTAGCTACACTTATGCGATGTCTATTGTCCCTTCCACGGTCCACCGCAAGATGTCCTTCCCTCGTAATGGAAAGATATTCACTATTGACCAGTTGACATATTACGAACCGAAGTCTCAGAACTCCCCTAAGTCCACTATCTCTTCGGTGGCCAATAAGCAAACCGTCAATCCTTTGACCAATGTCTCACCTGAAGTCTACAAAGATTCCTCATTGCTTGGTAAATTTCCTTGTCTTCCTCCTCCTGTCTCTGATCCCGGCTCATCGAATGTTTGCATGATGCAATCATCTGGGGTTTCTCTCAAGCGGCCTGCCTCGACTAGTCAGCAGCCTCCTCGCCCTCCGCAGCCTACTCCTAGCCCTTCGATTCAGCCTTCCGAACCTCCTCCTCCTGGCCCTTCAGTTGGTATCCATGAGCATCTCTACCCTCCTAGAACGGTTCCTCTAGGCCTTAACCATTTAGGAGTCGTCCCACCTGGCCATTACCCCTCCAGTCAGATATCGTTCCTAGCTCCCACACCAGGAGTTTATACGACACCTGTCATGGCCACCCTCTCTCTTCCTAACTTGACCCTTAGGATTCTCGTCTGGTACTTTGATCCTCCAGTCGCTACCCCGCCTGGTCAACCCAAACCTTATCTTGCTTTAACCTCGGTTACACTGGTCCCAATGACTTCTCTCGCTGCAACAGTGCCTCAACCACCTCAGCAGGAACGACCTCTTGTTGCAACCGCTTCGGGTAAGAAGGGCAAAGCTCACATGGGGGCAACCAAAGACAAGGACACTCCGACAAATCTTGCCCCTCCTCGACTGCCAAAACACACTATCTAGTGTGCTTTGTGTGATGTTGTCGGTCACGCCACCCACACTTGTCCAGAGTTGCCTCATCTTAAGTTCATGGTCAAGGAGACGTTTTCGAAGTCTGATATCCCTGAGGTTTATGTCACTATACCCAATTCAGTCCCGAAACTAAGAACTTCGTGCACCAATCACCCCTGTGCTTTGTGCGAATTCCATGGCCATTACACTCACCTCTATCCCTGCCTTGAAGAGTATCGCTCCTATTTGGAAGTGTTCCGCCAATTCGAGGCCAAGCATGACAAGTCACCTCTCACTTGTCTACGAGTTCTGATCCTGCAAAACCAAAGGATCTGCCTGCTCCCATTGACATCCCCCCCCCCGATGTTAAGACAACGGAGCCTTCGGCCCACATTTTCTACCTATCATCCATGAGACCCTCGGCAGAAGTCCCCTTGGAGACTTCCCCTGATGTTTCGCCTGACCTCCCTTCAACGATCACCTTGGGCTCAACATGGGTAGATCCTTTATCTGCTTACTCTTCTGTCATCCCCCATGACGTTGTGCATGTGAGCCTTTCTTCACATGATGATGAGTCAGGTAGTTCTACCGCGTCAGGAGGTATCTCTTCCTCTAGTCACCCCATCTTCCATTCCGATGAAGAGATTATGGAAGCTATGACCAAACCTAACTTTCCATGGGATGATATGCACCACCACGCATACTTCCTCCCACAGCAGTCCCATGACCAATATGTTGTGGAAACTAAATAATTCATTCCTGATGAGGTCGATTGGTTTAGAAATCCCATCCCTACACCTGATGCTTTCAAAGAAGGAAATATGGCCAATATCTCTCCTACCATTAAAATTGACATTTCTGACAAACCAGGGATAGAAAAAAATATCACCTTGGGCGCCCAATGCACCTCGGAAGAAGTTGAGGCTTACACCAAGCTATTCAAATAATTCTGTGATATTTTCGCCTGGTCCTATTCAGAAATGCCCGGACTTGATCGTACCATTGTCGAACATTGTATCGATACATGGCCTGATGCCAATCCTGTCCGTCAAAAGTTGAGATCCATTAATCCTTCCCGAAGAGAAGCTGTTAAAAGCCAAAATCGATAAGCTCAAGCAGGCTAGTTTTATCTATCTCATTGAATACACCACTTGTGTCCAATTTGGTTCCCGTTCTCAAGAAACAAGGCACCATTCGTGTCTGCACTGACTTTCGTGATCTAAACAAAGCTTGTCCCAAAGACAACTTCACCACACCATTCACTGACCAAATCATTGATGAGTGTGCGGGGCACAAGGTTCTATATTTTATGGATGATTTCTTCGGTTACAACCAAATTGTTATCCGTCGTGCTGATCAACTCAAAACTGCATTCATTAGTCCGTGGAGAACCTTTGCCTATCGAGTCATGCCATTCGGCCTTAAAAAAGCAGGGGCCACTTTTCAGTGGGCTATGTCTTACTGTTTCCATGACCTGGCTCATATTATCCTTACTTATTTAGACGACCTCACTGCGTGTTCTAAACATCGGGCGCAACAACTCCATGATCTGCGTATCATCTTTCTCCGATGTCGCGAGTATAATATCCACCTCAACCCATTGAAGTGTCTTTTGTGTACCTGCCGGCCGTCTTCTAGGCTTCATTGTGTCTAAATATGGTATCACGCTTGACCCATTGAAAGTTCAAGCCATCCTTGAGCTTCCTATCCCCTGTACTTTACGCCAGTTACAAAGCCTCCAAGGCAGATCTAATTTCCTTCACCGGTTCGTCCCTGACGATGCCACCACCGCGCATGGGTTCCTTAGACTCCTCTGCTCTAATATCCCTTTTGTATGGGATTCCAATTCTCAAAATTATTTTGATGCCATGAAACATGCTCTCACATCCGCTCCCTTGATTTGTCCTCCTGACTTTGATAGGGATTTCATCATGTATATCTCCGCTTCCACCTACTCAGTCGTTGGAGTCCTTATTCAGGAAGATGACAACGGAATTGAGCATGTTATCTATTATGTGAGTAAGAACCTGGTAGGACCTCCTGTATCCTACTCACACGAAGAGAAATTAGCACTGGCTGTCGTGTTCTTCCAGAAACTTCGTCATTACATCCTCATGCGCTCCACTAAGGTCGTGACTAATTCCAACCCTATGGCTTTCCTATTGAGTCGTCAAATCATCAGTGGGAAGTACGCCCGTTGGATCGTGATCCTCTAGGCATTCGATCTTGAATTTGTCACACCAAAAAGTAAGAAAGGTTTAGCCCTCGCTGAACTCATTTCCGAACTACCTATAGGGACGCAGGATCCTCCAGTTAATGATAATTTCCCTGATGAACATTTATTTTTCATTACCACTGATGACCCTTGGTATGGGGACATCCTCACTTATTTGTGAACTCAAAAGTTCGCCCTCCATCTTGACCGTGATGCTCGACGATGTATCCGACACCAGGCCCCCCGCTACCTTCTTATCAGTGACGACCTTTATAGTCGCGGTGTAGATTATGTCCTTCGTCGTTGTCTCACACATGCTAAAGCAGAATAATTCCTCAATTCCTGTCATAGCGGTGCTTGTGGTGGCAACCTCTCCGGTCTGGCCACTACACAGAAAATCATGCGCGCTGGGTACTTTTGGCCTTCTCTCTTTGGTGATTGCATTGAGGCAGTCAAACACTGTCTCAATTGCCAACATTTTTCCCCTAAGACATGAGCCCCTCCGGCTCCCCTCCATTCTGTCATCTCAGCCAATCCCTTCTATAAGTGGGCCATAGACTTTATGGAGTGTCGATCGTCATTGGCTGGTAACCATAAGTATATCATTGTGGCGGTTGACTATTTCACCAAATGGGCTGAGGCCATGCCAACGTTTAATAACACGGTAGCTACCGCAGCCCTCTTTTTCTTTAACCATGTGATCGCTTGATTCGTAGTTCCAAAAAAATTGGTCTCTGACCATGGCCGACATTTTGAAGATGAGATATGGCGTGAGCTATCCTCATTGTTGGGCTTTGAGCACCAATATTTCTCCTCTTATTACCCCCAAGGTAATGGCCAAGTTGAAGCAGTCAATAAAATTCTTAAAAACATGCTTCAATGGACGGTGGATAAACACAAAACCAACTGGCACCTTATGCTCTTGCCTGCTTTGTGGGCCTATCGAACTTCTGTTAAAACCGCCACCGGGTTTACTCCTTTCCACCTTGTTTTTGGAGAGGAGGCAGTCTTACTGATCGAATGTGAAATCCCTTCCCTTCATCTAGCCATCGAACTTCTCCTTGACACCCAACCTTTAGAACAATGAATTATCATGCTTGAGGGCGCTTTTGAAGACCTTCATGTTGCATTGCAAACCATTGAGGCGGCTAAGAAACGCACCAAAGCTCAATATGACCGAAAAGTCCACCCTCGTACTTTTCATGAAGGCGATCTTGTTATGGTGTATGACCAAGCCCATGATGTACTTGGTCATGGGAAGTTTGACTCATTATGGCTAGGACCTTACATCATCAGTAGGGATTTAGGTCGGGGAGCATATCTATTAGAGGACTTCGAAGGCCATCCCCTTCCCAATCCTCGCAATGAACTCTATTTGAAGAGATATTACCCTTAGCATTTCCTTCTGGGAAGGCATGTTTTATTTTCTTTAAGTAGCCAGCTCATGCGTTTTGTGATTTGATACTTCACCAAGACACATGTTGTCCACGAAGCATCACTTCACTACTCCCAAAAATCGAAATTTCTTCACTTGCAACACTCGTCCTTGGAGGCACCACTTTGCCTCCATACTTGCCCATGCTCGTGTCGATTTTCGTCGTGAATAACCACCATGTACTCATGTCTTTATGGTCCCCATTGGACCTTTTCTGTGTGGCAACACCATCGAGTCGCCCTTGTTTAGAGCATCCGAGTTGAGTCATCATTGCATTCATGGAGTCTATCCCAAGTCCCTTTGTATCTCGTCATAGTCCTCCTTCATTGCTTGATTCCTCTCTCGTGTCGCACATTATGGTCTTCAGTCCCACTTTCCCCTATCCCTCATGATATTGTGTCAGTTGCTGCTAGGTCATCCATGCCCTTTATGCTCTAAACAAAGGAAGTCATCTAGCCGCTACTCAGTACCCCCCATTTCATCATCATCCCTGGTGTCAGTCTGTCAGTCACTCTACTATTTTCTCTCATGCCTTAGCTGAGGATCCCTTATTGCCTCACATATGGCGAAACTCCTTCTATTGAAATCAGCTCATTCATTCCAGAAGACAGGTCTAGAGGGCGATGTACCTTGGTTCCAGCTTCCACTCTTGTTCGGTGCCTCGGATCAGGGAAAGGGATTCCTTGTTGCCCTTTGACTTGATTGTTTCTCAGCTCCAGCTCCTTTCAGCATGATCGAGATCCATATACTTGATGGTCCAGTGATGCAACAACTGATATCAATGATTCCCGGGTGTGTGTGAGATGTCTCAGCCTTCATGAGGGGGTAGCCCTACAGGTAGCCCTCCACATGCCCGGATGACCTCTTCCTTTCAGCCTTCGATGCAGCTCCATAGATGTGATGATGTCAGCCTCAACCGCTTGCAGCGCCTTTTTTATTGCATATATCAGTCAGATTTTCAAAGCCTTTTTCTGTTTACATGTGCATCTAGGTTGTATTTATATCTCATGTAATCAGATATTATTGTACAAGTCCTGGCTATTATCCCAGGCATAATATGTATATGGGATTCATTATATTGTTGTTTATTTGGCTCATGTTTATGCCAGCATGTACTATATTGTTCAGTCCCTTGTTTACTGGACACCTTATTCTTTGTACTTTGTCTCGGTGGGCATAGGTATGCCTCCCCCGCCACCTATAGCACAAGTACTCACTCATAAAAAAGACTTGTCGCACTTGTAAGTCTCGCCTCCTCGGGGTCTAGTCCTTTCAGCACTTTGGTCTACCTTATACTTCTCTCTCTTTGAATTCCCCTTCGGTGTCTAGTGATTGAGTTCTTACAACGTACTTCGGTCATACGATTAGCTCCTAATGCTCGCACGCTGAGGGGAAATCTGTTACACCATTTTTTGGTCATCTAACCTATTATCATTAGATAGACCCAAGTACACCATGTAAGACCAATTTTACCCTAAGTAAAATTACTTTCACTATGAAAATAACTTAGTAAACCACCTTTATTAAGTTTTTTATGGTCTAAACAGGAAACCCCATGAGGAAATATTAAATAAATCTACAGTTGTTTAATTTTCCTCAAGGAATAATTAGTTAAACAGTAGTTTAATTGATATTCCTGGTTATATTTAACCCAAAACAAGGAAATTAATTAGATAAATCATTATTTATCTTATTATTTTCTAAGAATAATTATTTAAACCTTATTTAAATAATATTCTTTGTTAAATATGACTAAATCACCCTTAAATAATTAAATAAATCATTATTTATTTTATTATTATTCAACCACATCCTTAAAATGATAAATAAATCATTTATTTATTTATTATTTACAAATAAAAGGATTTGACCCAAGTCAAATTCCTTTTCCCTCCAACAAATATAATAAAATAATCCATAAAAGTTGGATCTTGATTTGGTTAATAATATTTTAATTATGCACCAATATCTAGACTAACTCTATATTTTGTTATAAATAGAAGGGTTTTTCTATTCATTTACCACCCTTTGTTGCCTAAAGATCACTCTGGATCTATACTTTTGGTTTGACTATTGATCCACCATCACAGTCATATTTTGCTACCACTTTTTGTCTGGGTTTTCTACACCATCAAGAGAGAGGAGTTTTAGATCTGAAGTGCTAAGGACTTACAAGAACCCATCTCATTGAGGAGAACTGGTAACACCCTTCTGTGTTTTCCTCCCAGGTGCCATTAATACAAAATTCATTCAACATATTCTTGTCTCATCTATTGGATGCATGGAGTAAATCTTGTTTTTTCTACTATTTAATGTCTTCTAATGCATAGATCTAGATTTGTGCAGCATTTATCTCGATCACCTAACTGCAGATCTAAAGATATTGGCAACCATCTTTGTTGTTAGGGCTGTTTGTTATGCACAGCTAAAGTGGTATTTTTTCGTACACTTGGAATTAAGATTCATACTAACATGCTCTAAGTAGATTGATTGCAGACTTATACAGATGATAAACATGTGTGCGCAATGATAGACAATACTTATCAGATTACAGACAGAATCGCAAATCACTTTGTCACAGATATATTATAATAGGACCAGATCCAGATCTATATAATGCGTAATTACTTAAGCAGATTCATTCATATATTCAACCATCACTATAACTTCATGCATAAATAATAGTTGTATTCGCGCAGATATAACTAAGCATATCATAAGGAAAGCGAATAGTAAATAGACAACACAAAGAGATAACACAATACTTTCTACCAAAATTAGTCCTTGTATTAATTCAGATCAGTGCAGTACATCACACTTTACTTTACCCTTACACTTCCCCTTCCGTGCACATAGCCACGACTAGGACTCCGCGCACACAGCCAGCAGGAGCCTTTCTACCCAATCCAGACTTAACCCTTAAAAAAAGTATTACCGATGCAGAAACTTAGATCACAGCATAAGTAATCAATGACTTACTTACTTAGACTCGATCTATCTATTTATATCATTCTAGCGCGCAGATACTATGGTCTCAAACCATGGTTTGAGGCCCACAGTTTACCCTTAAACCCTTTTACATAAAAATAGGGACTTTGACCCACCCCAAAGCCCCTTGACTCTTTCGCGCAGCGCACATATACAAAACCTATACAAAAATATAGCAAAAAGTGTACCCCAGGGGACCCCACTCCAACAAGCCCCCAACACAAACATGTGACTCGTCTCGAGTCACTATGGCGTTTGCTCCGTCAACTTGGCTTCGAGTGCATTGACAGAAGATTTGAGAGGGAGAACCATTTCCAGACTCTACGCAGTAGCTCCCTGCGCTTGAAGAACCAACTTCTCAGTGGTGGGCCCTTCAGTGGCCAACTCGATACTGCGTTGTGTTTGCTTAATAGCCTACAACATAATTTCCAATGTCTGCGAGAGCTGAAGAGCATCCTCAGCTGATGGTTGCATACGTGCCTCCAGCAACTGCTCTTTGCGATGTAGGTCCTCAATCTCCGTTTGGATTATCCGGCCCTCTTGTAGACGAGCGAGGCAATATGGAAGAACAAGGGTAGGTGCCACCATCTGAATCTCAGCAAACTGTTGTTCTTTCATGTTCAGCTCGTTGCGCAGCTGCTGTACTACCGGGTCATTCTGAACTGAATTCCAGACACCCATAGCCTCATCTAAAAGGTTGTCACACTAAGTGACTGCGGCAACAATACTGTCAGTGGCGTGTTTGACTTCGGGAGCTCACTCCGCGTGGACTTCAAGCGGAGTTTTAGGCTGCAACTTCAGTTGTAGATCAGCAATTTGGTGCTCGAACTTGGTTCGAACTATCTGCACTTCGGCGCGCGAGGCTTTCAAGGCAGCAGCCAGTCCTTCGAATTTTTCTTCAGGGGCATTTATGGCCAGGAATATTGGAACTTCACTGCATACTTGATGTATCTTGGCTTCGAGCGCAACGTGGTGGGCTTGGCTGCGCGGCAGGCTTCCTCTATTGCCCGTTGTTACTATTGTGCTTCGGCAGTCTACTTCTTTGATTTTAGAGCAGTTGTGTGAGCACAGGGAACTGAAGCTCATCCGCGATCATAGAGTGTATCAAGTGCAGATTTCCTGCAGGTAATAGAGATAAGTTAAGGTTAATATCACCTGCTCCACGAAATTGGGCATGTCGGCTGGGGTCGACATGGAGCGCCGGTGCAGGGATTTGCACAAGTCGAACATCTCCGGTCACTGGTAAGGAAATGTCCAGCAGCTGCGCGCTGGTTACATGTGCACTTTTCTGGGCTCACCTGAGCAACGCTCGCTTGCATTTTTAATTCTTGAATCCCGACCTGTACCACCTTGAGTGGAGTCTTATACTGCACTTTCATATTTGTCCAGTGATCTTCTGTCGCAGACGTGGCTGTGTTTGCAATCTCATTTAAGTCATCCTCAGTCAAGGTCAGGACCTCCTCACTTGTATCTTTGGAACCTTTCCACTTCTTCCTCAATCCTCCGGCGGCCTGAGAGCCATGCTTTGTTCCTTTAGAGGTTTGTGCGTAGACTTGCTCCACCGTGTCCTTTGGCACAGTACCATTTTTCTCTGACTCAACATCTTTTTCTAAGTCAAGAGTTTCGCCAGTTGTGGTTGGCATGGTTGCTTTCTCTGTTGGCTTCTCAGTGGGCTTCTCGCTTGGCTTATCAATAGGCTTCTCGATCGTCTTCCCTGGCTGGGTGCCAGTGCGCGGCTTGGTAGGCATTTTTAGAAATGATGCACCAGGCTCCAACCATGCTGATGGCCATTCTGCAGTAATCCAGAGCAGATCATTTTCCATGACTAAATATGGTAACTCGTACCAAACTCCCTCCACAGCGCCTTTTGAACGAATGTGCATATTATGGAAAATTGCTTTGAAATCGGCTATCATTTTATACTGATCATCAACTGTTGGAGACAACCGCGACTTAGACTGTACCGCTTGATAGAGTGAGGCACCGAAAAGCACCCAAAAAATCTTATTCTCCTTAGTGCGTGGGGGGTTTGATGAACTCCAAAGTGTAACATATCACGCGACCTCGCACATCTGGTGTTCGATCTTGGGAGACTGGGTTTCCTCAAGGGTCTTCCACCCAATTAGTGCAATAAAAAACAACCAAGCATAACGAAATTGCTTGCCTTCTTCCTGTGCTTCGCGCACATTCTCCAAAAACTCCTTACACAAATAATGAGACCAATTGTAAATTACACCTTTCTCGCACTGTCCTGCGAGAGAAATCATGTGCGTGGGCACCTGCTTCGGTCTACATTTGCGCATCATCTTGCAAGACAAGATGATCGTGTCGAATTGAACAGCGGGATCATTGATCTCGCTCACCACAAATCCATTGCTTTTCCGTGAGACTTGGTACTTAGTTTTGATCTACTCGACAACGGATTTTTCTTGCGCTTTCCCTCCGAAATCGGAAATTGGGTCTACACCCTTAGCAGGTAGGCTAGTGATCCTATGAATCAACACAACATCATTTGGAATGCACTCTCCCAACCACAGCGCATCATCATGCTCTAGCACGAGCAATTGCTGGACATAGATGTCGTTTATTAGGTTGCGCCCAAAGTGAGGGATCTACAGTAAATTCAACAGCTCTGCCTTGTGCAGACCCAGCACCCATCTCTTCGACTCTAGGCGCACAATGCCTCCCTCATACTAGACGTGGTCTAAGTAGAGTTTTGGCGCGAGTTCAGGAAATTTATCCATGTCCGTGATGTCCCAATCCTCCATTTTGAGCTGTGGCACTTTTGCAAACATGTCTCCTTCCATGGAGATGTTTCCAGGGATCAAAGGCATTTGGATGCTTGCTCGTACTTTGTCAAGATCTTTGGGAATTCTGACTAAGGGTTTGCGCAGTGCGACATAGGTCGGCAACAGTGAGAATGGGGCCACTTCGACCACATCCTCCTCTTCCTCCTCAATAGTCTCAGGGACCTCTGCCATAGGTCTTTTTTGGCCCTCAACCGCAGTAGAGCGCAGCTTTGGGGTCTTTTCTCTTGGCGATTTCCTTGTGCCAGACATTTGCCCCTTCTTCGTTTTGGTGGGCGCAGGGGTTGCAGCCATTGGCGCAATAGGGACCTCTTGTGCAGCAGGATCCTCTCTAGGGCGCATAGCAATCATACTGGGTAGAATTGCATAACCCAAACCTCTTCGGCACAACTCCTCCTCGAATCCTAGATCCAAACCAGACATAGATAGTGAGTACGTTATGGAAATCAAGGAGCTCAGGGCCAATAATTCACTCAGAAAGCAAAGAGAACTATTGCGACCCCATAGGTCATATTTATACTTTTGGCGCATCTGCAACAGTCCCTTAAGCATTGATGTGTCTCCATAAATGACAAAATGGTCCCAAATCTGGCAAAATCCCTTCATTAGATGCAACCTAGACGCTCCCATAAATGGTAATAAAGTTGTCTTTTCCAGATTTATTGTTCCAATGGCTAGTTTTTGGCACCTCTACGACCCAGTCAACCTCCTCGCAAAGCTAATGCACGCGCGTCGCACCATTTTGCGCATCTCCAATGCATATTCCTGGAGTAACAACAATTGTTGGCAGATCGTCCCGCCCAACACAGGCTTATTGACCAGGTATTTCAAAGCAGAATGGGTGGTGACCATATTTTCCTTTAATAAGTACAAACTCATCTAACATTCCTCATCCCAACGGAATTTCGCAGCCTTTCTAAATAACTTGGTCAGAGGCATAGTTATCAACACATAGCTCTGAATGCTCTTCCGATAGTAGCCAGTGTGCCCCAATATTGAGCGCAATTGTTTGATATTATCAGGTATCACCAGATTAACAATCACTAGAATCTTCGCAAGATCTACCATCAATCCTTGCTAACAAACAATGTGTTCTAGCAGTATCCTGAATGGTACACAGAATATGCATTTCTTCAAGTTCAATGAGATCTGGTACTTTCTACAAGTATCCAACATTAAGCGTAGATTTGAAACATGCTTTTTCAACAGCCCAAACACAGTCCAATCATCAAAGTATACCTCCAAGAACTCGTGGATAAATTCTTTGAAAGCAGCTACTACTACGCGCGAGAAGATAGCAGGCGCATTCTTCAATCCAAAGGGCATGAATTTATATTGGAAAGATCCCCATTCGGTTGCAAAGGTGGTCTTACTGCGATCTTCTAGCGCAATCCGGATCTGATGATACCCTGAAAACCCATCTGTGAAGGAATAAGCTTCTTGGCTTCCAACGTTATCCAGGATTTCATCAGAGAATGGAGTTGGGAATGGATCATGCACACAAGCATCATTCAATTTGTGTAGGTCTACACAGATCTTGATTTATCCCTTAGTCTTCTTGTCTTTTACTACCATGGGGCTTACCCAATCAGACTCTTCTACTGGCTCTATGATGCCCATGACAACCATCTTATCCAACTCTTCCTTCACCTTTTGCTTATATCTTGGATTCAACCTATATGGGCACTACTTCACCGGGCACACATAAAGTTTCAGAGTGATCTTCATAACTCCAAGTTCCCTAATTATTCCTTTCAACTCTGAGAATTTTGTAGGGAACAAATCCTGATATTTTGTCAGCAACTCAACAACTTTTCCTACTATATCATCATCCCAATAGGCTCCAATTTTTGCTAACTTTGGTTGCTCTTCAGATCCAATATTCACCTATTGAATCTTGAGAGGTTTTGTCACATCTAATGAAGTGATTGAGGGTCCAGCCATTGCGCGTTGTCCCTCAGATTCTGGGATTATGATATTCCTTGGATTCTCTTCACTCTCTTCAACTGTCAGATTCCTGAAATTCACAATATCTTTCATCTGTGCGTCCCATGCTGGAGGAGCACACTCGATTATAGGCTTTGTTGCATCAAATATGACTTCTTGAATATTATGCAATGCTTTGTCAATCTTATCAAACCTGCTTTCAAAGCTAAATGTCAGAATGAAGCTCTCCGTTAGCGCAGAGCATTCACTAGTGCCTTGGCACAACTCTGTCACCAAATACCAATCAGTAGGTACCTTCCCCAATGTATGAATGAACATATGGACCCATTCAGGTCTCGGTTCTACGCCCCATACTTGACTCCATTGATTCAAATGTATGCGTGGATCATCCTTTCTAGAGTAGACTTCTTCCATTCTGATGGTTGGACATTCAAAACTTAACCTCATCATGAGCGCACATTCATCCCAATTGTACATGTTTTCTTTATGAGTCTTCCACCATCTTGTTGGAGTAGCACACAATCCGAGATCCAAAGCATGGAATCTCTGTCCTTCGGGAACAGTTATTTCAAGCTCTCCTAAAAACATGTTTATATCAGTTAAACCATCATAATGTGGTAATTCGCGTATCTCAGATGTTATGCATCGAAAATATTTGGTCACATGATTACAGCACAGCGCAGATACTTCATGCAACCGGTTCTGCCAATTTTCTAATTCTTCATCAGAATCTGAGAAACAAGATTTGTACTTTTGCCAATTAAGATTTCCATCTGTCGTTGGGTTGATCCAATCTTCTTCTCATAGAGTCAACTTATAGATCTGATCAACATCATCCTCAGCGCGCACAGTCTTGGTGTACCTCTTTCCTTCGGTAGGGTCATGGGGAATGATGACTCTGGTGCCATTATTTTCAAACTCCATTCTTCGCTTCTTCAGATTTATGACAACATCCATATCAATAGCCCACTCCAATCCTAACAGCGAAGGATAAGGATCAGTATCATCTACAATTTGTATAACTTCAAGGCCTGTCATCACCTTAACACCCTCAATAATGACTATGACCTGCAACAGTGTTCCCAATGGAATGATTTTTGTTGATTTTCCATGCGCAATTGGATGGTAGACCATTCCAACTTGGGTTCTCCCATACGCTGCCATGTTTGCTTAGGTAGGACATTTGCATCAGACCCCAAATCTAAAATAGCTTGATCCATTTCATAAGCACCGATCTGTGCAATCAGGCACATCTCTTGACTCGTCCTCTTCTTATTCTTATAGATTTTGTTGACAACTTTTTGTTCTACCATCGATTGTTCCTTCTCTGCGCAATTATCTATCAGAGCCTAAAGATTATCTACTGTCTTTTTGTTGCGCAATAACTTAATGCAAACTTGTAGGAATGGTTTGATCTCTTCATCTCCTTCGGATTCCTTCATTGGTCTACCTGATGTTGAGGTGCTTCCTTCTACAAATTCTTTCCGCGCTTCAACAAAAGTCTATTTTGTGCACTACAAATCAAATCCATCTCGACTTTCAGGGGCCTTACGAATCCATAATTCAATAGCCGGTTTCTTCCCCTTATCTTCATTAGTGGCTGCACCACTCCTAGTGACCACATTTATGCTAGGATATTCCTCACGGGTTTCTACTCTAACCATTTGAAGATTCTATGTTGGAGTCTTCGTCTTCTTCTCCTGCATTTTAGCAATCAAAACACAACAATCTTCAATCACATGGTCAAACTGTCAACAATACCTGCATGATTGTCACGCAGGATTGGGGCAGTTGCGCGCATAGTGACCAGCACCTCCACAGTTGTAGTAGATAACCTGCCCCCTTCCTCATCCAGTTGATCCACCTCCTCGTCCTCTTCCTCTGCCCTGAAATCCACCACACCCAAAGGGGGATGCCGGTGAGGTAGGTTCGGCCTGCATTCTATAGATTTTAGCTTTATCCAACATCATATAATAAGTGCGACAATGCTGCTCATCATGTCCCAACGATGAAAAAAATCTACAAAACAACTGCTTCAACTCTGGTTGATATTTTCCAACTCCTGGAGAGAAATTTGTTTCATGAAATCCCGCAACTTGATAGATTGTACACCATACTGTGGGATTCAGTGGACTAAGTCCACCAGCATTTAGATAACTATTGAAGACATGACATTGATCCTTATGGTGCCCAATAGCTTTACATTTTTGGCACCAGACCTCTGCGCAAACCTCCTTGCCCTTGTCTTTGCACAGACTCTGAATCTCCAAATGCATGGCTTCCAATTGATTCTGAATTTGTTGAGTTCCAAGCGCAACAGGTGTTGGGGTAGCTTTTAGTTACATTGCAACCTCCACAACCTCAGCCTGTGTAGCAATATTCTGTTGACCCAAGGACTAGCGCAGATGCAGGAGTAGCATAGTAAAAAACCATTCCTTATGTTGAGTATCATCGATGACAAATCCACCGTCTCTGATAGTGCGCTTCAGCCTCTAATCTGCTTCCCACACAAATTCATTTACCTCCTGATGAATCGCTTTCATTTCCATAGCCAACTGCGCATATGACTTAGGCTTCTTGAACTACTCTTTTAGGGCATCTTTTATTTGATCCAGAGTGGCATTAGGGTTTGATTGAACGTATATGATATACCAATCTAATGCGTGATCTTGGAAAGCAATAGCTAACTGCACTTTCTTAATATTATCATTATTAACCTGCTGAGCCTCCCATACAGCATTAGTCACAAACCAAAAGTGCTCAGTATCTTCATTTCCAATGCCTCTAAAATTAGGTAGCTTCATTTATGCAGCCATATCTACGCCTGGGGGAGATGGAGGTGGGGTTGGAGATGGACTGCGCGGTGGAGTGGGTGTTCTGTGAGATGAGTTTAGAAGTGGAGTGGATGGGGTTGGAAAAAGGATCAAGGTTCTTTGATCGTTTTGGTTTGATGAAACTTCTTCTTCAGAGTCACTAGAGCTACTAATTTCCGGTTCACCTTCACTATCAGATCTATGCTTCAGAGGGATATAAATAATTTTTTCTAGATCTTCATGGTAAAATTTTCCACTGTGCGTAGTCGAGCCTCTTTGCAACATTCAAGCAATATGTTCACACACAAATTTCTGTTCAAATAATAGCATCTTCAGCAACAATTTTAAAGAGCGCGAGAACTTACCTCTAGGACCTTTGAAAAATCTTCTCTCTACTTCAGAATATGACACAAATTGGTCAATGGAAAATTCAGTCATAAATCCTCCCAAGAGGCAATCGATCCAATGATCTACCGTGCGGGTGATCTTATTGTCTAACTTTTCTAATTGCTGAATCAATTCAGGAGTCCACTCAGTGACTGCGTCGTCCTTCACGCACGTATTGAACTCAGACAATCGTGACAACCACTCCTGCAGCTCAGATGAAAAGGGGCAAAATAATATCTCGTGAACTTCTGTATAGATATATTTCTATACCCACTTTTCATCAAATAACTTAGTACTTAGATTCTCCTGAAGCACAAATTCAAGGATCTTTCTATCCAGCCAATCTTGTAATTCATTCTGCGAAGGGTACCACAACATCAAATCTCCTCAAAATGATCCTAGTCCCAGCAACAGAACCATTTGTTGAGTTGAGGGGTCCTGACCCAGTTTCAGAGTTTAACGTGCAACCAACAAACCCTCCAACTACTGGCCCTTTCAGTAATGACCTGCTTGCGCAAATCAAAGTCTCACCCGAAGCAGTATGGGGGGGGTGTTGGAACCAGGTTTCCGCACCGTGAGGAAGAATATAATGTATTGGCCCTAAGCAGATTGATTGCATAATTATCCAAATGATAAACAAGTGTGCGCAATGATAGAAAATACTTATCAGATTACAGACAAAATCGCAGATCACTTCGTCGCAGATATACTATAACAGGACTAGATCCAGATCTATATAATGTGTAATTACTTAAGCAGATTCATTCATATATTCAACCATCACTATAACTTCATGCATAAATAATAGATGTATTCGCGCAGATACAAGTAAGCATATCAGAAGGAAAGCGAATGGTAAACAGATAACATAGAGAGATAACACGATACTTTCTGCCAAAATTAGTCCTTGTATTAATTCAGATTAGTTCAGTACATCAGACTTTACTTTACCCTTACACTTCCCCTTCCGCGCACATAGCCAGCAGGAGCCTTTCTACCCAACCCAGACTTAACCCTTACAAAAAGTATTACCAATGCAGAAACTTAGATCATAGCATGAGTAATCAATGACTTACTTACTTAGACTCAATCTATATATTTATATCATTCTAGCGCGCAGATACTATGGTCTCAAACCATGTTTGAGGCCCACAGTTTACCCTTAAACCCTTTTACATAAAATAGGGAATTTGACCCGACCCAAAGCCCCTTGACTCATTCGCGCAACGCGCATATACAAAACCTATACAAAAATATACCAAAAAGTGTACCTCAGGGGACCCCACTCCAATAATCCTTGAGTGTCTCTTTGTCAAGTAGCCCTTTGTCTTCAGCACCTTAGCTCTGATACCATGTTGAGAATTTGGTAGGGCATAGTTTAATTCAATTCTCTACTTGATAATTACTTGTAAGCTTACTTCTCTTACTTAGGTCTTCTCTTCATTAGCTTATTATGTCTTTCATCAAGTCAATTCAAAACACAAGAGACACAAATTTAGACTATTCAAGTTAGAGCCAAAACGTCTCCCTCTTCGAGAGGAAAACCTACAAGTAATTCTTCTTATAGACTTTCAGTTGACAAGTACCATGACCATGACACAGACCCTTGACCTTAGTGTACCTCCAACACCCTTGTCACCTGCTCTTCTTGACTCCTTATTGTTGATCCTTCTTTCTGCACTGCACTGCACCAATCATTGGATATTTGGTTCCTATTTCTGAACTTTGAACTCCCCCTTTTCTTCGCTGGACAGTCCACCTTCTTCGCACTATAGGGAGACCTCTTCTTGCACTCCTTGCAATCTATTTCCTTTGTTGGACAGTCAACCTTCTTCTTCGCACTTACTGCATGTCTTATTACTTCCTGAGATCACCTTTGGTCAGCATGTGATTACCCATGGTTACTATGAGATAGATCAATCTTCCCTTCGTTATATTTTCTTCCTGTTAGAGTATTACAGAGATACTCCCTTTTTCGCACTCCTTACTCAGAGCCAATCCGAGAATACTACATACTTATCCCTTGAATAGGTCTCAGCATCCTTCACTCTGATATTAACCCTTCTCCTTCGCTGTATAAACCTCTTCTCTTTGTTGTCTATTCCACACTAGACTATAGACTTTTCACTGTAATATATGTCCGAAAATATTAGAAAATTTGAACTATTCTTGTCTCTGTTTTGCGTAGTATACTAGGGTATAAATAAATGTTTCCATCTGTAATAAGCCGACCTGTGTATAAATAGTTGTGACTAATCTTTGAGCTGACTTGTCCAACTGTTATGAGGCCGACTTCTGCAAGGAGTATTCTTACAGCAAGGTGACGAGGGTGTTTACATCGTTTCCTTGACTCTTTACAAGTGTAGCATTGCTTCATATACATGTCTCTAATTTATACATTTATGACAAGATGAAAAATCCCTAAAAGACATCATTGCTTCATATACGTGTCTCTAATTTATACATTTATGACAAGATGAAAAATCCCTAAAAGACTTCAAGAAGAAGTGTTTGACCTATAAGAAAATTCCTTGCTCATGAAACCCATGAAGCAAGCTTAAAAAAAATACATTTTATTATCTTTGTCTTCTTCATTACATAAATTCATAATTACATAGTCATTATGAAGACCGAACCTAGTTACACTTTCCAATAAGACTATGGTCAGAACTTGTGCAGAAAGAGATAAGGAGGAACAAAATGGATGGAGTCTCAGCTAGAACAGATGATGAGGAGAACTTTTCTTTAGTTGGCAAAGGGAGGAAAGCCAAGGGCAAGAAGGCCCAAGGCAAGAACGAGTCTAGTCAGAATGGAGGCAACAAAAAGAAGGATCTTAGCAAGATCAAGTGCTTTCATTGTTATGAGTTTAGGCATTATGCTACAAAATGTCCAAATAATAAATCCAACAAGCATATTACAGTAGCAGCAAGAGGAGAAGCACTCTCTTCTTAGTTTGAGTTGGATTTCTCTTTGATAGCTTGCATGGAAAGCTCAGTTTGATGTAGTGTGTGGTACACTGATTCAAGGGCTTCATTCCACATGATAGAGAATAAAGATTTCTTTAGTAGTTTGGAGGAGAAACAAATGCAATTCCATATCGAGCTTGGAGATGATGGTAAATACATGACCAAAGGAGTTGGTATAGTTAACTTTAGGAGGTACTCTAGTTCCCTTCTCCATCTCAAGAATGTGATGTATGTTCCAGGATTGAAGAAAAACCTTGTCTCATAGCACTCCTTGAAGAAAAAGGGTATGATGTAGCATTCAGCAAAGGGAATACCTACCTCAATCATTCTGCTTCAGGATTGAGAACCTTTACAAATAGGAGGTCGATGCATGTGCAGTAAGGCAAAGAGTTCTCAAAGTAGAGATGTGGTGGTTGAGTGAGAGCAGGATATAGCTCTCAAGATGGAGCCTCAGCCAATATCTCAATTTCAGTATAAGCTAGTTGGCAGTTGGGATAACTAGCAGGATGACGATGATGAGGACCATAGCCCAGGGAAAGTGGAGGCAACCACTTAGTCAGAGACTTCCAATATAGGGAATGTTTGAGCCAAGTGGGAAAATGATTTGGTTAAGGGAGCTCATAAAAGAGTTGAGTCTCCCAACATCAAGAAGCAGATCCCCAAGTACACACGGTACATGGCACTTATGACTAAAGTGGTGAACTCAAAGAGCATGGTGGGAAAGAATGAGTGTTCAAAGTAGGTCCCACAAATAG
Source organism: Pinus albicaulis (assembly GCA_034641835.2). NCBI lineage: Eukaryota > Viridiplantae > Streptophyta > Pinopsida > Pinales > Pinaceae > Pinus > Pinus albicaulis. The sequence continues at coordinate 1,470,759,623 of CM076580.1, forward strand.
GTAGAGCACATCAGGAGCAGTCTTCAGTATCAGGTCAATAGAAATTTCTTGGTACAACAAAAAGTAGAGATCAGTTGCACTCAGTTCAGCAGAGGCCGAGTCCGTGGTTGTTAGTCAGACAAATTGCAAGACTATTTGGATGAGGAAGATCCTAGTAGGACTGTTCAGTCAAGTGATGGAGCCTAGATTGATCCATTGTGACAATCAGAGTTGCATAAAACTCTTTGAGAATCCATTGTTTCATGATAGGTCCAAGAATATAGACATCAAGTACCATCATCTTAGAGATTGTGTGCAGAGGAGGATTGTTATGCTACAATACATTCTTACAGAGCAGTAGGACGCAAACATCTTGACCGAGGCCTTATCAAGGAGTGTTAATTTTAGATAACCATGGTATGTTCTATGCTTAATGCAGTTTACTTCAATCTTTCTTCTTATTAGCCCGATTCAATTTCAGATAAGCAATCACATAATCATTGAAAGTAAATTTTGATAGAACAAAAAATAAATCAACAGAAGACAAGCCAATATAAGATATAAGAATTTGTAATTCTTCTTATTCAGCAAAGATATATAAAAATGTTTGTTACAACAGTCAACAGGATGCCCTTGCCAGAAAAGACTTTGTTGGTCAAACCAGCCCTTCAACCTCCAAATAGGTTCAGTCAAACTCGGTCAAAGTCAGCCTTTCATCATTGTCACACTCACCCCACAAATCAACTTCCAAAACAGTCAATGCAAGTCAAACTTCTTGCGGTCAAAACCAGTCAACGTTGCAGTCAAAGGCTGCAGTCAAAGGTCAACGATTGACATCGATTTTTGTGCCATCAAGTGCGGTCTTCCAAGATCGGAATTTTTGGGCAGAAAACGCAGTCAAACAAGGAGGTTTGACCCAAAGTCAACGATGGTCAACGTTGTCCAGATTTCCCCTAAAACAGTCTGCAAATTTCAGCTTCCAGATTCACACGTGGGAGAGAGAGAGAGAAGCCTCTTCAAGGTTGTACGAACCAATCAGATGAGAGAGATGTGTGAGATGAGTGAATGATGAAATGAGCATCTTGTCTCTCCAATTTATATCCATGAATGTGGGTGTGTGACACATCTTTTGGGGCTTGTGAGCCTACATTACACTTCTGGCCAACCTTGACAATTTGCACATGTGTGGAAAATAAATTCAAAATATAAGATCTGCTTATCCAAATGTTTGGTCAATTTAGTGTGTCCTAAATTGCTAACATAAATTATCAACCAGGGATTCGTAAGCTGACGAAGTGTGGTGCACTATATGTGCAAGATAACCTATTTCTTATCTTTTTGTCGTTTTTGGTTTTTTTTATGAAATTCTGAAAAACAAGTATGGAGACAAATATTCAAGACAACAATGTCTTTCTAATGATTTTCCAAACTTCAAAAGAATTTTAAAAACACACAATGACAAAATTAATTCTTCAAAGAAAATGAAATTGCATCACTACTCTAATCAAACAAACAACGAACTACTGATCATGAAACTTATTATTCTTGCTGCTATTCAAACACAAAAGAAACTATGCTTAAAGAAATCCAAAAGTTGCAACAAAGTAAATCTAAATCAAATTACATCAACTTATCTTCTGATCCCTTATCATTAGTCTAGCTATGATTTTCGGAGGTAAACATAAACAACTTGAGTAACTCGATATCTAACTTGCAGAAAGTAAACTAATATCAATCCACACATTCATAATTCAATCCCTCGCCATCAGTCCAGCTGTGGCTTTCGGAGATAACTGAAGATGTTATGAGCAGTTTAATATATCTAACTTGTAGAAAGTAAACTAATATCAATCCACACATTCATAATTCAATCCCTCGCCATCAGTCCAGCTGTGGCTTTCGGAGGTAACTGAAGATGTTATGAGCAGTTTAATATATCTAAATCTAACTACTGAAATAAATGAGAAAAAATGAAATAAACAAAGAAGTACTAAAATTAAACAGAAACTAAGAAAAGCAAATTAGCAGCAGAACAAATTTAATTCCATGTCATTAGTCAAAAAGTTATGCAAATGCCCGGGCTGCCTATTTATAACCTGAAACAAGAACACTGATCAGTTATCAATAACATAAAACATGAAAGACAGAAGTAAAATGGAAAGCGTAAAAGATTATAAACAGAAATGAAGCATATATACCATGAAAGATGCAATGTATAAACATGTGAATGGATTATGGCACAGTGAGCTTTAAAGAAATAAAACAATAACTATACAATAATGCACAAAACCTTGGCAAGTGCAGGGGCCCTCTACACCAGCCTTGGCAACAGCCTTCAAGTCTGAATTACGCTTGGAAACAAAGTCTTCTTATATATTAAAATGCAGTCATAACAGAAAGGTGATATTACGGCACAGTGGCAACGTAATTACATTACAGAGCTATCTCCAGACTAATCGAGACTAATCTAATATGCGTATACAAACGCGTTATTTATAACAAAGGAAATACAACTGATTCCATAAAGTTTATGCTGATGGAGAACACGTAGACCATTATATCCAAGGATATAGGATCATGGCCGTATTGAGAAGTAAATCTATGAGAAGTGGATGTTTGAATTCGGTTAAGGAGCCATGTACAGGTGTTGTTGTGTCTCCCGCAACTCAAAAACGGCCATATGAATCTTCACGTGACACGAAACAGAGTCCTGTCACCGTGGGACTCTACGGTTGACTTCCATTTGGACACCTTTGACCGCAGCCTCTTTAGATGAATTTGCTCGAGCCAATAGGACACGATCCATGTCCACATCATTTATGACTTGCCCATGTGGCTCGTTTATCCTGTAGACACCTGTAACATAGAGTTTCACAAAATGGCTGCGGAAAGTGGCAAGATTCCGCAGCTAGATGAGAAAAATCTAAATCAAACAGCAGACACAAAAATATAATTAAAAACCATGTTAGATGCTCTTTTGCAATTAATATACAATGATATTGACAACTTGGAAGGTTCAGGTGCATGAAAAAGGTCTAGAATGATGTATGGAAAAGATGCAGATTTGAGACTCAACATACCCCCACTGTGAAGGTGTTGCATGTCCTAATGCAACCAAAATTTTGATAATCCTTCTTCAGTTCATATGCCTTGACACTTCAGCTAGTACATCCAATCCTCTCCTCTTCTTCCTTGGTGTTGCTAACATTCTGGGCCTTTTCATTAAGCATCTAAATTTGATATTAACCAGTGCTCTGCTTAACTTCTGGCATTTCCTTTTCAATTTCTTGTTCTTCTTCTGCCATATTCCCAGATGTAGCATGGTATTATCATGAGTGATTTTGTCCAATTTACTTTGTTCCTTCAATGTCTCATTTTCATTTTTGATGTGTCTATTTAAAAGCTCTAGCTCAAAGACTTCCTGTTTCAGTGATTGGACTAAATCATCTTGTACTGTGTGAGGCTGAATGGACGAAGTACTGGGACCTGTAGCTGCTTTTTCTAAATATTCTATATAATCATATACTTCTTGCTGCTTGCGGTCTATATCAGGTGTCATTTTTATTGGGTTGTCCCCAAAATGCCGTGAAGGAGATTTGTCCTCAAAATCTGGCTGAGAAGGGCTTATATCAACATCTGGCTGTGAATGGGATGGACTATGTTCAATATCTGACTGAGAATGAAATGAACCAGGTTCACTGTATGATTGAGAGTGAGATGGACTATGGTCAGCTGGGGATTGTTCAGATGTTTCTTCTCCCAAATCGATGAAATGAGGTCCTTTTATTTGCGTTTTCCTCAATTTCCCCTTAAGTCTGCTGCTTCTTCTCACACGTTGTGGTCCACTATATTTTTGCTTTTGTTTTCCTTTCTCTTCCTTCTTAGCCATAGATGACTGTGCTTGAAGGTGAATCAGTCTTTCAGATAACACTTGATGATCTTCTTCGGAAGAAGGGGTTTGATGTATAGTCTCAATACTTTTTCTCTCTTTTGATGTTATTGGTTTTTTACCCTTAGTTTCTTTCTTCTTCCTCTTTGACAATCTCTCTTCCCTATCAGTCCTTTCAATTGTAGTAGTAGGAGTATTTTGAATTTCATCATTTGTTCTTTTTCTCCTACTCCTTTTTGATATGCTACCTTCAGGAATTTCTTGAGTAGGAGTAATTTGAGTTTCATCATTTATTCTTTTTCTCCTACTCCTTCTTGTTGTGCTACCTTCAGGAATTTCCTGAGGTTCCTCAAAGAAATTTCTAATCAAAAATTGTTCCCATGTGTCTTTCTTCTCCTTTAACTCTTTTTCAATCAAAATTTTTACAAGACCGTGGTGATATAGATGTGGTTCTACATCCCCTAAATGTTTTTGAACAGTCACAGACATCGTCTTCAAACTATTTAATAGAAAATATGGGAGATTGAGAGTTTGATTATCTAGAAAATTCATCAGCAACCTGGTATGGTACATATACATGGACCCAAAACAACCTTCACAGGTAATGAATTTTTGAACAACTAGCAGCAAAGTAGCCCATTCCTCTTTCAAAGCATGAACGAGAATTCCTCTTTTAAAAATAGTTATGTCCATACCTTGGTTTCGTAAGATTATTCTCCAGGCTTCATCATTAATGATTTTATTCTTAAACCAACGCTCACCCTCTTGAAGAAGTTCCGTGGCAGTTGCTATAGATGCTTCATTGACCGCAAACTTAAGGTCTCCAATCTCTACTTCCAAGCCATTGAACGACCTTGCAAATGCTTTTGTCACTTCTTTATGGTAGCCTCTGAACTTTTGGATAAACCGCAGCCACTTTGCCTTCTTAAATTTATCTCTGACTTGCAGGTACCCTTCCATGAACTTAGGTCCTTCTGGTTCTGCTCTTAATAGTTTACCCATTCTTCTTTCTTCTCTTCACAAATTTGTCTGCATGAGGGTTCAATGGAAGTAGAACGGCTGAATGCATGGAAATGAGCACAATGACTGTGGGTAGATATCAGAGAGTGGGTATACAGAATATAGCGTAACAGAGAACGAAATGGAGTGGAATATAACAGAGAGGGGTTTCGTGAGCACGGCAGAGATACGGCTGTGAGATTAACAAAACAATAGGAGGATTATAACACATCCGGCAGTGTTTTGAAATTTGGTGGCTGCAAAATAAATGTGAGCACGTTTAAACAACGGCTATGGATTTTTGCGGCTGTAAGAAGCCGTATTCAAATCGACTACGTCTCATTGTCACAGGTGGAGTATCAGAGTTTGAGTGAAGATCGGAGGTTTAATTATGGGGACCGTTTGAAAATGAATGCGGAAGGATCATATGGAGATCGTGAAAGGGTTACGGAATTTGTCAATATAATCATTGCACATAATGGATGGAGCTTATGGTTCATAACTATATAAAAATGTGTTTTCAATGCTATTTGAAATAAATTTTACTCATACCTTGGAATCTTTGCCTTTTTCCTTGGTCTTCAATTAGTTGCTCTTCATTGGTATCTTGAATGCTCCATGTCTTCAAAATTGATCCTCACACCTGCATTTAATTTCATGATTATGGAAATAACATCTGGCTGTACATTATTTTGAAAATAGAGTGGTAGCTGTGGAATCTGCTTCTGGATGCGGAAACTGGAGTCAGCTGCGGAAACTGACACAACTATTATTTGGATGAATGGAAATGAACGGATGACAAATGACCAGATGGAAATGGTCATGAAAAAGAATTTTATTGATGAAATGGAATGAAATAGATAAAATGAAGTGGAATGGAGTGAAATGAAGTGAAATGAAATGGAATGAAGTGGAATGGAATGGAGTGGGTGGTCATAAACTTGTGAAATGAAAGAGATATTTTTTTTTGGAAAATATAGAGTGTCAGGTGTTCCTGATTTTCACCCTATATTTTCTGTATAAGACTGCCAATCAGTGATTGGTTTTCAGGCTTATACAATTTTTTTTTTTTTTTTTAAACTGAAAAGAACAAAAGCTAGGCTGGTGGAGAAGAAGAATTCTTCTGTACTAGCCTGATTGCAGAATTCTCTTGAAACATTTTGACAAATTCCTCCTTTGAGAGTGGCTTATGATAAACTTTCAATCTATGGCCATTCACAATAAGAGGAGTTTGAAACTCATCAATGGTCTTGATTCTTACCGCTCCATTGCTAAAGATCTTGTCGATCTCATATGGCCCAAGCCAATGAGTCTGAAATTTTCCTTGAAAATCTTTAAACTTGGAATCAAATAACAATGCCCAATCTCCTTCTTGAAACTTCTTCTCTTTGATGTACTTGTCATGTCATTTAGCTCTTTGATATTGAACTAGATCAGTTCTTAAAATTGCCTCTTGTCTGATCTCATCTAGCTCATTCAACTGCTCCATTCTATGCTTTTGGGCTTCTGATAAGTCCATCCCCAACTGAACTTCTATCTTGAAGGTCTTGACTTGGAACTCAATGGGGAGCAAGACTTCTTTCCCATAAACAAGTTCATAGGGAGAATGTCCTGTTGTATTTCTCCATGTAGTTCTGTAGGCCCACAAGGCTTCAGGAAGCCTTTCTGCCCAATCTCTTCTATGTAGATGAACAGTTTTGGTGATGATACTTTCAAGAACTTTATTGGTAGACTCCACTTGACCATTTGCTTGTGGATGGTAAGGAGTAGATCTTCTGCGCTTGATTTTGTATTCTTCCATCAACTTCTCCACCAAGTTGGATGTGAATTGGCTTCCATGATCTGTCACAATTTCTCTTGGAACACCAAAGCGAGTAAAAATATCCTCATAAAGAAAATGAACAACTGAATTTTCAGTAGCAGATACTAATGCTTTGGCTTCTACCCATTTAGTAACATAATCAGTACAAACCAATAAATACTTCTTTTGCTTAGATGGTGGATTAATAGGTCCAATGAAATCTAAAGCCCATTTTTCAAAGGGTTCAATGAGTACCTGTGTTTGCAATGGCATTTCATTTGAAAGGGTAGGTTTCCCTACTCTTTGGTAGCTGTCACACCTTTTGACATATTGTTTTTCATCTTTGAAGAGGGAAGGCCAATAATATCCTAAAGAGAGGATTTTATAGGCCGTCCTTTTGTCTGCAAAGTGTCCACCGCATGGTTCATCATGACATGCCTTAAGAATATTAGGCATTTCATCTTCCCTAACACATCTTCTGATCACAAGATCTGGCCCTGTTTTAAACAATTCGTTAGAAATCCATGAATATTTTGAACTCTCCTGAATAATTTTTCATTTTTCACTTGGAAATAAATGTGAAGGTAGTTTCCCTGTAACCAAATAGTTAGCAATATCTGCATACCAAGGAGTTTTAATAGTTACTGCAAACAAGTATTCATCAGGAAACTTATCCTCTACAGGAGAATATTCTTTAGTATTCTGAATCCTAGACAAGAAATCAGCTACTGTATTTTGTTTTCCTGGTCTATCCAACACAATAATATTGAATTCTTGCAAAAGTAAGAGCCATCTTGTCACTCTGCCATTAGTAACAGGTTTGTTCATTAAATATCTAATTGCAGAATGGTCAGTATGAATAAAAGTTTCATAGCCTGTTATGTAATGTCTAAATTTATTAATTGCATGAACAACGGCTAAAAACTCTTTTCAGTCACAGTATAGTTCAACTCTGTGGGAGTCAAATTTTTACTGGTATAATAAATGGCATAAGGAACTAAATCTTTTTGACCCAACACAACTCCTAGAGCTGTATCTGAAGCATCTGTAGAAATATGGAAAGGGAGTTTCCAATTTGGTCCTCTCAAGATAGGTGCTTCAGATATTCTTGTTTTCAAAGTTTCAAAGGCTGATTGACAATCGGGATCCCATTTAAATTCACAGTCTTTTGTAAGCAATTTGAAGAGTGGAGATGCTATTTTAGTGAAGTTTTCTATAAATCTTCTATAGTAACCAGTAAATCCCAGAAAACTTCTAACATCTCTTTGAAAATTTGGAATAGGTAACTTGGAGATGACTTCAACTTTTGATCTATCAACCTTAATCCCATCTCCTGAAATATGATGTCCTAAAACAATCCCTTCAGTAAATATCATAAAGCATTTTTCATGGCTTAATGAAAGGTTTGTTTCTTTACATCTTATAAGAACTTTTTCCAAATTTTCTAATGCCTCTTCAAATGAATTACCATAAACTGTAAAATCATCCATATAAACCTCTACGCAATCATGGATTAGATCAGAAAAAATTCCTAGTACTGCTCTTTGGAATGTTGCAGGTGCATTACATAACCCAAAAGGAAGTACTCGATAGGCAAAATTTCCCCATGGACAAGTAAATGTGGTCTTATCTTGATCTTCAGGTGCTACCTAAATTTGATTATAGCCACTAAAACCATCCAAAAATGAAAAGTACTTTTTACCTGCTAATGTATCTAATACCTGATCGATAAAAGGAAAAGGAAAGTGATCCTTCAAAGTTGCTTTGTTCAATTCCCTATAATCAATGCATACCCTCCATTTACCATTATTTTTGGGTACTATAACCAAAGGAGAAACCCATCGGCTATCTGAAATTGGATAAATGAAGTTTACATTGAGTAGTTTTTGGAGCTCTTCTTTCACTATCTCCCTAAGATTTGGATTCATCCTTCTTTGAGGTTGTCTGATTGGTCAACTGTTTTCCTCAATATAGATATGATGGATGCAAGTCTTGGGATCAATACCTTTCATGTCAGTATACTCCCATGCAAATGCAGTAGAATGTTTTTGCAAGATTTTGGTTAGTTCTTCTTGTTGTGACTTTTCCAAATGTTTGTTGATATTCAATGTTTTTCCTGGAAAAATCTCAATAGTAGAACTACCAAAATCTTCCATAGATTAAAGAGACATTTGTCTTGATGATAAATATTCTATGTCAGATTCCAACTGAAATTGTGTGGGGTCATATTCTGAAGATGTCTCAAAATTTTCTAATGTGTTCGGAATTTGACTATCCTCACTGATTTCAGAAATGGTAAAGACAGGTTGTATAATTTCCTCATCATCGACCCATTCATTGTCTCCTACTTCTGTGATTGCTTTTGCTGGAGGATACAAATTGAATTTCTTTGTCGAATTACCATTAGAAATGTACATGTCCCCCGATCTACAACTAATAAAAGCATCAGCTGTGGCTAGCCAAGGTCTTCCTAAGATAAGTGGGTGCCCTCCTAGATTACTCTTGGGAGTCAAAATCATAAAATATATTGGATATTCCCAAGAATCTAAGGAGACTGAAATATCTTCTAATACACCATCTGGTTTAATAATTGATCGATCTGCAAGTTGCAGTAAAGTAGGTGTAAAAGAAGGTTAGGAAGTTTTAGCTGGTCCATAGTCTGTCTACTCATAATGTTGATAGCAGCCCCTAAGTCAATCAATGTGTTTGGAATTTCTATCCCATTTATATGTGTCTTGACAATTGGACTTCCTCGATCTACATACTTCTGCATGGTAATTTTTCCCATCATAATATCTGCAATCTTTCCTACCGGGTGGATTCTTCTTGTGTCTTTTAGTTTCCTTCCTGGTCTTTTGAAACTCAACTCCTTTATTGTTTTTGCTAGAATAGGAATCTCTCGAATTGCTTGTAGTAAGGGAATCTTGATACAAACATTCTTCAATTCATCTATAAAATCATAGTTAGGCAACAAGATTTGTTTTTCCACCCCCTTGTCAATTTGTAGTCTTTCAGGAAAAGGAGGTGTAGATGAAGATGCAGGTTGCTCAACTATAGGAGTTGTGGGGGTTAAATTTTCTTTTTCTTTTTGAATGCTTGAATTTTGAAGAGATGCTTCCTCAGAACTCTTATTGACTTGAAGAGAATCCTCCTCAGAGGTATCTTGCTCTTGAATATCTATAGAAGGTTTTTCTAAAACTCTACCAGATCTGAGTTGTACATCATTGAGAGGAACAATCATATAGGTAGGAAATTGTTGTCCTTCTACCATGTAAGTGTTCTGAGGATTTTTATTGTTAGGATTTGGAAATGGCTGAGCTGGAAGTTGATTTGTCTTTTGTTGGTATGGGAGCATGAGTTGAGGATTTGGATTTTGTTGAGAAGGTTGTTGTTGTGGAAATGGCAATGAAAGTTGTGGGTTTGGGTTTGGAAGTTGTGGAGCTTGTTGATTTTGAAAAGATGGAGGATATTGATAGAATTGAGCAAATCTCCCATAAGGATTTTGCATCCCTTGTACCCATGGCTGATATGAATTTTGATGTTGGGGCCAAGGTTGTTGCCAAGGAGTCCAATTTGGTGGGGTTTGAAGATTCATAGGATTATTAAACCCTTGAGATTGTTGTCCCTGCCAAGGTCTCCTTGCGACAAAACAGAGAGATTCTATTGAATTTGGATCTTCTTGAAAAACAGCTTTGAGTCCAGGGATTGAAGGACAATCCTTGATCTCATGATTTTCTGAGCAAATCATACATGTTTCTACAACTTTTGCATCCGAGGGACATTCCCTTAAAGCATGTTTCTTCCTACATTTCGGACAAAAGATGGCTAAAGCATCTGTTTCTGCTTTCTGCTTGTTTTGGATTTTAAGGGTGTCTAGTTGTTCATTAAGGCTCCCTAAGATATCAGTTTTGAACTCATCAAGCATATTACCAATCTCTGCCCTACTTACTGATCCAGTTGCAGATTTGTTAGCCCTAATAAGAGAAGGATCCTTAGGCCCTTTTCCTGTTTTAGATTTTCCTCTTGAGAGATGGACACATAGTTCTGTTATATCATGAAGTGGAAGTTGAGAAATGTCTCCTTTCCCCATCATGTTTAAAATATCTATCCATTCATCTCTAATGGCTTTTAATATGAGGGCTTTCAAGGTTTCATCATCTAAGTTGCTCATCTTTGCTTTTTTCAAGTTGTATTGAAATCTTTCAAGTAAGTCTTCCAAGTTTTCATCTTCTTTTTGCATCATTTTGAATACCTCATCCTTGTGATTGGTGGGCATACAATAGTCCAATTATCTATCCAAAAATGTTTGTTTCATATCATTCCAAGTCCTAATAGATTGAGTGGCTAATCCCATGAACCATTTTAAAGCAGCTCCCTTCAATGTTGAAGGAAACAGTTTGAGTTTTTGAGAGTCTTCCATATAGTCATAGGTTCGGCACACGACTTCAAACTCAAACAGAAATGTTTCAAGATCCTCACTTCACAATCCATAAAAGTTGGGGAGGACAGATGGTGAGATATTTTTCATTGTTGTATGAGTTTCCTCATCAACTATAGGGAATCCAAACAAGTTGTCTCCTTCCCTATTTCTTCCCATTATTATCTTCACCATTGTTGTCTCCATTGTTTCCTCCTCCTCTACCTCTACCTCTACCTCCAAATCCATCTATTATTTCCTCTTCCATGATAGTTTCTTTAGAGTCCTTAAAGTCCTCTGATTCTTCTATCAAGGGAGGATGAGAGGAAGTCTCTTCCTTTTCTAAACGAGATTTGGTAGGTGGTATAGGAGAATCCTCTAATTCAGCTGCTCCTTGAATTCCAAAAATCTTAAGGCTAGGGGTAGATGGTGGTGAATCTTGTCTATGCCTTGAAGAAGATGGAGTTGTGAAAATCGAACTCTTGGCTTTAGCTATAAACCTTCCCCTAGAATCTCTTGCTCTATGCATCTCATTTTTTATTTTTTATTTTTTTTTAAGTTGGGCTAATAATTCTCTTTCTGATCTTCCAGGTCACACTAGGTGCAATAAGAGAGCATACTTAAGAAATTACTGAACCAATAACTCTCTTTTCTGATCCTCCAGATCACACTAGGTGCAAGAGGAGAGCATACTTCAAGAAGTTATCAAGTTTCCCTTCTTTTATTATTTTGTTTTTTTTTTTAAAGAAATTGGCTACCTAGTTACACTTCCCCGGCAACGGCGCAAAAATGTTTGGTCAATTTAGTGTGTCCTAAATTGCTAACATAAATTATCAACCAGGGATTCGTAAGCTGACGAAGTGTGGTGCACTATATGTGCAAGATAACCTATTTCTTATCTTTTTGTCGTTTTTGGTTTTTTTATGAAATTCTGAAAAACTAGTATGGAGACAAATATTCAAGACAACAATGTCTTTCTAATGATTTTCCAAACTTCAAAAGAATTTTAAAAACACACAATGAAAAAATTAATTCTTCAAAGAAAATGAAATTGCATCACTACTCTAATCAAACAAACAACGAACTACTGATCATGAAACTTATTATTCTTGTTGTTGTTCAAACACAAAAGAAACTATGCTTAAAGAAATCCAAAAGTTGCAACAAAGTAAATCTAAATCAAATTACATCAACTTATCTTCTGATCCCTCATCATTAGTCCAGCTATGATTTTCGTATAACTAAAATAACCTGAGTAATTCTGAAGACTGAAATCTCGTTATAGAAAGTAAACTAATATCAATCCACACATTCATAATTCAATCCCCTAGTTCACCCAAATTCGTGGCTTTGGGCTTTCTATAAATCAAGATGTCAAATCAAGATGTTATGAGCAGTTTAATATATCTAACTTGCAGAAAGTAAACTAATATCAATCCACACATTCATAATTCAATCCCTCGCCATCAGTCCAGCTATGGCTTTCGGAGGTAACTGAAGATGTTATGAGCAGTTTAATATATCTAAATATAACTACTGAAATAAATGAGAAAAAATGAAATAAACAAAGAAGTACTAAAATTAAACAGAAACTAAGAAAATAAAATTAGCAGCAGAACAAATTTAATTCCATGTCATTAGTCAAAAAGTTATGCAAATGCCTGGGCTGCCTATTTATAACCTGAAACAAGAACACTGATCAGTTATCAATAACATAAAACATGAAAGACAGAAGTAAAATGGAAAGCATAAAAGATTATAAACAGAAATGAAGCATATATACCATAAAAGATGCAATGTATAAACATGTGAATGGATTATGGCACAATGAGCTTTAAAGAAATAAAACAAGAACTATACAATAATGCACAAAACCTTGGCAAGTGCAGGGGCCCTCTACACCAGCCTTGGCAACAGCCTTCAAGTCTGAATTACGCTTGGAAACAAAGTCTTCTTATATATTAAAATGCAGTCATAACAGAAAGGTGATATTACAGCACAGTGGCAACGTAATTACATTACAGAGCTATCTCCAGACTAATCGAGACTAATCTAATATGCGTATACAAACGCGTTATTTATAACAAAGGAAATACAATTGATTCCCTAAAGTTTATGCTGATGGAGAACACGTAGACCATTACGTCCAAGGATCTAGGATCATGGCCGTATTGAGAAGTAAATCTATGAGAAGTGGATGTTTGAATTCGGTTAAGGAATCGTGTACAGGTGTTTCTGTATCTCCCGCAACTCAGAAACGGCCATATGAATCTTCACGTGACACGAAACAGAGTCCTGTCACCGTGGGACTCTACGGTTGACTTCCATTTGGACACCTTTTACCGCAGCCTCTTTAGATGAATTTTCTCGAGCCAATAGGACACGATCCATGTCCACATCATTTCTGACTTGCCCATGTGGCTCGTTTCTCCTGAAGACACCTGTAACATAGAGTTTCACAAAATGGCTGCGGAAAGTTGCAGCAGCTGCGGAAAGTGGCAAGATTCCGCAGCTAGATGAGAAAAATCTAAATCAAACAACAGACACAAAAATATAATTAAAAACCATGTTAGATGCTCTTTTGCAATTAATATACAATTATATTGACAACTTGGAAGGTTCAGGTGGATGAAAAAGGTCTAGAAAGATGTATGGAAAAGATGCAGATTTGAGACTCAACACCAAACAAGATGATCCTTAGATCAATCTTGCACCTCTCTGAAAGAGGAATGCAACAAAAATATCATCTCCATCATATGAGCAATGCAACATGGAGTTTGGACCTAGTTGCCCAAAATTAACACTCCCTCTCAACTAGGGAGAACTACATTTGTCCACCTGTGCAATTCTGTCATCCAGTATGATCATGTACTATCATCATCATCATCATCATGAAATCCTATGTCATCCTATTGTAACTGCTTTGCTGGTTCTTCTCTGCAAACAAACAAGAGTGAGTCACAAAGACATCACTCTCCACTGACTCGAAGTCAGTCTAGAGGTAAAAACCTCAACCAGGTTCAAGAGAGAGTCACACAATGACCCGAAGTCAATTTAGAGGTAAGAACCTCAACCAGACTTGATCCTAGATCAAGTTGTTGGACACATCCCATCCTAGAAATAGAGAGTGCGACAATCCTCGATGCGTCCATCGGTCATGCTATTGGTCTCTATCCTCATTTCCCAACTCATTGGCCAAATGAGAGGTGCTTCCCATGATTCCCAGACTCCATGGGTAGGATGCATGTGGAGCATAGATCAAAGAGAGGGTGAACCAGGTCAATATCATAATGGTGGGGAAGATGCACACCAACAAGGTAAGGCGAACCTCGCCCTGTGGTTGTTTATAGCTCCAAGAAGCTATCCCCAAGTCCCCAGGAGCTCCTAGAGCTCATAGTCTAACTCAAGCGAGACCCTCAAGATAGGGTCTATCCACGATACCAAGCTTCTCATGGAAGGTTAAGAATTTGACTTCCCCAGGGGCTTTGTGAGAGTATCTGCGACCTGCTTATCAGTCCCAATGTGATGAAGCCTTATGGCACCTCGCTGTACCATGTCCCGGAAAAAGTGGTACCTAATATCAATATGGTTGGATCGATCATGGAACACGAGATTCTCAAAAAGACGAATCCCACTTTGGTTATTGCAAAAGATAACGGTTGTATCTAGCACATGCCCATAAAAATCACTAAAGAGCTTTCTCAACCAAACAGCTTCACAACAAGCCATACTCGCTGCAATATATTCGACCTCAACAGTGCTCAAAGCAACCAATTTTTGCTTCCTTCTCTACCAAGATATCAAGGCAGAACCTAGAGTGAAGCAACATCTAAATGTGCTCTTACAATCCACCACACTGCCTACCCAATCGGCATCGATATATCCATGGAGCCTCATACTCCGAGTAGTGTATCTCAGCCCATGGTTGATTTTGCCCCAAAAATATTTCAAGAGATTCTTGGCACCATTCCAATGAATGTGATGAGGCTCGACCATGTATTGACTCAACGTGTTCACTGCAAAAAATATGTTTGGACATAAGTTCACTAAGAACATCAAGGCCCCCACGAGTTGACAATACTCAGTGGGATTTCCCAACTCGGGCCCAACAACACTTCCACACAACTTCTTAAAGTTGAGTTCCATCGAAGTAGTCACGGACTTGCAATCCACCATCCCAAATCTCTCCAGCAGCTTCACAACATATTTTCCTTGACAAAGGAAAATCTCTCCTGGCTTTTGCTAGATCTCCAAGCCTAGGAAATAGTGCATCAGTCCTAGGCCCTTCATCTCGAACTCGAAAGCTAGCTCCCTCTTACATTGATGAATGAGAGGATCAACACCTGTCAAGAAGAGATCGTCCACATAGAGAACCAGAATGAGAGGCTTGTCATTATCAACCTTAAAATAAAGGTTTGGATCAGCATCACTTCGAGTGAAGCCCAGCTTCATCAAGTAGCTATCGATCCTCTCATACCAAGCCTTGGGGGCTTGCTTCAACCCATAGAGGGCTTTCTTCAACCTGCATACATATGTGTCTCTATCTTGGACTTCAAACCCCAAAGGTTGCTCCGCATAGACCTATTCCTTGATTGAACCATGTAAAAAGGCAGTCTTCACATCCATCTGATGGAGACTCCATCCTTACGTTGCAGCAAGGCCAATGATCGAACGTATGGATGTATAGCGAGAAACAAGTGCAAATATATCATCATAATCTATGCCTTCCTTTTGAGATAAGCCTCGGGCAACAAATCTTGCCTTGTACTTTTCAGCACTTCCATCAGCTCCATGCTTGATCTTGTAGAGCCATTTCGAGGTGAAAACAGATTTGTCCTTCGATCTAGGGACCATATCCCAGACAAAATTCTTCATGATCGATTCATATTCCTCATGCATAGCATCCTTCCAAACTTGATGCTTTACAGCTTCTTCAAAAGTTCCAGGCTCAGATTGTACAATAGTACTCATGGCTGTTAGGTACCCTTGGTACCTATTCGGCTTCTTACTTTATCAGAATGTTCCCCTGGGAGCAATATGTCTCTCGGCATCTTCGAGAGTGTCTCTTAGCCATGAAGGTCTTCTTTTATTTAAAGAGGGTGGATCTATAGGATCCATAGGACCTTCAACATCAGGCATCGGTTCTTCCTGCCTTCCAGCTTCTTCTTCTTCTCCTTTGTCTTCCTTTGAGATAGGAAGATTTCTAACCTTCCTGAGGGTAGCATCTTCATCGAAGGTGACATCATGGCATATCTCCACTTCTCTTTGACCAGGCACATAGATTCTATATGCCTTTGAGGCTTCACTGTAGCCCACAAACATTCCCTTCTTCCCAGAAGCATCTAGCTTGCTCATCTTTTTTTTCGGCACATGAAAATAAACAGGACTTCCAAAAAATATAAAATGAGAGACATCGGGCTTCTTACCAAAGAAGCTTCTTCGGGAGTTTTGGGGTCCAATGCGGGATGTGGGCATCTATTTTGAACATACACAGCAGTGCTCGCAGCTTCTCCCCATAGGAACTTCGAAAGATCTTGGTCATAAAGCATGGCACGAGCAGCTTCCAAAATGGTTCTATTCTTCCTTTCAACAACACCATTTTGTTCGAGAGTATATACAATGGTGGTGTCCCTCGTAAAGCCAGCTTCCCTGCAATAGTCATTGAATTCATTCGACTCATACTCGATTCTATTATCGGTCCTCAAAATTTTGATCTTCTTCCTTGTGTTTGATTTTCAATGAAGGCCTTGAAGGTACAAAACCACTTGAATGCTTTTTCCTTCTTCTTTAAAAAGTATATCCAAGTCTTGTGGGAGATGTCATCTACAAAAGTGATATAATATAAGCATCCTCCCAAGGATTTTATGGGCATCATACCAGATAGATCAGGATGTATCAATTGGAAAATATCAGATGTCTTCATGACAGTGGAGGGGAATGGTCCCCTTGTATGCTTTCCTTCGGCACAATCATGACGTACACCTTCATGATCATCTTTGAAATCGGGCATCCCTGTCACCACATTCCTTGCTCCGGGAAAGGCTTTGAAATGAGGGTGTGAAAATCTTCGGTGCCATAGCTCGGATTGAAGGGTTGTGTTACATGTCATGTCCCCCAGCGGACTTCCTCCAACCTGATAGAGTGTATCAACTCTAAAACCAAGAGTGAGCGCTTCTTTGAAGTTCCTCTTCCAAATGCGTACCTTCCCATCGATGAATGCCACCTTGAATCCTTTGTCTTCCATTGCAAAGATAGACACTAGATTCTTCTTCAAATCAAGTACGTACAACACATCTTGCAAGCGAAAGACTTGACCTTGATTTAGATGAAGGGTCATAGTCCCTATCCCTTTCACGGGATAGGTGGCATTGTCTCCAAGGATAATTTCCAAATTAGTATCCTTTTCAATCAAATCAAAGAGGGCTTCCTTATATCCAGTGAAGTGCTTTGAGGCACCACTATCAATCAACCAATTGTCCAGTGTATCGAAAGATGCAGCTAAGAGGGCAAATATAAGAATATATTCATTTTTCCTATCAACAACATTAGATTCATCATACTTGGAATTCCTTGACCTCTTGAAAGGTTGCCCATTTCCACTTCGATCAGAGGGAGCCTTCCTCTTTCCTTTGAACCTGTTGTTCCTTTGATTTCCATTCCCTCTGAAGTTGTTGTAGTCATCATCTTCAGAAGAGTCCCTTCTATTAGGGCACTCTCTTGCATAGTGACCAAACTTGTTACAAGTGTAACATCTTCCTCTTCTTTCTTCTTTGGGACCCACTCTTCCATGATTTTGATTTCTCGGACCAGGATTGTTCCTCTTCTTTACATGAGCAGAGAAGGAAATGGAGTCACTTCCACTCCCATTTGAGGGTTTGTCACTCTCCATCATTCTTATCTCTTCTTGAGTGCATCTCGTCAACAATTCATCAAAATCAGGAATCACATTATTATTAAGAATTGTAGTATTGAATACATATCAATCTTGGGGGAGTCCTCCAAGAGCAATGAGAGTGAGCTCTCGGTCAACTATGGCTTCTCCAATAGTTAAGAGATCATTCTTGATTTCGGTGAGCCTCATGAAATATGATTGGATGGATTCTCCTTTGCATTTCTTGATCTCCTTCAACTTGTTCTTCAAAAATAGGATTTGATTAGCATTGCTAGCCCTGAACATGCTAACCAACTTATCATACATCTCTTTAGATGTTCCCAGCTCGGAGATATAAGCAACCAAGTGCTTATGAATAGAATCCTTGATGATCTTCTTCACCTTAACTTCCCCTTTCTTGTACTTTGTCTTAGTGGCAGCCGGTGCATTTGATGGAGGCTCATTGATCTTCCCCTACACATAATCCATAACATATTGGTCTTCCAATGTCAAATCCAAAGACATTTTCCAAGCATGATAATCAGATTTTTTAGTCAGCTTATCATCAGATTTGAAACCCTTGTATGATGAGGAGGCCATTGATCCCAGTCCTTGATTTTTTAACTTCTTCGGTGATTTCTTTTCACACTTGTTTGGGCTTTGTCTTCACCTCAGTTTTGATACCATGTTAATTTTAGATAACCATGGTATGTTCTATGCTTAATGCAGTTTACTTCAATCTTTCTTCTTATTAGCCTGATTCAATTTCAGATAAGCAATCACATAATCATTGAAAGTAAATGTTGATAGAAAATGATATAGATCAACAGAAGACAAGCCAATATAAGATACAAGAATTTGTAATTCTTCTTATTCAACAAAGATAGAGAAAAATGTTGTTACAGCAGTCAACAGGACACCCTAGCCAGCAAAGACTTTGTTGGTCAAACCAGCCCTTCAACCTCCAAGTAGGTTCTCTCAAACTCGGTCAAAGTCAGCCTTTCCTCAATGTCACACTCAACCCACAAATCAACTTCCAAAATAGTCAACACAAGTCAAACTTCCTGCAGTCAAAACCAATCAACTACGGTCAACAATGCGGTCAAAGGTCAACGATTGACCTCGATTTTTGTGCCATCAAGTGCAGTGTTCCATGATCAGAATTTCTGGGCAGAAAACGCAGTCAAATGAGGGTCGACCCAAATTCAACGCTGGTCAACGCTATTCAAATTTTCCCTAAAACAGTATGCAGATTTCAGCTTCTAGATTCAAATGTGGGAGAGAGAGAGAAGCCTCTTCAAGGTTGTACGAACCAATCAAATGAGAGAGATGTGTGAGATGAGTGAATGATGAAATGAGCATCATGTGTCTCCAATTTATATCCATGACTATGGGTGTGTGACACATCTGTTGGGGCTTGTGAGCCTACATTACACTTCTGGCCGACCTTGACAATTTGAAGATGTGTGGAAAATAAATTCAAAGTATAAGATCTGTTCATCCAAACAAGATGATCCTTAGATCAATCTTGCACCTCTCCGAAAGAGGAATCCAACAAAAATATCATCTCCATCATATGAGCAATGCAACATGGAGTTTGGACCTGGTTGCCCAAAAGTAACAACGGGCAAGTTTGAGTTCCATAGAGGCAGGATTAGGGTTGTTTAGAATCCCTTCCTTGCTAAGAGAAAGTGTGGAAAGTGTAGCAGGGAATGGCTTCTTTGACTTGTGCCTTGGTCAAAAATGCAATTTGAATTCAGTCTCATAGTTTCTTGAGTTAGCTTTCAGTTAACATGTGTGATGTGGCCTATCACCGAGTTATTGTCAGTTAATTCAAGTTAGATGGCATGCAATGAGTTGTGGACTAGTTGATGGCTAAAATTAGCTATCTAGTGGAGTTATCTCTAGTGTCTATCAGTTAACTGATCTCTACATCTAGAATAGTTGACTTTGTGCTAACACAACTTACTCTCAGTTAACTGTAGCAGTTGCTAAATTTAGCCCTAGTAGGTCATGCAATTCGAATTTCCTATTGAGATTGGATGAAGGCACAATTATAATTATTATTATTGTACACAGGTTTTTGTGTGAAGGCTTGAGGATCATGGAAAAGCAGTTTCTCGTGGGATTTGCACAAGGAAATAGGGAATTCTCCTATTTTTAAGGAGGATTTGTGCTGGAAATAGGAGGCTCCTAGAAGGCCTTATTTGTCTAAGTGTTGGGAAAGTCTTGTGTAGAGTAGATCAGTATTGCAGCAAAGCTTTAGGCTTGAAGCAGTTTCTATGTAATAGATCAGATTGCTCAGTTGATTCAATATAATCGAGTAGGAGTTTTTCCAGTTGGGTTCCCCAAATATACTTTGTGTTCTATGTGTGATTGTGTTTCTATTCAATGTTTTCTTTCCGCGGATTTTTGGTAGAGAAATCTTGTGTCTTTTGTGATCATTTTGTTCTCATTAGCAGTTGCAAGGTTTCAAGGATTTTCTGCACAAGGATGCTTCTCGCCAAGGGCCTTAAGAGAGGTGGTATAGGAAGAGCCTGGATGAAGTCTAAAATTATAGAAAAAATCCCGGAAAACATTGCAGAGAGCTCACTGCTTGAAGGGCCTAAAAGGTGCCTTGCATTCTTTAAATAGTGGCTAATCAAGGACAGCTTGAAGATAGTCTTAGGAATTTAGAGGCTTCCAGTGAGATCTATGAACAAGGCCTCCATAACTGTCTAGGATGTATTCCTCTATGGCTCTCAGCTGCTAAATTGGATAAAAAAATAGGTGGACTGAGCAAGGCAAGGGAAATTCTTGCTATAGCCAGAAAAAGGAAACTTCAAAATCCAGAGCTCTAGCTTTCTGCTATGGGTCTGAATAAAGGAAGGGCAACAAGAAAGTGTGAGACCCTGATGGCTAAGGTGTTAGAGGAGTGTCGAACCAGTGGCATATTATGGGTGGCACCTCCAACCAGCATTATTGTTATTGAGTTGCAAGAAATAAAGAAGGGTGTTGGTATTCTCACTATGGCAGCTGCAAAGAAAATTGTAACGATTGAAGGGAGTTTGTCACCCTCGAAAATAGAAGGGAAAATTGTGCAGCACCCAAACATACAATTGCTTGAGGATAAGCAATGTCGGGAAGGGGGGACTGTAACATTCCCTATTGATTAATTACCCAAGGGAAGATGAAGTAGCCTATCCAACCCTGTAGGCTATAGTCATTGATAAAGAGGAAAACCCATTATCCAATGCTTTGGGGCAATATTCGGTAAATTTGGGGTAGTTGGAGCAAAAAGCCAGAATTAGGAGCTACACTTGTAACCCCTGACATTATATTAAGGAAAAGAGGCCCCCATGAGTAATCTATAAATAAGAGAGAGATAGAATCATTTTCTCATCATTGATTTGGATTGGAATATCTCTGTTTCTTTTGAGCTATGGCTCTAAGGGTTTTAAGACCCCTTTTTCCTTGATTAGTTTCAGTGGAGATGATCCCACCCTAGCTAGTCTCCTTTTTCTTACCTGTTTTGTTACAGCATCATGTCTTGAAGCAACTAGGGTCTGTTTTGGCAAGCAAGGAAACAAGTATCTATATTGGTCAATAATTTTTGTCTCAAGGCAGCGGATGTCTTTCCTGTGGAAGTCTGGTCTCTAAAGTTTGATTGAAGAAAGACAGTGTGTTACTCTGTGATTTCTTGTGGTGCGGAAGGTCGTCTCTGAGGCACCGACGACAAATAGTAGGTCAGCAAGGTGTTTGAGAGTTCTGTCAGGAGGCCGCAAGGGTTGAGGATTTAGTGGTGACTTATACATTCATTTACCAGGTCAGGATAGTAAAATTATACAGCAAGGATTGACTGAAGTCTAATATATTAGTATTGGAGTAATAAATTTAAGCTATAGGATATAATGAATTTGTAAACTGGTTCCTTTGTTTGAACTCTTGGTTGAATGTTATAATTGTTGTGTTTTCAATAATTTCATGATTCCAAATGTTAAGCAACATGGATTACTAGTGCATAGCCCTAAAAGTAACTGCTAGAATTGAAAGAGAGGTGAACTATTGCTGTATTGTGAAAATTATTGTTTGGCTGCATGATTGTATACTGTATAATATATATCATCTCTGTTTGGAATACAGTGAAGATTAGCAGAAATTATCTTGTGATATTGTAATGGGCAAGAAAAATCCCCTTGGGACATTACACAATGGCATGCTGCAGATTCTTTAAGGGAAACACATACCTGGTACCATATGGAAATTGCAGCAACAGGTAAAAACACAAGAAACACCTGCCAAGCAACCTGAGACATAACTCCAGTGATTCCCACAAGACGTATAAATGCAAAAGATAAAGATCCAAGTTGAAAAGGAACTATTAGGTCCACTGCACTCTGGTCCGTTGATGCCTGTGAATGGTCAGAGACATGTTAACCTCTTTCATAATTTCACTCCATTTCTGTGAAACAGGAAACTAGAAAAAGGAAGCTTTGACTGACCCGATTCAAGATGCGCCCACTAGGAGTTGCATCAAAGAATGACATTGGTGCACGGAGGATGCACTTGTGCATGTTGCTGAAAAGTAAGTTTGCTGCCTTAAATCCAGTAACCGATAGAATAATTGCTCTTAACAGAACAAATAATGAGCTGCCTAATGCCAGGACAATATAGACTCCAATCAGAAGAGAATTGGTAACTGGGGGGCTGCTATCAACTGTTACAGGGTTCACCCATACCATCCAATAATCACTACCTATTTGTAGTAGTTGGAATATTGCTTGTGATAATAACATGATAGGTACTAAGCGTCCTTTGTATGCAGAAGTGATGTAAGACCAGTAGACAGATGCACTAACCCTGCCTGTTTCTCTTTCTTCTTCCTGCACAAGTTATGCCTTCCTATTTTGGGTATTTGACCCACTTGATCTTCCATTTTCTTCTTCCCAATCACCCCCTTCCTTTATTGTATATGGAGTATTATCATTCTCCTGTAATCCTTCTAGGTTAGCTTCATCCATTAGATAAGCTTTCAAATTATCTGATTGTGTTGTAACAATATGTGATGATGCACCTTTGTTATAAGAACTATTGTTAGCATCCATGGCATCCAGAGCCTTTTGGTGTGCAGCAACCAACTCTAAAAAGTGTGGACCTGACTGTAGAATATTGCTATAACTTCCAGCTTGGACAATCTTACCATCTCGCATTACCTATCAAAGAAAGAAATAAGTCAGCAGATTCTCAAGCCTTGATTCCTTTATATCTCATTTTCCAAAAGGTATGAAGATTAAAAACTTCAACTTACAAGAATGAGATATGCAGTTGGAAGATAGTCGACTTGATGGGTTACGTACAATATAGTCTTTGTACTTAGAATGCCAAGGAGACATTCCTGTCACATAAAAATTTCAACATCTGACGGGTCTAAAAAGTCTGGTTATAGGCAATTTTGTTGACATTATACTTTAGGTTCTTTTATAAAGGAGTTTTCTAATCTGTTTAAAATATTTACCTGAATAATATGATTGCCTTTTTTTGCATCAACGGCACTGAAAGGATCGTCAAGGAGGTAGATATCTGCATCTTGGTATATTGCTCGTGCAAGTTGTACCCTTTGCTTTTGGCCACCACTCAAATTAATGCCTCTTTCTCCAATCTTTGTTTGGTCACCATAGGGGAACAGTTCAAGGTCTTTCTTCAAATCACAAGCCTCGAGTACACACTCATACTTGGCCCTTTCCATTTTCTTCCCAAAGAGAATATTTTCTTCAATTTTCCCACTTTGTATCCACGGAGATTGAGCAACATAAGCTCGTGTGCCACTCACTCATACTGTGCCAGAAATTTTCGGTATTTCCCCTAGTATGGAGGCTAGGAGGCTTGACTTTCCAGAACCAACAGTTCCACAAATTGCAACTGTCATACCTCTGTTTACACGAAGTTCGATCTCACTTAGAGTTAAACTAGAAGAAGCAGGGTCCCAAGAGAATTCTGCATGTTGAATCTCAATTGCAATATCAATTTTATCCTTGAATAGATGTTTTATTGCATTGCATTGCAACTCTTCTTCTTGCAGAAATATAGCAAGACGGTCTAAGGACACTTTAGTCTGGACAATTTTAGATATTAATTCTGGAAGGTTATATATAGGCTCCTGAAGTAATCTGAAAACTGCAAGAGCAAAAAGAATTCTACCTGCTGTTAAAGGCACCCCCATCAGCATACAGGCACCAAAAGTAATAACTGACACAAATGAGGGAGATACCCAATAGGAAAATGTTAACATAACTTTTGCAAAGAGATACTTCCGCAACCAGCTACATTAAACTCTCCTCAAATTTTCTAGCTTCTGTAGAAATATGATCTCCCAAGCCTGTAATTTTAATATCTTCATGTTTCTCAATGTCTCCGATGTGGCTTTCATCCTCTTGTCTTTTGCTTCCATAATCTTATCCTGAAATTTTTCCTGCAAATTTCCAAGAGGTAAATTTCCAATCATAATTAACACTGTGGCTGATAGCCCTACAAGTGAGGCCAAGCCTAAGCTCTTATATAAAACAAACAGGGCCACAAGAACCTGCAGAGGCACACTCCAAAACTCCTGTAGATACCAACTGAAATCCCCAATTCGCTCAGCATCTACACTCATATAATTGATAATCTCACCACTTGTACGCCTTTGCCTTGCTTGACTAGAAAGAAGCAAACCTTTCATGTATATCGCAGCCATGAAAGATACTTTGAAATGTATACCGATCTTTTGCACTTTGAAATATAATTGGCGTTGTGCCATAGACTCTGTGAGCTTTGCTACAAAAAAAGAAGCAGCTAAAGCATAGCCTTGATATCTAAATTGTTGCCTCCCATATAAATATTGTACAAAGGCATCCATCAAATATGGACCAACATATGATGCACAAATATATATTGCTGAAAATAATGCACTTAAGACTACTTCTTTCCAAACAGATAGAAGTGTGGCTTTTTCCAACGACTGGGTGTCAATAAGGCCTTCAGCTTCTAATCGATCTCTAAATGCACAACATACTACTTCTGCACTATCAGCATGCGCAACATGAGGCACATCCTCTATTTGTAAAGGCCTTTTAAACCCTACAGCAAGCAAAGTATTTAACCAAGAAAATGACACAAGGCTGAGAAAGTTTGTTGTTGCATAAGGAGTAACCGGTTTAATATTTTCACTTTTCTCTGAAGCGCTTTCCAGCAGAGGCTCTTGCATACTTTGCGTAAATGAATCTGTACTGTTCTAGCACAATAGCTGACATAACACACCCTAAAAAGAATTCAACACCCATTAAGCCTTTATAAGGCTCTACTATGACTCATGAAGATGAAGAATGGAAACATGACATATCAAAATTACAAGAGCAAGTGCAACAATTTTTTCTCTCGCAAAGAGCAACAAAAAATGACATGGAAGTTTTGAAGAAAGGCATGGAAACTAATATGGATGGTTTGAAGAAAGGCATGGAATCTAAGATGGATGGTTTGAAGAATGGCATGGAAGCTAAGATAGATGGCATGGAATCTAAGATGGATGACATGGAAGCTAAGATCGATGAAAAAATAGAAAACATGAAGAATGATCTAAAAGCATACATGGAAGGTTTGACAAATTTGATACAAGAAATGTTTCATAATGGTGAAAATATAGTAGAGGAAACTCATGATGAGAACAAAATAAATGTTAATCGTGATTTCATAAACTCTAATGTTGGTGGGAAGAACCACCATATTCCAAAAATGGATATGAGGAAGTTTGATGGAAAGGATCCTGTAACATGGATACTATAGATGGAGCAATATTTTGATCTCAATAATGTGAAAAACACACAAAAGGTACGCATTGCAACTTTACATTTAGAACAAAACAAATTTGTATGGTATTGATGGCTTTGCTCCCTCAAAAAAATTGTCACTTGGTCAATTTTTACGAAGAAAATGATAGCACATTATGAGGATACAAAGAGCAACACCTTCTTTATCCAATTGATAAATCTCAAACAAAAGGGTTTAGTGGGGGAGCACATTGAGGACTTCCAAAAATTGAATATAAGGGTAACTGATATTCCAGAGGAACACAAGATTGATCTCTTCATAGGCACTTTAAAGGATAACATCCAACATGAATTTCGTGTTTTGGAACCTGATTCATTGGAGAAGGCATTCAGGTTGGCAAGAAAAATTGAATGTAAAATTATGGCGACAAGGAAGCCTACCACTCACTTCTATAAAAAAGGAAGTGTTGCTACACCTAGATTTCCACAACCTACAAGGTTGACACCACAACAATTGGAAGAAAAAAGAGCAAAAGGGCTTTGCTACAGTTGTGATAGCAAATACACTAAAGGTCATAAGTGTGCTGAGAAGAAATTCTTTTACATAGATTGTGAAGAGGAAGAAGAAAATGAACAAGAAGAGGATATACACCAGGAACCAGCCCTAGAAGAGGAAGAAATGAATCCGACCATATCGTGTAATGCACTGGTATGAATTACCACTCCTCAAACTCTCAAGATAGAAGGACATATCAAGAAGAAAAAGGTAATAGTGTTAATTGATTCAGGTAGCACCCATAATTTTATTCATTGTAAGGTAGCCAAGGAATTGAATTGTTTCCTATACCCAGCACCAGAATGTCAAGTGATGGTTGCAAATGAAGGAACTATAAATTTCTCTGGAAAATGCCATAATATCAAGCTAACCATGGGGGAATATATATTGAATAGTCCAATGCTTTCCATTCCTATGGGAGGTGTTGATGTTGTACTAGGAGTACAATGGTTACAATCTTTGGGGACGGTAGCTTTTAATTTTCAAGAACATTTCTTGAAATTTTTTTCAGAAGGAAAGGAAATTGAATTACGAGGTATTGCAGGGAAGCCGAGAAAGATAATAAGCTCTAATGGCATGACAAAGCTTCTAAAGAAAGAACAACGAGGCGTAATTTCACAATTATGCTCACTAGAAGTTCCAACATCAAAATCATTTATTTCTGCAGATCTCCAAAAAGTCTTGGACAATAATTCCAAGGTTTTTGAAACTCCCAAAGGACTCCCACCTATTTGTGATCATGATCATGCTATTCATTTTATTCCAGGAAGTGTTCCTCCAGACATCAAGCCTTATAGATATCCTTATGTCCAAAAGAGTGAAATTGAACGTATGATTGCAGAAATGTTAGAGGCTAGTATAATTCAACCTAGTCAAAGTTCTTTCTCTTCTCCTGTAGTATTGGTACACAAGAAGGATGGATCATGGCGCATGTGTCTAGATTATAGGGAGCTCAATAAGCTCACCATTAAAGATAAATTTTCCATTCCTGTGATTGATGAATTATTTGATGAATTACATGGAGCAATTTATTTTACCAAGTTGGATCTTCGTTCAGGATATCATCAAATTAGAATGAAGACTAAAGATCTTCTGAAAATAGCATTTCGAAGTCATGAGGGTCATTATGAATTTTTGGTCATGCCTTTTGGCCTTACCAATGCACCTTCTATGTTTCAAGGGTTGATGAATTCCATTTTTAAACCCTTCCTTAGAAAATTTGTGCTAGTATTTTTTGATGATATACTAATCTACAGTAGGTCTTGGAAGGATCATGTTCAACATGTTGACATGGTGCTCAAACTATGGTAGGAGAAACAATTATATGCAAAAACATCCAAATGTTTCTTTGGAGTACAAGAGGTGGAATATCTGGGTCATATTGTATCTCTCAAGGGTGTTAAGGTAGACCCTAACAAAATTAAATCCATTAAAGAATGGAAAGTCCAAACAACCATAATGAAATTGCGAGGATTTCTCGAGTTAACAGGGTATTATCGCAAGTTTGTTAAGAATTATGGGAGAATAGCAGCACCTCTAACAACATTATTGAAGAAAGATTCATTTTCATGGACTCTTGAAGCAACTAAGGCCTTTGAACATCTTAAAGAGTCAATGTGCCGAGCACCGGTCTTAGCTACACCAGACTTCACAAAAACCTTTATTGTGGAATGTGATGCCTCAGGAAATGGAACTGGTGATGTTTTAATGCAAGAAGGAAGACCCATTTCTGTTGAAAGTCGTCCAATAAAAGGAAAGTATTTACAGAAAGCTATTTATGAGAAGGAAATGTTAGCAATACTGCATGCACTAAAGAAATGGCAAACTTACCTAATGGGAAGACACCTCAAGGTAAAAAATAATCATGATAGTCTTAAACACTTTTTGGAACAAAGACTATCTTCAGAAGAGCAGCAAAAATGGGTCACAAAGATGTTGGGTTATGACTTTGAAATAATCTACAAAAAAGGGAAGCTAAATGTTGTAGCAGATGCACTCTCAAGAAAGAATGAAGAGATGGAAGCAATTCTTTGTGCCATTTATATTATCCAACCATATTGGATAACCGAAGCAAGGGATGAATGGAAGAAGGATGAAGAAGTGTGGACACTCATTCAAAAGTTGCAACAAGATCCTAGTACATCTGATACATTTAGTTGGAAAAATGATTCCTTATGGTACAAAGATCACTTATATCTTTGTAGGAATTCCCAACTAAAAAAAAATATTCTTTTGGAATTGCACACTTCTCCTTTAGGAAGACACTCAGGATTTTTAAAAACTTACCACAAGGTGAAGAAAGAATTTTTTTGGAATGGCCTTAAATCTAATATTCAAAATTTTTTGGCAGAATGTTTGATTTGACAGAAGAATAAAGTTGAGACAATTAAGACCCCAGGTCTTCTACAACATTTATCCATTCCAAGTCAACGTTAGGAGGATATTTCAATGGATTTTATCACAGGTTTACCTAAGTTCAAAGGAAAGAGTGTCATCATGGTGGTAGTTGATAGACTTACCAAGTATGCACACTTTTTTGCAATATCTCATTCATTTAAAGCAAGTATAGTTGCTACTACATTTATGGACACAATTCAAAAGCTACATGGAAACCCAAGGGTTATTGTGAGTGACAGAGATCCCATTTTTACTAGAAATTTTTGGACGGAGTTATTTTCTTGTTTGGGTACTCAATTAGCTCATAGCTCATCTTATCATCCTCAATTCGATGGTCAAAATGAGATAGTAAATAAATGTTTGGAAGGATATCTTCGTTGTTTTGTATCTGATAAACAAACACAATGGGTCAAGTGGTTACCTCTAGCTGAATGGTGGTATAACACTTCCTTCCATACTACAGCAAAAATGACCCCATTTATGGCACTTTATGGATATCATCCACCATCAATCACATCATCTTTAAGGGAAAATTAGAAAGTTCAAGCAGTGGAAGATCACATCGAGCATCAGCAAGAAGTTCTCCAACTCTTAAAGGATAACCTGAATTTGGCACAAAATCGAATGAAACAACAGGCAGATCAACATCGCAACGAGAGAAGTTTTGATGTAGGAGATTGGGTATTTTTACGGCTACAACCATACAAACAAATGTTCCTCAAGCAAGCTAAGAAGGATAATAAATTATCGCCAAAGTACTATGGTCCTTACAAGGTGTTGCAAAATATTGGTACTATGGCATACAAATTGGAGCTTCCTGCTTCTTCATGAGTGCATCCAGTTTTCCATGTTTCATGCTTAAAGAAGGTTATAGCTGAAAATATTCCAGTTCAAACAATATTGCCAGAACTTGATGAGGAAGGAAAAATCATATTGGAACCTAAAGCGGTCACGGAAACAAGAAATCGACAACTACGAAATCGATCAATTTCAGAGTATCTCATCAAGTGGAAGAACTTACCCACTGAAGATTATACATGGGAGGATGAGAATTTTATACAGAAGCACCCAGAGCTACTCAAGCATTGAGGACAACACTTTTTTGAAGGAGAACGGAATGTTAGGTCTCGATATTACTAGTATAGTCCCTTATTGTTGTTAGTGTAACCCCCTTATTGTTATTATTGTACCCCTGTAACCCCCATATTGTTATTATTGTGCCCTTAAATTATTATTGTTAGGTCGGCCAGGATTACATTGTGGCCCCACTAAGATTACATTGTGGCCCCATGGACTCCTATATATAGAAAGGAGGTTTTGTAATTTGTATCATCCAAGAATTGTTCATTCATGTAATGTATTGGAGGTTGGCCCCTCGAAGTGGCTTATTTATAAGGCGTTGATATTTATTTTCTTCTATTTTTGGAGCTGGTTTCACAACAAAGATTCTTGTGTCAAATCCTCCATAGAATGTAGTACATGTTCCTCTTCTTGATCTAGCATGGAAATCTCATATAGTTTTTGATACTCTACATTCACAACCGAGTTAATGCACATATACAGAAGTAAACTAAGCTGATGGGCACTATTACCCACCTTTTCCAATTTCTAAATGGGATCATACCTCAAAACCTTGATTTTATTACCTAGCCCCTATAACCCCTCCTTGTTCAATTGTATCCATACTTTGTCTCCAACATTCAACAATTTTTATTTTTTATGTTGATCATGCATGGCCTCATATTTCTCTCGTGAATTCCACAGTGTCTCATGTACCTGTATATAGATATTCCTAATCGTCTCTGTATAATTTTTAGCTGTCAAGGCGTCTATTGCAAGATATTCCCTCTCTCCTCCTTGTTTCCCTTATGCAATGTCCAAAGGTGAAGGCAGAAAATATCCAAAACATGTTTCAAATGAAGACTTTCCTATAGAAGTGTGGCCTGTTATATTGTAAGAATGTTGTATATATAGCATATTTTCATCGTAGGTCTTAAGATGCTTCCAGTTGTATCCCCTCAAAAGTTGCACCCAAGTCCTGTTGACTATTTTTTTCTTCCCATATATCTGTGGATGGAAAGTTTTATATTTGTTCAACTTCATATCTTCTTCTCCCACAATGTAGTCTAGAATGCATTGATAAATCTTGTCCGTTTTTTAAACGATGCTCCTTGGTATCCCAAAGTGCACCTAGTCATGTCCAAAGAACTACTTTGATGCTTCTTGTCCACTAATGGTATTCATACAGGGTATTAGAACACACATATTATTGAACCTGTCCCTTCCTAGTTATTGGTATTCATGTCCCTTCCTAGTTGTTGGTAAGCCTCCTGTTACAAGTCAAATTGGGCATCACTCCCAAAACCTATATCAGTACAAATTAGGGTCTATCATACTCTAAATCACTTGCTGCATGCCTTAAACAAGTCATCCCATTGATGGTTTTCATCCATGAAAGTTTCACTCCTTGAAGTCCAATTGAAGTGTTCCATTGAGCCATCAACGCACCCCCAGACTTCATTAAGTGATTTGCAGAGCATCTACTCCCATGCAAAGCAGTGTTGCAGAGAATCTAGGCCCACTTGACAGTGCGTTTGTTGACTGGGAGGGAATTTTTCATAGGATTTAGGGAATTTTCCCATCTTCCAGTGGCTTCTAGAAGTTGTTCGAAATATCACACTATCTGATAAATTTGAATATGAACACCATGGAGCCATTAAACCACTTATCCTCCTATTCCATTAAACATGGAAACCTCTTCATCCATTTTTGGAAAATCCATTCAATGATTAATTAATGCTAAACCACCTTCATTTCCTACAAATTGAACATTGATCATAGTGCACACGAGGATAAATAATTTGAATTTGTAGAGTTATGTTTGTAAGATCACAGCTCTTTGAGGTATTGTTTTCATGTAATGTTATGATGTTGGAGTGATGTTGCTGATGTGATGAGGATAGGACTGAAGCTGGAGCAAGTTGACATCGAATCAATCCAACTGGTTGTAAATTCTCCTACTACATTATAATAAAGAGATTTGTTCCTTTCCTAATACATGTGTTCATGCTTTTATATATGTATTTTCAAATACACTCGATTTAGTTTGATTAATATGAATAGATCATATGCATTTATGTCATTTTATATCTTTTGTTAGCCATTGCAGGTACTAATCAAGCGGGCTTGGTTTGATTGAGAGCGACAAAAGTGACGAAAGGGAGACGCGAAATAGCGAAATATCACAAGTAGGTGTTCTTCTATCATATATTAATCTTAAGGAAAAGGTCAAGTGTCTTTCATCTGTTGTTCTAAGTGCGACCACCACAATTGGGGAAACATAAATATCCATAGGTTTGATTTCTATAAAACAAATTGGCAAATCCACTGGGGATTGACTGATCATCCCTAGTGGTTTTATCCTTGTTTTTCAGCCTCTAGTAGACTTTACTTGCATTATTTTAGTTATTTCAATGTGCTTTAATAGTAAAATAAGTGTGTTTAATTTCCTATTTTTGAGTTTCCTCTAGCACCAATGTATTGTTGGTCTTGACACAGTGCTCTGCATAGCACTTTTGGCTTAGAGGAAGTGCTCTGCAATGCACTGTCTCCCACTCAGGGGTGCATTTCTCCTGTGACCAACCAAAAATCATCATATTTTTTTCTTTTTCCATCCATTTCAGTGTCTTGTTTGTTGATTTTTCAAGTCTCTGATTGCCTCTAGAGTCTAGATTTCTTCTAATATCTTGCCTCACTTTGGATGTTTATTTTTTCAATGTTTCTTCTTCTTTTCTTTATCATTGTCGAATAGCTCCAAAGTTTAAAGTTTACATTTGATCAAATATTTATTTTCGAAAGAGGAATTGTCATTTCGGACTTTATTTCTCTGGACAGTATTGATTGATTGTTTGCGCATCACAGTTTATTTTTCGTTCATCTACACTTAAAATAAATCAAAAAGAAAAACATGCATTTGCATATAGGGTTTGTCAGTGCTGCTTAGAAATAGTTAGGGAATTTGCATTTATATGTGCTCATTGTTGATAGATTACAATGTGATTACTCTATCCTTTGTAGCTAAGATTTTCATTGTCAAAATTGAATCGAAACGAATGCTTATCATCTTTATTGCATTCTAGGAGTGTCAAATACATCACACGGTGAACCTGAAAGGAAAATATATAAGCAACATCAACTTAAAATTTATTTCAATTAATCTAAGGGATCATTTTCACTTAAAGATAACATTTAGAGGTCTAGGCTAGAGACGTGTTACGGCATTGTAAAACATAACAGCTGTCATAAATTATCTACGATACATTCCAAGTGTAATACCTCATTCCACGTATGTAAGTATATCGGAGCCCATCCATGTACCTTGATTATATCAGGTGGTGTTCTAGTATGAAAAGTACAAGGGGATGCTCTAGTCACTGTGCGGTTTCGCATTAGAAAATGCTAATACGGATTGGGCTTCCATATACCATCGAGTATATTTTGGTAGAAAACATTAGTTTTCTTACCATCCATAGGTAACCAAGTCATCTGCCTTGTACACTGTGATACACCAAACACAACATTTAGGGATATTCCTTTCATGTACATAAGTCCTTGTTTTACTAGGGCGTTATATTGCAGTTCACATTTTCTTGGTAATACTTTTTCCTAGTGTTACCCTATTTTTGTTTATTTGTTTTTCTATTAAAATCAATCAGCAACCATGGAAGAAGATCAAGCCTTTCCCCATCGTTCACATAGGAAAATGAAGAAACCACCTTTACTGCCAGAAGCTACAGCTAGTAGGCAAAGATGAGCTCGTCCTACCGAGTCTGGTACCTCTGGAACATTTAGTGCTACATATTCATCTAATTTACTAGAGTCATCTTATCCTTAGAGTACTGAGTCTCGCGTCATTTCTATTGATCCAAGTTTATCTGCTACTATTGAGACGTAACCCTCACAGTTACCTAAGGACACTGAAATTCAATCTAGTGAAACAGTAAATCCAAAACCCGAAGTTGTTCAACCGGAAGTCAATCTGGAACCTATTATTCTTTTACCGGAAGATATTTATCCCTAAGTTGAACAACAAGAAGTTTTTCCCGTGCTGGAAGACGATCAACTGGCTCATCCTCAGTCATCCATAACTATTGAGTCTTCCTCTTTGACGCAAATTTTATCGCCTCAAATTTATCTCGGGCTTGACGGTGAAGTACTTCCACCTAGTTTGATTTCAATTGAGGAATAACTTTAGGAAGAGACAATCCCTTCAAATCCAACTCATTTTGGGCCTGTGCTTCATCTTTATCCATCTTTTCCTTGTTTGACCTACTGTGCTCCTGTTGATCATGCTCAGTCTCAAGTTCTCGTAGATTCTTTAGAGAATTTATTAGGTTATTTAACCATGGCTGAGACAACATCCTAGACTGTAGCATCTTTTACAGCTCTAACATCATCTATTTTTGCTTCCTATTCGATGTTTTCTATGACACCTGAGTCTCATATTTATGGTGGTTCGTCCATCCCATTGGGTTACCAAGTTTTAAATGGAACCTACTCTAGTGTCTATTCTAGTCCATGGAATTTTCCCATGTCATCATCTGGAATTTTATCTAGCTCCTCTATTACGAGTACTGAATGTCTTGATCCTTTATGGACATATTCAACTCAATGCCAGGTTGTTCCATCCAATTAATGTCCATGTTATCAAATTTCTATAGGACTCCCATCATATGAAAGTCAGTATGAGCAATATCCTTATACTCCATATGCTGGGGGGAAATAGATGTTTACGCCATATGACAGTACTCCTTCGTTTTTAGGTCAATCTTATATTGGAATGCTTGTTTCTCAATGGAAGCCTACCTTGTCTGTCTAACCGCAAACGGTTGTGTATCAATATCAACCACTTCAACATGTTTCATTTGTACCTAATATGCCTGTTATTACTTCCTTGGTTGTTCCTCAATCTACTCAGGCGGGTCCTTCAATACTTAACCCTCAAGTTTCGAGGCTATAGACTTCGTCTTCTCAGGCTGGTTTACAACAACCGTCTGTATCAGGAATTTCACAAGCACATTCTAGTTTACCCTTGTCACGGGCTTCTACTGGTCCCATCTATTCACAACTTGGTCCAAATTATCCTGGCGGGCAAAATTTTTTTTATCAAATCCCATGGAAGTCAGAGCATTCATTCCAACAGTTTCAAGCTTATC
The DNA here is from genome assembly GCA_034641835.2 of Pinus albicaulis. Taxonomy (NCBI): domain Eukaryota; kingdom Viridiplantae; phylum Streptophyta; class Pinopsida; order Pinales; family Pinaceae; genus Pinus; species Pinus albicaulis. The sequence continues at coordinate 1,470,794,528 of CM076580.1, forward strand.
CAGGTCTTGGTCAATAAGCCTATCAAGGGTTTGGTCAAAAAACTTACCCCTATCAGGGTTACCAACAACAAAATCCTTATTTTGGTGTACAACAGCCTATTGCCCACGCAATTCCATCTTATCCTGGTTATGCTCAACATGATCTAAATCAACAGTTGCCTTTTGTTGCAACATTAGAGTTACCTGATTTAAACCAGCTCACTAATGATCCCATTCATTATTTACCTTGGTGGTTGGTGATTCCTCATAAATTACCCTATGATATTCCAAAATTCAATGGAAATTCTGGAGAAGATATGTCTACACACATTATGAATTATCATTTAGGGTTTTCATAAAACTCCTTGAATGATGATTATGTTAGACTCTATCTTTTCCAGCGAACTCTCACTAGTCCAGCTACAAAGTGGTATATTGAATTACCATGAGCTTCTTTTGATAACTTTATAGCTTTAGCCACTAAATTTCTAACCCAATTCCAGTTACCCATTAGATATGAAACTGGAACGGAACTTTTGACCAAATTTAAACAGACAACTGCTACTCATATATCAAATTATATTCATGAGTGGCGTCGTCATTGTCGAATGGTTAAAACATTTGTTCTAGGTTAGCTTTTAGCTGAGTGGTTTATAAAGTACTTGTTGCCATATATCACCAAGGACGTGGCCAAAGGAGGTGTTAGGTCCCTATATTACTAGTATAGTCCCTTATTGTTGTTAGTGTAACCCCCTTATTTTTATTGTTGTACTCCTATAACCCCAATATTGTTATTATTGTGCCCTTACATTATTATTGTTAGGTCAGATAGGATTATATTGTGACCCCATGGACTCCTATATATAGAAGGAGGTTTTTTCATTTGTATCATCCAATAATTGTTCATTTATGTAATGTAAAGGAGGTTTCCCCATCGAAGTGGCCTTTTTCTAAGGCGTCGATCTCTCTTTTCTTCTATTTTTGGAGCTGGTTTCATAACATTTGGTATCAGAGCTTTGGATTATAGGGTTTAGTTGCTCCAAACAAGTCATCATGGAATTTTTTCTATAATGTTTTTGCTACGAAGGTTCAGAATCTAAAAATTTTACAGAGTGAATCTGAAATGTTGAGGAATGTAGTGTAAAAATTTCAGATCTTGGTTCACAACATTTTTGGAGATATGATCTGTGGAAGTTAGGGTTTTTTCAGGCTCCTGAATTTCACTGAAACATGTCATCATGGAATTTTCACTATAACTTGTGTTCTAAAAAGTTTCAGAAGCTAAACATTTTACAGAGCAAATACGAAATCCTAATGAACATTGTGTAAAACTTTCAGATCTTGGATCGCAATGGTGGAGGAGATATGATCTGTGTAAGTTAGGGTTTTTTCAGGCGCCCAAATTTCATCTCAAAGAGGTGACCATGGGAAAATCATCATAACTTTCTCTCTGAGCATCAGATTGAAATTTTGTAAAGAGTTTCTGCAAGTACACGGACTGTAGTTTCTTGTATATCAATTTCAGAGCTGAAGGAGGTAACAGTGACATGTGGCATGTCCTACAAGTTTGTTCTACTGAACAAAACCATAATTAGGTCATTGTGGGAGATTGGGAATAAATTTTCCTTGAAGAATCCAAATCAAGTTAGGCCTGTGGCATTCAAAAGAAGATTCAGAGGGCTAATACAGGGCTAAATTTCAGATATTGAAGATCAGAAATCATAGAGATAATTCAATCTCAATATCAAGCTCCTCAAAAGCAAGAAAAAGGTGTGTATGTTTTTTTGAATTGCATAAGTCTTGTATGAAAAATTAGTTTGAAGTGATTCCAAGGGAATATTGAAGCATATATCAGTATTGGGTTCTAAAATTCCACCTAAAAAGAATTCAAAACCCATTAATCCCTCAGAATTCTCTACTATGACTCGCGAAGAGGAAGAAGCGCAATATGACATATCAAAATTACAAGAGCAAGTTCACCAAATTTCTCTCTTGCAAAGAGCAGCAAAAAATGAAATGGAAGTTTTGAATAAAGGCATGGAAGCTAAGATGGATTCTTTGAAGAAAGGCATCAAAGCTAAGATGGATGGTTTTAAGAATGGCATGGAAGCTGGCATGGAATCTAAGATGGATGACATGGAAGTTAATATCGATGAAAAAATGAAAGACGACATGAAAGGCATGAAGAATGATCTAAAAGCAGACATGGAAGGTTTGGTGACAAGGTTAATAAAGGAAATGATTCCTAATGGCAGAAATATAGTAGAGGAAACTCATGATGAGAACAAAATAAATGTTAATCGTGATTTCATAAACCCTAATGTTGGATTGAAGAACCACCATATTCCAAAGATGAATATGAGGAAGTTTGATAGCAAGGATCTCGTAACATGGATACTACAGATGGAGCAATATTTTGAACTCAATAATGTGAAAAACACACAAAAGGTACATATTTCAACTTTACATTTAGAACAAAATACATTTGTATGGTATCGATGGCTTTGATCCCGTAAAAAAAATTGTCACTTGTTCAATTTTTACGGAGGAAATTATAGCACATTATGAGGATACAAAGAGCAACACCTTATTTAGCCAATTGATAAACCTCAAACAAAAGGGTTTAGTGGTGGAGCACATTGAGGACTTCCAAAAATGTAATATAAGGGTAACTGATATTCCAGAGGAACACAAGATTGATGTCTTCATAGGGACTTTAACGGATAACATCCAACATGAAGTTTGCATTTGGGAACCTGACTCATTGGAGAAGGAATTTAGGTTGGCAAGAAAAATTGAATGTGAAATTATGGAGATAAGGAAGCCTACCACTCACATCTATAAATATGGAAGTGTTGCTACTCCTAGACTTCCACAACCTACAAGGTTGACACCACAAAAATTGGAAGAAGAAAGAGCAAAAGGGATTTTCTACAGTTGTGATAGCAAATACACTAAAGGTCATAAGTGTGCTGAGAAGAAATTATTTTACATAGATTGTGAAGAGGAGGAAGAAAATGAACAAGAAACTTCAAAAGAAGAGGATATACACCAGGGACCAACCCTAGAAGAAGAAGAAATGAGTCTGACCATATCGAGCAGTGCATTGGCAGGAATTACCACTCCTAAAACTCTCAAGATAGAAGGACATATCAAGAATAAAAAGGTAATAGTGTTGATTGATTCAGGTAGTACCCATAATTTTATTCATTGTAAGGTAGCCAAGGAATTGAATTGTTTCCTATACCCAGCACCAAAATGTCAAGTAATGGTTGAAAATGGAGGAACTATAAATTTCTCTGGAAAATGTCATAATATCAAGCTAACCATGGGGGAATATGTATTGAATATTCCAATTCTTTCCATTCCAATCGGAGGTGTTGATGTTGTACTAGGAGTACAATGGTTACAATCTTTATGGACGGTAGCTTTTAATTTTCAAGAACTTTTCTTGAATTCTTTTTCGGAAGGAAAGGAAATCGAATTATGGGGTATCATAGGGAATCTAGGAAAGATAATAAGCTCTAATGTCATGACAAATATTTTGAAGAAAGAACAACGAGGCATAATTACACAATTATGCTCACTAGAAGTTCCAACATCAAAATCATCTATTTCGCCAGGTCTCAAAAAATTCTCGGACAATCATTCCAAGGTGTTTGAAACTCCCAAAGGAATCCCACCTATTCGTGATCATGATCATGCTATTCATTTGATTCTAGGAATTGTTTCTCCAAACATCAAGCCTTACATATATCCTTATGTCACCAAAATTGAACGTATGATTGTAGAAATGTTAGAGGCTGGTATAATTCAACCTAGTCAAAGTTCTTTCTTTGCTCCAGTAGTATTGGTGTACAAGAAAGATGGATCATGGCACATGTGTCCAGATTATAGGGAGATCAATAAGCTCACTATTAAATATAAATTTCACATTCCTGTGATTAATGAATTATTGGATGAATTACATGGAGCATTTTATTTTACCAAGTTGTATCTTCGTTCAGGATATCATCAAATTAGAATGAAGACTGAAGATATTTCGAAAACAGAATTTCGAACTCATGAGGGTAATTATGAATTTTTGGCCATGCATTTTGGCCTTACCAATGTACCTTCAACATTTCAAGGTTAATGAATTCCATTTCAAAACCCTACCTCAGAAAATTTCTACTAGTATTTTGTGATGACATAGTAATATATAGTAGATCATGGTAGGATCATGTTGAACATGTTGACAGGGTGCTCAAACTATTGGAGGAGAAACAATTATATGAAAAAAATCTAAATGTTTCTTTGGAGCACAAGAGGTGGAATATCTGGGTCATATTGTATCTCACAAGGGTGTTAAGGTAGACCCTAAAAAAATTAAAGCCATTAAGGAATGGAAAGTCTTCACAACCATAAAGTCGTTGGAAGGATTTCTCGAGTTAACAGGGCATTATCGCAAGTTTGTTAAGAATTATGGGAGAATATCAGCACCTCTAACAACATTATTGAAGAAAGATGCATTTTCATGGACTCTTGAAGCAACTAAGGCCTTTGAACATCTTAAAGAGGCAATGTGCCTAGCACTAGTCTTAGTTATGCCAGACTTCACAAAAACCTTTATTGTGGAATGTGATGCCTCGGGAAATGGAATTGGTATTTTTTTAATGCAAGAAGGAAGACCCATTGCTTTGGAAAGTCGTCCAATCAAAGGAAAGTATTTACAGAAAACTATTTATGAGAAGGAAATGTTGGCAATACTACATGCACTAAAGAAATGGGGACCTTACCTAATGGGAAGACACTTCAAGGTAAAAACTGATCATGATAGTCTTAAACACTTTTTGGAACAAATACTTTCTTCAGAAGAGCAACAAAAATGGGTCACAAAGATGTTGGGTTACGACTTTGAAATCAACTACAAAAAAGGGAAGCTAAATGTTGTTGCAGATGCACTCTCAAGAAAGCATAAAGAGGTGGAAACATTGCTTTGTGCCATTTATATTATCCAACCAAATTGGATAACTGAAGCAAGGGATGAATGGAAGAAGGAAGAAGAAGTGTGGAGACTCATTCAAAAGTTGCACCAAGATCCTTGTACATCTAATACATTTACTTGGAAAAATGATTCTTTATGGTGTAAAGATTGCTTATATATTTGCAATAATTCCCAACTAAAAAAAAATATTCTTTTGGAATTGCACACTTCTACTTTAGGAGGACACTCAGGATTTTTAAAAACTTACCATAGGGTGAAGAAAGATTTTTTTTGGGATGGCCTTAAATCTGATATTCAAAATTTTGTGGCAGAATGTTTGGTTTTCCAGCAAAATAAAGTTGAGAAAATTAATACCCTAGGTCTTCTACAACCTTTATCCATTCCATGTCAACTTTGGGAGGAGATTTCAATGGATTTTATCACAGGTTTACCTAAGTCCAAAGGAAAGAGTGTCATCATGGTGGTAGTTGATATACTTACGAAGTATACACACTTTTGTGAATTATCTCATCCATTTAAAGTAAGTACAATTGATATTGCATTTATGGAAGCAATTCAAAAGCTACATGGAAACCCAATGATTATTGTGAGTGACAGAGATCCCATTTTTACTAGAAATTTTTGGACGAAATTATTTTCTTGTTTGGGTACTCAACTAGCTCATAGCTCATCTTATCATCCTTAATCTGATGGTCAAACTGAGATAGTGAATAAATGTTTGGAAGGATATCTTCGTTGTTTTGTATCTGACAATCAAACACAACGGATCAAGTGGTTACCTCTCGCTGAATGGCGGTATAAAACTTCCATACTGTAGCAAAAATGATCCCTTTATGGCACTTTATGGATATCATCCACCATCCATCACATCTTCTTTAAGAGAAAATTCTAAGGTTCAAGCAGCGGAAAATCACATCGAGCATCAACAAGAAGTTCTCCAACTCTTAAAGGATAACCTAAATATGGCACAAAATCGAATGAAATAACAGGCAGACCAACATTGCAGAGAGATAATTTTTGATGCAGGAGACTGGGCATTTTTATGGCTACAACCATACAAACAAATATCCCTCAAGCAAGCTAAAAAGGATAATAAATTATTGCCAAAGTACTATGGTCCTTAGAAGGTGTTGCAAAATATTGGTACTGTGGAATACAAATTGGAGCTACCTGATTCTTCGCGAGTTCATCCAGTTTTCCATGTTTCATGCTTAAATAATTTTGTAGGGGACAAAATTCCAGTTCAAACAATATTTCCAAAACTTGATGAGGAAGGAAAAATCATATTGGAACCTGAAGCAGTCACGAAAACAAGAACTCGACGGCTACGAAATCGATCAATTTTAGAGTATCTCATCAAGTGGAAGAACTTACCCACTAAAGATTCTACATGGGAGGATGATAATTTTATACAGAAGCATCCAGAGCTAATCAAGCATTGAGGACAACACTTTTTTGAAGGAGAGGGGAATGTTAGGTCCCTAGATTACTAGTATAGTCGTGTATTGTTGTTAGTGTAACCCCCTTATTGTTATTGGTGTACCCATATTGTTATTATTATGCCCTTACATTATTATGGTTATGTCTGTTAGGATTATATTGTGACCCCATGGACTCCTATATATAGAAGGAGGTTTTGTCATTTGTATCATCCAAGAATTGTTCATTTATGTAATGTAAAGAAGGTTTCCCCCTCAAAGTGGTTTATTTATAAGGCGTTGATCTCTCTTTTCTTCTATTTTTGGAGCTGGTTTCATAACATGCGGTTTTGTCACTAAAGAGAAATTAATTTCTTGTGCCCAGTATCTAGATTTAATTTATATTCAGTTTGGCATGCTCTATGAAAATATTTTGAATGCACCGCAACCAAATTTATTGTTCCTCTTTCTCCATCTGGTAAGGACATTCATGTCGAAGATGGTGTGATTGGTTCTGCTAGCACTCAGCCAGCAAGCCGACCATATGGTTCCACACTTGTTGTGTCCAATCAAAACCCTATTGCATATGATCATGCATCTTCTTCTGAAATACATATCGTGTCATCTAACAAGGGAAAAAGTGACAAGCAACCTGGAAGTAAGAAGAAAGGGAAAGATAAGAAGAAACAAAATTCACCCCCACAGGAAAAATCATATGATACATCTGGTTCTTCTCGAAAACCTCGTTACCCTTGTTTGATATGTAATGAGGAGCATTTTATGTGAGATTGTCCTCACCGCTTAGAATTCTCGAAACTTCTTAAGACTTCTGTTGCATCTGCAGTGTTGAAAAACCATTTTTCGAACTTGGAAACACATATGGTTGCTATGGATCTCGCTTCTAGTTTAAAAGTGCTTAAGTTATCCGCCACTAAGCCCAAAACTGATGTTTTTGTGTCTACTCGAAGTAAAGATTATAGTAATCCTCTTTCCTCATCGAATGGTTAGGCTACAGATCAACCAATTACTTCAACTTTAACTTCGTCTAATTCAACTCCGCTGCCTATTATTCCTGAGTTAACAAGAAAGCTGTCGGAGGGATTCATTCATGAATCAACTTTCAACCCTCGAGCTCATGCAGCTCAAAATTATAATGTAGTCGAAGATCAGGCTCAGTCACCTTCTGCTATGTCAACGCTTGAGATTCTTCAGAATTGTCCCTCCCAAAAGCAGGCTTTGTTGTTGGAAATTGGTGGAATCGATCTGACGGATTCTAATCTTGTAGTCTTTAACCATGCGGGCTATGTGCCACAATTAGCATTTGTTATTCAAGTACATGTCCTGAATCGCCTCATTCATTAGACTATCATTGATGAAGGTGCATCTACTTATATCATTTCTATGAATTACTTGAAGTCACTTGGCTCGCTAACTTTATCACAATCACCTACGACGTTGAAATATTTTGATAGTCGTACATATAAGCCTTGCGGAATTCTCAGTAACCTGCAAGTCCAACTAGGGGGGAAAATTGTTACTATTGAAGTTCAGGTCGTTGACGAACCCCTTTACTACAATATTTTACTTGGAATATCATGGGTTTATGTTATGGCTCTAGTTGTATCTACTTACTTTCGTATGATCGTCTTCCCCATAAGGGAGGCATCACAATCAATGATCAACTCTCCTTCTTCGCCTCTAGTTCCTAGGAAACTAAAACCATGCCATTTGTTCACAGACCCCTGATATCACTTCAGAACATTGGTGTAGGACTCTTTAAATATTCTTCCCTAATGGGAACATTTTCGTTATCGTCACCTGCGACATCGACAGAAATCACGAAAATAGAGACCTGCAATATGATATCTTCCACTTCATCTAACTTGAGGAAGATTCCCAATGATTCTGAAATAGATACGCTGGGTGAAACCATGCCGCTAAGTCCAATCGAGCTCGCATAGCAATCAATATTTTTGTCTTATGCATCCCATCCTAATCCTTTGTCGCCGACTGTTTGGGTCAATCCTTCTTTGTATTATGGTACTTCTTTTGATCCTTTTTCACGTGTATTCTAAACTGATGAGAGCATTATGGAATCCATGATGCCAAAAGAATAACCATGGGTAGATTCTCATCACTGATTCCATCTTCCAGATTACAATGAAGATAGTCCCATTGAACTATATCACCCTACAGTTGTTGATTTCTTAATGAATTCCATTCCTATCCACGTCATCGATTCTGAGCGAAACCCATCAAATATCAAAGAAACGATTTCTATCAATATTTTGACCAAACCTGGCATTGTAGAAAACATTCATGTCGACTCGTCTTGTTTTTCATATGAACTTGACACTTATCGCTCTCTTTTCCATGAATTCTAAGATGTATTCGCTTGGTCGTATGAGGAAATTCCAGGCATCGATTCCAGCATTATTGAGCATGAGATTAAAATGTACCCTAATGTAAAATCGTTACGACAGCGCCTCCATCCTGTTCATACTAAGAAATTTGTTGCCATTAAAGCAGAGGTTGAAAAAATTTTGTGGGTTAGTTTCATTTACCCTCTTCTACTTACCAATTGGGTTTCCAACATTGCTCCTATCATGATGAAACATGGGAAAATTAGAGTGTGTGTTGATTATTGGGATGTCAATCATGCTTTTCCAAAGGAAAACTATCCCACTCCCTGTATCGACTAAATCATTGACAAACATGTCGGATGTGAAATATTTTCCTTCATGGATGGATTTTCTGGTTACAATCAAATCAATATTCGCCCAGAGGACTAATATAAAATAGCTTTTATCTATCCCTAGGGCACATTCACTTATTGAAAACTCCCTTTTGGTTTAAAGAATGTTGGGGAAACATTCCAAAGGGAAATGAATTATTATTTCCATGCATCAAACACATTGTTCAACCTTATCTGGATTACTTACCTGCACATTCGAAAACGAGTTGACCACCTACTACATTTGAGAGCCATATTTTTACAATTTCGTCACTAGAAAATATGCCTCAGTCCACTCAAATGTATTTTTTGTGTCATTTCTGATCGTTTTCTTGGATTCATCGTGTTGAAATACCAAATTCGACTTGGTCCATTGAAGGTCCAGGCCATTCTCTATTTTCTTGCGCCTTCCAATATACTTCAGTTACAGAGACTCCAAGGGAAGGCTAACTTTCTAAGGAGATTCATTCCCAACTATGTTGAAATGGCTAAAGGATTTACTCGACTCTTGAAAAAGGGGACTCCCGTCCATTGGGATGAGGTTGTGCAAGCTTCCTTTGGTGTTCTTAAATATACCCTGATCTGAGCATCATTAATGTATCCCCCAAATTATTAGAGCGATTATTTCTTGTATCTCGCCGCTGCAGATACAACCATTTCCATGGTTTTAGTTCAAGAAGAATATGGGATTGAACATCGGATCTATTATTTGAGTCAAAATCTCAATGATACGGAATTGAAGTAAACTTATGTTGAAAATATCACTTTGGCAATTGTTCAAGCTATACAAAGATTTCGCCATTATATCCTGCTCTGGAAGACCACCGTCATTTCGGATTGCAACCCTATGACATACATTTTGTCACGTCAATTATTGGGGAGAAAATACTCAAAATGGATCATCATTTTGTAGGAATTTGATTTGGAATTCATCAAATCCAAGTCAAAGAAGTCTTTGGTATTCGTTGAGCTTATATGCGACCTTCCCTCAAGTAGAACTGAGTCTACAATGGAACCATCCATTCTGGATGAGTCTTTGTTTTTGATCACGTCATTTGACCTGTGGTATGGATATTTCCTCATCTATCTCCAGACCCAAACTTTTCGACCCAATACCTCTCGCTCACAACAATGACATATTTGATACCAATCCAAATATTATCTGATCATCAGGGATACACTTTATTGTCGTGGTGTCGATACGATTTTACCTAGGTGCCTCACTCATGAGGAGGCCAAGAAATTTTTAAGTGATTGCCACGTTGGTTCCTATGGTGGAAATTTGTCTAGTTTTTATACCACACAGAAGATTCTGCGCACTGGTTACTTCTGGCCTACTATATTTCGTGACCGCTTTCTCGTGGTCAAGAGTTTTCATGTTTTCTAGATATTTGATCGTAAAACCAGCATGTTGCCAACACCAATGCATCTTGTCGTCGTTGTTGGACCATTTTCCAAATGGGGAATCGACTTCATGATGTGTAACCCTCGCTCGGTTGGGGGGCATATTATTGTCGTCGTCGAATATTTTACCAAGTGGGTCAAAGCGATGCATACATTTAACAACACAGGTAAGACAACTGCATTATTTTTCTTTAACCATGTGGTTACATGGTTTGGTGCACTCCAAGCCATAGTCACAAATCATGGAAAAAAATTTCACAATCACATGATGACTGAGTTGACTTCCAAGTTAGGACTGTCACATGATAGTTCTACCCCTTATTATCCATAATCTAATGGACAAGTTGAAGCCATCAACAAAACTCTTTAAGCGTATTCTTCAACGAATGATTGGGGTCCATAAACGAAATTGGAATTTAATCCTATACTTGGCTTTGTGGGCTTATCAATCCTCAATGAGAAAAGCAACTGGATTTTCTCCCTTTCAACTGGTTTACGATCTGGAAGCTATCTTACCGATTCAATGTGAAATTCCATCGTTGAAACTCACAATTGACCTGCTACCTGACACTTCTGATGAAGAGGTGCGTCTTTTATATCTCATCCATCTAGATGAAACGCGTTGTGAAGCTGCATTGGCCAACGAATCATATAAGAGATGAATCAAGGCACAATATGACCGCAATGTCAAGCCTCACGCCTTCTCGGAAGGAGACCTAGTCTTGCTTTATGATCAGGAAGCTGATAAGATAGGAACAAGAAAATTCAAACCATTATGGCACGGCCCCTATATCTACAAGTGTATTTTGGCTAAGGGCGACTATGAGTTGTTATATTATGGTTGGTTTCCGTTGTCGCAGCCGTGGAATGGGCTATATCTTAAACGTTACTATGCTTGATTCTTTGTTGTAAACATTGTATGATATTATATATGTGGTTTGATTGTGTGTCTTTCATAGTGTGTCTTTCAAGAGTTTTTCATGTGGTTAGTAATCCGCTTTACATTTTTTTGCAGATGTCAGAATCTTCGAAACCATTTATTGGTTATGCTGATGGTGCTATTCATAGTACACATAATCTATCTTCTGCAGCATATGCCATATTCGCTCCAAGTGGCAAGTTAGTGTGTTTCCAAGGGATTTTTATCGGTAAATCAACCAACAATATCACTTATTATAGCGCATTGATCGAACTCCTCTCTAATTCCATTCCACTTGGCATTCGTCGCATCATCATCAGGCTAGACTCACTGCTTGTCGTACTACAACTTACTAGTGTTTATATTATCTGAAAGCCATCTATTCATCACATGTTCCTTAGAGTTTGTCTTTTGGAAAGACATTTTTATTACATTCAATATCAATACATTTCCAGAAACTTTAACACTAATTGATTCTTTAGCAAAATTGTGTTAAATAGACATTTGCAACATATGTAAAAATAGATTTTCAATTCACATCACACAATTGAATAGGATTGCACATAACCATAGGAAAACACTGAAAGTAAAATAGATATATAATCGAGTTTAAAAAAAAAATTTGTGTCCAAGACACGTTGGTCATATGACCTCAAAATTTATATAGACATAGCATATCCTAAGTAGATCTAGTGGTGCTCGTGATAGCAGGTCACTACTTGGGCTATCATGCGCAATAGCCTCATCCATCGGCTAGGCACACCAATAGTATGGCATTGTAGCCTCATCGATAACTCCTCGATCTGGACATCATATATCTCGAGATTCAACCCCTCTACATGTTGTTGTAACTCAGCCAGCGTCTTGGCTAAATCCAAGTCCTGAAGGACTTCTCTACCGACAATCCTGTCTATTAGTTCACCCGCCTATTGTGCACGACCCACTGGTCGAACAGTACCTACATCTCCATACATAAAACACCTTGTCCTTCCGTGCACTTGTCCTTTCGAGCTCATAAAAGGAGTTGAAAGGACATCTACTCAATATAAGTTTAACCCTTTTCCAGGCTGAGATAGATTATTTAGGAAAAAGGAACACCCTAGTCAAACATGGCTAGGAGGTTCTCTCAGGTATTATTTTATGCTTTTTCAGATCTGAGGGACATTTTTACAAAAAAAAAACTTGTGGAGTTTTCTTTTTGTCTATTTTTCAAACTCTCTAAACATGAAAAAGGACTGAGTTTTCACTATCGTTAGACTCGTTAAAACATCAAATATCAACGGAATTGTCCATCATGACAAGATCGAGTTTCACCTTCGTTAGACTCGTTAAAACATCACATAGCGATGGATTCACCCGAAGGGTGGAATTATACATCAAGAATATGTTATCCTCCTCAATCTTGTTAAAACATAAAGAGGTACTGGTCAGTAATGACTGGGGAAAATTGAAAAGGGATAAATCACTTTATGGTAGCAAGTCGTTCTTGAACATGACACTCATTCACTTCATCTTCGTGGTTGTTGGGTTGGGTTATCTACTTGATGGCCTATCATACCTATGGTCTATCACACCATCCATCACTTTGGTTTTGGTTCAATGTTTCCAACTCATTCAGTGTCGTCGATATGTTCAAGATAAGTCACTTAGTAATTCCTCATCCTTTGAAATACTCATAAACCTTCATTTCATGACCTCCATCCCTGAACATTGCTTCATCAGTCACATTATGTCTTTAAAATCATTACTCCCATTTTGTGTCGTTGATGGGGGATACATCAAGTCCCTCTTGCGATGAGTCACTTCCTGTTGACATCGGCTCATCATCTAGGAAGTTGACTTAGAAACAACCTTTCAGTACCTTGGAGCTTGCATACATCAATGGAAAGTTTCTCATTTTCGGTGATACGATGACATCACCGACCTTTGACTGAAAGACTTTGAATCGTGTTCTACATCAAATCATCTATTCACACCATACAAACTGTACTACAGTACCTTGAGAGCCATTATCATTATCGGTGGTTTCTCTCGTGTCTCTTAACGGTTTACACGATTAGCTGGTAATCAGATGGTGTCTTCCCATGTTCGACTTCAGATCACATATTCGCATGGTTAGACTCATACTTTAGTGATCGAGTGATCGAGATAAAAGACCCTGGATCTAGTTTCATCCATCCGGACTACGATTTTAGGAGCAGTACCACATCATCCGTATGATGGTATTTACACAGATGGTCATCCTATCATGGGTCTATATATGTAGATGACTTTCTGATGTTATGATAGTTTATGTGCTGAGTATGGTATGCCTCCCTCAGCAATTCAATTCCAAGATGAAAAAATATATCATGATGTTATGTATTGTAATTGATGCAGATCACCATCGACTTCAGATCCTACTCATCACATCGTAAATTATATCATTCAACATTATAATTTTTTACTTCATTCTTTAGGGGTAGTTTTTACAGGTCAATTTGGGAATCACTCCCAAAACCCAGATCAGTACAAATTAAGGTCTATCATACTCTAAATCAGTTGCTACATGCCTTAAAAAAGTCATCCCATTGATGGTTTTAATCCATGAAAGTTTCATTGCCTGAAGTCCAGTTGCCATTGAGCCATCAATGCACCCCTACATTGTAGTGAGTGCTTTGCGGAGCATCTACTCCCATGCAAATAAACGTTGCAAAACATCTAGGCCCACTTGATAGTGTGTTTGTCGACTGGGAGCGAATTGTTCATAGGATTCCAAGAATCTTCCCATCTTCTAGTGGCTTCTAGAAGTCATTCCAGCTATCACACTATCTGATAACTTCAAATATGAACACCATGCAACCATTAAACCACTTATCCTCGTATTCCAATGAACAAGGAAACTTCTTCATCCATTTTTGGAAAATCCATTCAATGATCAATTAATGCTAAACCACCTTCATTTCCTATAAATTGAGCACTAATCATAGTGAACACGAGGAGCAAGAATTTGAATTTATAGAGTTATGTTGGTAAGATCACAAATCTTTGAGGTATTTCTTGCATGTAATGTTATGCTTCTAGAGTGATGTTGCTGATGTGACGGGGATAGGACTGAAGCTAGAGTGAGTTGACATCGAATCGATCCAATCGGTTGTAACTTCTCCTTATACCTTATAATAAAGAGATTTGTTCTTTTCTTAATACATGTGTTCATGCTTTTATAAGTTTATTTTCAAATGCAATCGATTTAGCTTGATTAAAATGAATAGATAATATGCCTTTATGTTGTTTTCTGTCTTTTGTTATCCATTGTAGGTACTAATCAAGCGAGTTCAGTTTGATTGAGACCGATGGAAGTGACAAAATGGGGATGAGGAATAGTGAAAGATCACAAGTAGGTGTTCTTCTCTCATCTATGAATCTTAAGGAAAGGTTCAAATGTCTTCCATATGTTGTTCTAAGTGTGACCACCACACTTAGGGAAACATATCTATCCATAGGTTTGATTTCTGTAAAACACCTCTCAGAAATTCCATGGAAATGTTTCCCAAGGATGAGTGTGTATAGGCATTAGAGGAAATTTTAGCGTAAAATTTCCCATGAAATTTTTACGTAATTTCCATTTCACATAATATGTAAACCAATCAAAATACTTTAAATCTAAAAGGTGGTACATGTAAATATTTTGGAGGGGAAAGAAGAACAACTATTTTTTTAATTGTATTTTTGGCTTACCTCTTCATAGGTTTACTCAAATTTCAAGTGTAGAAATTTGTTAGATGTGGAATTTAATTCCGCATCCAAAAAGTACTCATTATGCATACTTTTGAGAATACTTGCATTGATAAAAATTGAAGATACACACACTTTTTAAATGTATCTTCATTTTTTATCAATGTGGGTCTTCTCAAAAGTATGAATAATGGGTACTTGTTGGATGCATAATTTAATTACGCGTCCAGCAAGTGTCTACACTTGAAATTTGAGTAAACCTATAAGGATATAAGCCAAAAATACAATTAAAAATATATATATATCTTCTTTTCCCTCCAAAATTCATAACACTTATTTTATTATTTTAGCTATTATTTTATTATTTTTCCTTAGGAGGCCACTTTTAGGTTGAAATTTCCTCTAATGTAAGGGAATATATAGACCTTGTTTCCTATTGCTAAGCTTGTTGGTACAAAAATTATTGCATCCTCATATGAACCTAGCTACCTACTCTTGCATCTTGGACCAATACACATACCTATGAAAGTTGGCCATGGTCTTCCCTACATTAAATTTACATGCAACCTTAGAGGAGTGAGCCTCTCTAATCAATTGAAATTGCTCATCTTTATGAAAACATAACTTATCCAGCCTATAGAGTAACCCATCCTAGATATGGTAGTCAACAGTGCTTTCACCATCCATTAGGGGAATTTTGAGGTCTAAAATGGGCCTCCTAAGGAAATTATAAAATAATAGTGGAAATAATAAAATATAATTAGATTACATCATCAAATTTTAGAGGGAAAAAGGAAAAAAACTATTTTTTCAACTAATTTCCCTATGGGTTTACTCAAATTTCGAGCAGAAACACACGTTGGATGAAAAATTTGATTCCTCATCCAAGGAGTACCCATGTTCCATACTTTTGATGGACCCTACTACACGAAAAATGAGAAGTACAAGAAAAACATGATTGCAATCACTTTTTTTTATGTATTTCTCATTTTTCGTGTAGCAATGTCCATCAAAAGTATGCAACATGGGTACTCCTTGGATGAGGAATTATATTTTACATTCAATGAGTGCTCTTGCTCGAAATTTGAGTAAAAACTTAGGGAGATAATTTGAAAATACGAGTTGAAAAAATAGTTTATTATTTTATTATTTTTTAATCTTTTTACTTTTTTACTCCAAAAATGGTGAATCATCCCCCATAGTTGAAATCATCATATTGAATCCTATTGGTTCTTATAAATTTTATTTTGGTTGTACAATTTTCTTAGGAGGCCCATTTTAGACCTCAAAACTCCCCTAATGACACACATGACTATGACTCTACAACAGTTGAAACACATCCATGAATTCCTCATCCTTTGAATATGCATATTTGTATGCATCATGAGTGAATGGCTCCATGTTTATAAGAGTCCTCAAAGCTATGATCTTTGATGTGGATCGCCTTGAAAGCATGTCAGCTAGATTTTTTTTTTCCCTTCTTATACTTGATAACCAAATGAAATTATTGTAGAAACCCCATCCACTTTTAATGTTTGATCTGTAGTAGGCTACTTTGGGCCTATAGGTATTGTAGTGGATGGTAATTTATGTGGATTACTGTCTCCTTTCGCATCAGATAGTTCTTCCACTTCTTCGAAACAGACACTAGGGCATGATCCCCTTGTCATAGGTAGGGTAGTTAAGAACCACCCCATGAAATACTTTAGAATAATAGCATACAAGCCTTCCTCCCTGCATCAAGACCGCTCCCATAGCATACCCTCTCACATCTCTCTTCACTTCAAAGAGATGTTGAAATTTTGGTAGTTCCATAACTAGTGCTTGATTGATATTCTTATTTAGCTCCTCAAAATCCCTTCGTTGACCCTTTCCCCATTGGAATCTCTTGCCACTTGGTATTATGGTGTGGAGGGATGATGCTACTACTGAGAATGAAGCTATGAATTTCCTCTGGAATTGTGCTACCCAAATGAAATGTCTGACCTCTGAAACATTAGTAGTCACCGACCATTTCATGATGGCCTCCATATTGGCAGGATCTATATTCAACTATCCTCCACCTATCAGATACCTCAAATACACCAAAGACAGTTTTGCAAACTCACACTTCTTGAGATTTGTTGGCAGTCGATGCTTCTTTAATGTCTCCAACACATGCATCAAATGTGAGATTTGCTCCTCTCAAGTAGCATTGTATACTAGTATATCATCCAAATATACAATGAACAAATGAATCTATAAAAGGGCACAATAAATCATTCATTAATCTCATAAATGTAGTTGTTGCTTTACATAGGCCAAATGGCATGACTAACTACACACACAAACCTTGCTTGGTTTTGATGGTGGTATTCTAGGTATCTTCTTGTCTTACTTCAACCTGGAGATATCCAGACTTTAAGTTGAGTTTTGTGAAGTATTTTTCTTGTTGAATCTGATCCAACAAAGAATCTATCCTAGGTAGGGGGTACCTATTCTTGAGCATGATTTTTATCAATACCCTAATCTATACATAATGCCAAGTCCCATCCTTCTTTGGCACAATGATGATGGGTGACCCACATGGTGATGTACTAAGTAAAATGACACCCTATTCTAGTATTTTTTGTAAATTTTTCTTCCCCTCACTTGCTTCTATAACAGACTACTTGTACATCCCAATGTTTGGAAATGGGGAGTTCGACAATAGTTGGATCTCGTGCTCCACTTCCCTCTTAGGTGGTAAACCTTTTAGGCTCTCGAAAAACATCCATGTATGCATGCAAAAAATCTTCTATTTTTTGTTTTTTATTCTTAGTACACCCCTGCAGGGATGCCTTGCCTCTTACTAGCTTTTCTACAAAATAATTTTCTCTTAAAAACAATAAAACATACTTCTTGTTGAAACTGATCAATTTCTTGACTTGGTTGGTATTTATGAATGAAATTTTTTACTTTCCTTTGTGCGTATTGATGGTGAATGATTTTCCAACCTTGATGATCTAATATTGGTTGGATCTCCACATGAATATTTCATCTCACATATACATGTAGGGAATCCAAAACATGACTCCACATACATCAAGGGGAACCACACCTAGTTCTACTTCATTAATAAAATTAGCACTAATGGAAAATCTAATTTTTTATATTTTCTTACCTTCAAATTTACATGTTTATTTACCCATCCCAATGGATATGGGCTTGTATGATCATGAAATTCGAACACCAACTTCTTGACTAAGTCTATTGCATTAAAATTTTCTTACAATCTTGAGTCAATCAAAGCACTAATATTTTTCTTCTTGACATATATCGTTATATGGAAGATATGACCTTAGAAACCCTTTCGGGAGAAAAACCTAGCTGGAAGGTGAGTTCGCTTTGCTCTCTTTCTTAGAATGTAAATATGGATGAGAGTATAAATAAGTATGGTATATGAATATTGGGCTTCTACAGTGCACAAATCCTCTCTGTGTGATCTACCTCCTATCCCTCTTGGCTATTTTTTCTTAGTTATGGAACAAATGCACTTGAAAGAATGAAACCTCTTTTCCTCCTAGCGACCCAACTTTAACATAATCTGATATCCTACAAGTTGTTAGCTTTGATTACCTTAAATCTTAACGAGAGTTACAATATCGAATCTTCTAGAGTCTTATACATCATAATCACGCGGATAGACCCTTTTTCATGAAAATTTGGGGTTGACATGGCGTCCTATCAAATTATAGTGGTGAAAATAAGGAGGTAAACTTTTGAGTGGCATAACTTTTGCATACAGACTTCGATTGATGTCATTCTTGTGCCATTGGAAAGGTTTCTGTGTGTAGAATAGGAAAAAAAGTGTGGCACTAAGTACCAAATTTTTACCCCCAAAAAACATCATTTTATGCCTCAAAATTCTCCTGAAAGGTTTCAGACGTCAATTTTCCAAACTGGGTCCTGCCAATAAAAGTGCTCCTGAGAGTTGATTTCCTCCATTTTTTCAACTTTGAAAGAATCAAGATGGATGAAAAACAATATAATAATCCAATATAGATCACACCTCCCCATTTTTTCAGGATTTTTTTCCCCAAAAACTTATATTGAATGAGGTGAGAATATTTTTCCTCCAGCTTCTCTCTAGTATACCACTTAGCTTTTCTTGGAATTTGTCCCTTCAACCTAATCTACCAAAGGTCATGCTACCATGTCTATTTTTCCAACACCTCCTAAGAAACTGGTGCCAAACCCTCCACATAATATAAGACTTATTCCTCTACCTGATCTAGCATGGAATAGCCATAGAGTTTCATATTCTCTACATTCACAACTAAGGAAATTCACATATATGGTGGTAGAATGAGTCAATATGCATTATCACCCACCTTTTCTGGTGCCTAAAAGAGGCCATACCTCAAAGCCTTGATTTTCTTACTATGCCCCTATAGCCCCTCCTTTTTCAAATGTAGTGATACTCTATCTCCCATCTTGAACAATTTCTTTGTTCTATGTTGATCATGCCTAGCCTTATATTTCTCCTATGACTTTTGTAATGTCTCTTGTTGTAATGACCTTGGTGAAAAATCCATGTAACAAAAGTTAATAAAGGAAAAATAATAACCACAGTTATGTGACACTTATTCAAATTTTAATGTTGGGAAAAACATCCTAGTGTGGGTGTTCATTTCGGTTATTATGGCTAAGGAAATTGGAAAAGGCAATGGAAAGGGATTTGGAAAGGAAAACTAACATTTTTGGAAATTTATTTATGAAAATAATGGAAATTAGGATAAAAGGAAGGTGAAAGGTCATAGGTTGCATGTGAGGAGGAAAATAATGGAAAATTAATAAAATAGAGGCCTCATTGATAAAAAGGCTTATGAAGATCAATTGGTACCTTTTGTCAGTTCAATTTTTTAGCTCTCTCTCTCTCTCTCTCACTCTTGGACACTTAGAGTTTTCTTGGAGCATTTCAGCATTGGATCAAAAAAGGAAAAGAAGGCTAAGAGGAAGTAGAGATCAAGCAACTATAATGAGATTCTTTGCAGGTATCAATTTGTATGTGAGGTTTCCTTGCTATATTTTGCATGCATAGTGTTTCATGTGTGTTCTTGGTTATCTTTATATCATGGGCATGGGTTTTTCCAGGTGTGGCATTGTTTTCAACCTAGCCTAACCATTTCTGGTAGTTATGGTGTGATGGGGTTCTCATGTTTTCTTTGAGATGGATTGTCAGATGGATTCGAAGCTGAGTGAGGTGGATATTTGAATGAAAGAACACATGGCCTAGTAACCCCTTAACCAGACTGTGTGTTGCTATAAAGCCAGATTTTTTTTTTCCTCGTGTTGATAATTTGGTAGGGCAGAGTTTAACTCACTTCTCTTAATTGATAACTTCTTGTGTTATACTTGTTATTCTTCTATTAATTATATATGATCTTCATTATCTTATTATGTCTTTCATCAATTTAATTATAAAAACACAAGTGACATGGAATTTTGGCTTTTCAAGCCAGGGCCAAAACCTCTCCCTCTTGGAGAGGAAAACCCAGAAGTAATTCTTCTTCTCAATCTTCAATTCACAAGTACCATGACCATGACATAGACCCTTGACATCAGTATGCACCCAAGACCTTTTCACTACTCTTTCTTGGCTCCTTTTGTTGATCTTCCTTTCTACACTGCACTACACCACGTCTAGGGAAGCTCGGTCCCTAGTCTAGTAGCCCTAGATTGCTTGCTTTCTCTCGAATTCCTTTAGATTCTTCCTCGAATTCCTGATATCGATATTTAGATATTCTTTATTCTGATTTGTAACCCTTGTATTAATATATATATGCAATGCCAAGACCAAACTATGGTGACCTTATTCCCTTGTAGACCGGCCTCTTCTTTCGCACCTTTTCTAGCCTTATTCCTTCAATGTTTATCTTTCTCTTCTTGCACTATTAGTGGACCATTCCTTCACACTTATTGCAGATTTGTCTCTTTCTATAATGGAATTTGGACTCGCTGAATTGAGTGAGGTAGATATGCCCTAAATATAAATACATTTTTCCTTTCTTCCTTCGTTGACTGACTTCCTTCTTCGCATCAATTGCATACCCTCTATTCGCACTTCCATTTCAGACTTGATCTGAAAACTTGATACTACAATGAGGTTGCGGTCTCTTATATATAGTGATTGTCTCATGTCTTCTAGGGCGACATGACTTCTATAAGGTGAGTTGAATTCTTCGCAGCATCTTCTAGGCCGACTTGTTCAAGGATATATGTATCATATTTCAGTCGACTTTCATGATCATATTGACAAGGTCTTGGAGCATATTACTTACATCAAAATTTTCCTTTACAAGTGTAACACTTATTCATATACATGACTCCTTAATAATTTATATGAAAATATGACAAACCCCTAAAGACATCAAGAAGAAGCCTTTGAACTATAATAAAAAATTCCTTGCTCATGAAACCCATGAGGCAAGCATTAAAAAATACATTTTATTATCTTTATCTTCTTCATTACATAAATTCATAATTACTAGTCATTATGAAGAACAAACCTAGTTACACTTTCCAATTCTCCCTCTTAACTAGGGGGGTATTCATAATTGTACACGGTCACTTTCAATCTAAAGAATCTCATAAGAATAATTCAATTTGTAATCCATCTCTTATAACATCATATTAACCAGTATTGTCACATTACAAGGCCTTGACTAATATCTCCATCTCTCCACAACACCATGAGATAAAATGTTGGAGACACCAATGATTATAGACACCGTCATCATTGTCTCCAAGGTACATACTCCACCCTAGGTTTCACTGAGTATGACCTCATAGGACTATTCTTATCAGGATATCTAATCCTTAAAGAATATTTTTCCTTTCATGACTATTATTTCCATGAATTCCCTAATACATCCCGAAAAAGTATCGGATACCCGATGATTTACCCAATCCTCCATTCTTGTCTTCCCAGGTGAAGACCAAAATGACATGTCTATCTCTCCCTCTCAACTAGGGATGACATATTCCACAAAGTAATATAATTATACAAATAATTTACCTAAGATTTCTTCTTGGCTTAGGAATTACAGAGTTTCTTCCAAGTAAGAAACTTATTACCATGCTCCCTCTTAATCAAGAACCTGTGGCAACAATGATGAAAACAACACCCAAATACTCATGAAGGACTCCTTTCATTGATGAATTGAGGAGCCTTCAACTTTGGGATATCTTCGTAAGGCATAGATCATCCATCACTTTCATCCAAGATCCATTTCTTCTATCAGAAAGTGATCTATTAGTCTTTTCATCCTATTAGCTTTATGTCATGCTACTTTCTTTGAAACCATACTTCTTCCAAGTATATTTCAAATGGTTATTAACTTCTGGAAGACATATGCTTCCATTTGGAAGCCATACATAAGCTCATCATATTTCATCATTTAGAAATATGAAATTTTAAATTAAAATCTACCTTAGTGATGATCTTTCACTCTGACATCTTCTTGTAGGAATCGACATCCTTTGTTTACAGATTGACACATCTCTTAAATAAATATATTATCAAGGCCATCCATCTTTTCCAGACTTCTATCAAAGTCTACATATATTCCCAAGATATTTTCTAGTCAATTATTTTTGTCTTCCTTGGATATTGATTGCCAGTGATCATGGTTGTTTTCTTCGCGATCTCTTCCTTTGTTTCTCCACACAAGTTTATTTCATTCCCAGGAACTTCCAATATGTAGCTCCTTGATATTATACAATCATCTCATATTCCATATGAGTACATATTATGTTGATTTCATCTGATGTGGTAACCTATGCATCAGAGTATTTTATTCTTTCTTTGATTATACTTCTAAAGATAGAAGTATACTACCTGCAACCACATGACCTGACCACATAGCATCCAATGTCAACATATATATATATATACATGTACATCATTTATTTTCTTTTGAGTTATCATGTAGCGGGTTTCCTTGGAGTGAATGGTTTTATTCCCTTAACATGCTTTATCAGTATGTCATCATATCTAATCCCAAATTTCTACAAGTTAGAATTCGATGAAACCTTTTTCTTACTTTCTACTCATCAAATCCAAAATGATTCCATTAGAAAATGTCAGCACATGTTTCCATATTGATTAATGAATGATGAACCATGATCCAGATAATTTCCCTTTTATAAATACAATGAGGTTCTAGGAGTCATTTTATTTCATAGCATAGATGTTACATCAATGTTTTCAGACATCCTCCTATGACCAATACTCCTTAATTTTAATGCTTCTATCATGATGCTAATTTAAACGAAATCATCTATCTAATATACAATTCTTCCAAACATACTATTCTATGTCTAACAAAAACCTCTTAAAGAGGACGATGATCTCAATCATAATAGAGATCCTTCATTTCTTATTTCTTAGGATTCTTTGAATCTGGTCATTTTGTTTCTCTGGCGGCATGGGCTTCTTCCCTCTTCCTCTTGTCCATGTTAGATTTGGTACAATACCTTTTATATTTCCCAAGCTCATAACATTTATATCATTGTTTCTTATCCATATTTCTTTCTTTCTTTTGATAACTAAACTTTCCAAATTTTTCTTTCCTTCTTAACATAGTATAATTGGCTTTATTTGATCTAGTTTCTTCTGTCTTACGTAAAGACCATATACCATGAAATTTCATTGCTTCTTTCTTCCCATATGAGCTTGAAGTGAAGCTTCCCCATTCTTTAGGTAGAGCATTTAGTACCATAATGAGTATTTCTCTAACAGACACTACTTCTCCTAATTTCTGTAGTTGATCTTGAATCGTTGAAATCTTCATAAAATATGAAGTTATTCCTTCCTCTCTTGACATTTTTAACTTGAATAGTTCTTGTCTTAGAGACAATTTTTTATCTTGAAGTACTTATCAAGAATAGATTTACTAATTTATCATATATCTATTTTGAGGATTCTAGATTTGACACATAGAGAATGAGAAAGTCCTTTATGGATTCTATTATAATCCTTCGGGCTCTTATATCTTGCTTCATTTATTTGGTATAAGTTTGAGTATCTTATTTTGACGGTTCAACTAAATATCCTTTGACATAGTCCATTAATTCATTTTCAATTAAGTTTAGATATTTCCTTATCTTCCATGCACGAAAGTTTTCAGTCCCAAACAATTTGTTACTTTCTTTGAAAAAATTCATTTTCACAGATTGAGATGGGGACATTAGGATACTTACTTAAGTGTATGATTTTTATGAGCTTCCTTGTTGATGATGATGCAGAAGACATTAAGAGCTCCCTCTTTGATTTTCTTTTTCAAAAGAGATAAATCACCTTGAAACATTGATGATGATGATGGCTTTATAGTGACTCCAACAATGTTGATTTGATTTCAACACCAAATGGTGATGAATTCTACACGGTGTCCTTGATTTTCTTGAGATGGATTTCCAATTTCTACAACCTTCCTATTTAGGATCTGAATATTGACTCTTCAATGTAGATCCCTAACATTTTCCTTCTAGAAAAATGATCCTTGACCTTCTTGGTACTTGAGTTTCTTCTTGTCAAATAATCCTTTCTAGCACCTTAGCTCTCATACCATGTTGAGAATTTGGTAGGGAAGAGTTTAATTCAATTCTCTTACTTGATAACTACTTGTGTTATTATTATTTTGCTTCTATTACTTAGATATTATCTGCATTAGCTTATTATGTATTTCATCAAGTCAATTATCAAAACACAAGGGACACTAAGCATTTTCCTTCAAGCTAGGGCCAAAACCTCTCCCTCTTGGAGAGGAAAACCCATAAGTAATTATTCTTCTAGATCTTTAATTGACAAGTACCATGATGATGACACAGACCCTTGATATCAATATGCCTCCAAGACCTTGTCACTGCTCTTCCTTTGGCTCCTTATGTTGATCTTCCTTTTTGCACTGCACTACACCATGTCTAGGGAAGCTCAGTCCCTAGTCTAGTAGCCCTATATTGCTTGCTTTCTCTTGGCTTCCTAATATCACTCTTTCATTCTTATTTCTTATCCTTTTTAAACCTTGGATTTATGTGTGTGTGTGTGTATGCAGTCCCAAGACCGAACTGTGGTGACCTTACTCCCTTACAAACTAGCCTCTTCTTTCACACCATTTCTAGCCTTATTCCTTCACTGTGTAGCCTTTTCTTCTCGCACTAATAGTGGACCTTTCCTTCGCACTTATTGTAGACTTATCTCTTGATGAAATGGAATTTTGCCTCCCTGAATTGAGTGTGGTATGATATGCCCTAAAAATAAATACACATGTGCCTTCCTTCCTTCGTTGGTTGACTTCCTTATTCGCATCAATTATAGACCCTCTATTTTCACTTCTATTTCAAACTTGATCTGAAAACTTGATACTACAATGAGGTTGCAGTCTCTCATATATAGTGAATGTCTCATGTCTTCTAGGCCGACATGACTTCTATAAGGTGAGTTGAATTCTTCCAGCATCTTCTAGGTCAACTTGTTCAAGGATATATGGATCACATTTAAGCTAAATTTCATGAGAATATTGACAAGGTCTTGGAGCATATTACTTACATCAATAATTGTCCTTTAGAAGTGTAACACTTCTTCATATACATGACTCTTTATATATATATATGACAAGATGAAAAACCCTTAAAGACATCAAGAATAAGTCTTTGACCTATAATAAAAACATCCTTGCTCGTGAAACCATACATTTTATTATATTTTTATTCTTCATTACATAAATTCATAATTACTAGTCATTATGAAGACCGAACCTAGTTATACTTTCCAACACCTTGGTGGGCCTTGGAATCCTCGACTGGTGTATGGAGAGATATAGGGTAAAGCCTAGAGGTGGGTGCTCTCCATCAGGCCTAGGAATTACGGGATGAGATATACGGTAAATCCTGGAGGGTGGAGTCTCAGTTAGGGCCTAGTGATTTGATGTGGATTGCAGTAAATCCTAGAGACTAGGAGACAGGAAAATTTATCATGTTGTAGGTGGAGAAATCCAGTGGCATCCATGCTTGTTTTTGCCTAGTGATATGGTGGAGATCATGGTAAAGCTTGTTATTACATGTTTATTGTTTTGGCCTGGTGATCCAGTGAGGATTGTAGTAAAGATGGTTTTTATTGATGAGGCCCGTGAGGTGCTTTATCCTTGGGAAACCCTGGTTGGTTATTTTTATTTGAGTCCCACATTCATGCTTATAATATGGCATGGGGGTGATTGGCTGAAGAGACAATTGGATCAACTAATATATGGTCGGGTGGAACGTGGTAATCCCATATCGGGTTAGTTTTTCATTCATGAATAAGAGTTCCTTTCCTTGGTAATTTATGTGTAAATGTACTAGATTATATGTATCATTTATGGTTGTTGTATCCTTGGTATTTTTTTTTTCTATATGATGGTTATGGATGTGTTTTATGGCAATGAAAATTTATGCTCTCAACATGTTTTGATTTGTAACTGAATGAGCAATGAATATATGATCTAATAGATGATAAAGTACTTGATGATATTAGGGAACAATTTTTCTTAGATATTCTTATATAAGAATGTGATCCCTATGCTCAGATCTGTTGTTTAAACCTATAGATTACATATATGTGACATGTTTGACGAAATGTCAATTATGGCTAGTAGGGGTCCAGTCAAGTCCTTGCTCAAGTGATTGTATCTACATCATTATTCCATTGTTAATTTTCAGTTTTGAAAGTGTCATCGAGTTTTGGGCAATGACCTAAGCCCTAGGTCTAAAAAAGTGGCACAGAAATTGGGGTTGTAGGCTTAGAACTACTAGGAAAATTCCCCAGTCGCACGCATACCCATGTTATGCGAGAAACTGGAGGTTTCTAGTCGCACTCTTGCCCATGTCAAGAGAGTGATTGGGGAATTAATGCACTAAAAGGTCAGTTTGTCTTGGGGGATAGCCTCCTGGAAGGTTTGAATGGCTCCTAGGTGTCATGTAGCAAGTGTAGAAGGTTTGTGTAGTTGTATGGTGTCGGTTCCACTTCCTTAAGGTGACTTGGGAGTATGAATCAGATCATAGTAATCTCGTGTCACATTTTTACCCTAGTTGGCGAGTTACTTGGGTATATGTGGGAGGAGGGTGTTACAATTGCACCTATATATCGATCTACCTAATCTTCTCTATCATTTTCTCAGCCTTCTGTTAGGGTCCTATAATTTATAGGATCTCAAGGTGATTGAGTATTTTGTCTCAGTAATCTTACATTGTAAATTATTTTCAATATGCAAATGATTTCCAAAAATATATATAAAATAAAATGGAAAGAGGGTATACCTAAAAAATTAATAAACGCAAAAAGGCAAAAAGAAAGAAAAGTTGAAAAAG
Source organism: Pinus albicaulis (assembly GCA_034641835.2). NCBI lineage: Eukaryota > Viridiplantae > Streptophyta > Pinopsida > Pinales > Pinaceae > Pinus > Pinus albicaulis. The sequence goes on from CM076580.1 coordinate 1,470,822,049, forward strand.
AATAAAAAATAAATTCAGAACCCCACAAAAGAAAAAATAGAAAAAATAACATTGAAAGTGTTGCAAATTCAAATGCCACTACTGATAGATTAGTTTTATTTATTTCAACATAAAATAAGATTGTGTGCAGCCTGTTTAAAAATGCCACAATGACTAGATATTTTTTCAAATCATACAACTTAATCATGATTGAAAAATTGTGATTTTTTGTCAATTAGGTTAGAGAATAAAGATTTGCCAAACAATTTAATATTGGTAATCAGTAGTTAGGTAGAAAATGAAATTGATTCAATTGCTTAATCTGAATCAAAAGGAGAAATAAGTGATAGAGTAATAGATTTTTCATAAAAAGGAGATATGGGTTTGCTAGCCTCAAATGCACCCTTAAAAAAAAGAAGTAAAAAATGTTGGTCTAGCAAAAGAATAAAATTTAAAAGGGTAGGTAGAGGTGTTTTGGGGCTTTTGAAAAGGATTAAAATGGTTTATCCTAAGTTTTGTTTCAAAATTTATTTTATGCATAAATAAGGAAAAGTGACAAAATCACTTTCTCCTAACTTTTGAACATTGGGCGCGTAAAACAAAATATTGAGACATTGGCTATATATCCAAAGTTTTCACTTTGATTAAAATTACCGCTACCCGACAATCCATCAAATCATTTGACTTTAAATCCCTCCCATCTATCCGCCATCTAACTCACCTGCCTCCCGATCTACGACCCACATTAACCTTCAGCCCCCCCTCTCCATCTGAGCTTTACTGCGGGGGGAGGGGGGGTGGTTCCAAAAAAATATGTTTTATGTTCAGTCCCATGACCACGTGGAGGCATCTCCTCTGTTCAAACCCCCCTCCACTCAAACCACTTACCGCTCCATACCACCCCCCACCCAAAAAAAAAAAAAAAAAACTGTCATTCCCCACAACACAAAAACCGCTTCCCTGTCTGTTACATCTGCCAGTCCCGTCGTGCTAGCTCATCTATTTGTTTCCAACCACACCCATTCTTTTGGTAATGAATCCGTTAGTGCATTCAATTAAAATCTAATGACCGTTAAATTAATGGATCCGCGCCATTTCAACGGAAAATCACATTTTCTTATAAAATCATGCACTATGACCATTTTAACCTTTACTGTGCTCAATTCTCTGTGAATTCTATTGTTTAACAAGTTTACAAAGTGCCAATTTGACTTATTAATTTGTTTTCGACCAAAGCAACTGTGTCTACCTCACCTTCTTCACCCATTTCCAGAGCTCTACACATTCCTAGTAAACCTGTTCCATTCTAATTCCTTTGAATTCCTCTAAACTAATTTAAAATGCCTCCTAAAAAGAAAAACTAGGAGGATCCATTTAATCCTTTGATCCACCCTCCTATAGATTTAGACCATCTCCCCCTAGCTACTAGGGATCACAAGATTAATGAAACTCTGTGTGAATTTGAATTGTTTGAGATGTATTGTTGGTTAGAATATAAGTATATAGATAAATTGGATAATATTGGACTCTGGGAGTCAAATTTGCCTCACTATATCTTCCCCCACACTTACAGTGCCCCTAAATTTATCCGTAGGTGTCAAGCCTGCTATATACCTAGTCAAAGAGACATCATTGCCCCCACTGGTGAAATCGTTTTCACCATCACTGCACAATCAATCAATCATATGATGCAAACCCCCTCTATGGAAAATAGCACCCATTTCTCCCTAGAAGCCCTCAATGAGTTATACCAGAAGCTAGATTTTGCCAAAAGGGCTAAAACATTTGACCTTTTCCTAGTTGTAGACACTCAGCTGCCAAAGAAAAATCCTTCGTACCCTTCCTCCATCTTCCCTGACAGAGCAAAGAAGATTATAATAGTGGCATTGCATACCTCCTTGGCTACTATTCTGACCAGTGGATAGATGAACCCATTATAGGCTTCCTCTCCATATTTTCCACAAATTCTAAACCATCCACAATCTTCAATTTCAGCCAATTCCTAGCAGACAACATTCATGATTAGTTTGTTAAATTTTAGGCAGAAGAAATGTTCAAATACTCATCTGTTTTAGTATACATGTTTATGTATTATGAGGCAGATAGGTTTAAGTTTTCTATGCAGAGATTTGATGAATATGGCAATCAGAAATCAGTCATCTTCTGGACCACATTGGTAATGAAAGAGAAGAAAGAGTATTCATACAAACAGTTCATTGAACTATTTGTACATCAAGATATGAGCATCCTAAGTAGTACAGTTGAACCGAGAATAAATGAAGACATAAAAATGATTTTGCACTTATCAGATCAAGCCAAGATAGGAGACTAGTACTTGTACCAGAACTACATAGAACTGAGAATATATGGGTGTGAGCTTGCTCCTTACAAGATCCCAAAATTCCTCCCAATGAGGACTTTTTCTCTGGGGTACATTAGATAGATGTTGAATGTTGATGAAATTCACTTTGTATCAGCAAAGAAGAAGTCGCAGTTTAGGATTAAAACACAAATTAGGCCATTCATTTGTAACAACAGCTCAGTAGGTGAGGAAGCAGACAATATATTGAAAGAAATGAACTTCAGTCGAAGCTTTACCTGGTCCTATGATCCTCTGGGAAGCATTTCAAAGCAAAGGGTAGAAAACAAGACTACTACTTACATACACACCCATGGGCTAGAGATAGAGAAGTACATGAACCAGTTGGAATGGTCTACGAATACATTGCAGGAAGCTAAGGAAGAGCTAGTGTCGACATCAACATCACAGACTCCTATCCCACAGGAAAAAGAAGTGAAAAGGAAAAGAGAAGAAGAGTCACCTTCAGTCACTAACACTACAAGCAAGGAGTTAAAAATAATGTACAGAAAAAAGGACCAAGCTTAATCCTAAAGCTAATACATACAAAGATTCATAACAAGAGGTTGTTGTAGTCACTAAGGAAACACCTTCATCTTCTCAAGTTGGTGGCCAATCCACTATTTCTCCTATAACTTCTTCAGCTCCACATGAACAACAAAAATCTATTCAGACAACTAAGGTTGTCCAAGGGGAGAAAGAGAAGATAGTCTTTAACACATTTAGAGAGATAAAATTGAAAAATGAAATATTGAAGAACAGAACCTATAGTCAATTCTGGAAGTAGACTTCCAGCTCTCAAAGTAGGTTGTTGTCAACATTTGATTCTGAGAAAGGTAAGATGCAAATGGCCTTCCTTGAGGCCTAGATTTCACAGTCGAAGTCAACAGCTAATTACAAGAAGATATCTTTCGAGTTCGACATAAAATACATTCATCCCATTGATCAAATGGAGATGCACAAGAAGACAGGTGAAATTATCTCTTCTACTTTAACTAACACAACAATGAGTCTTTCTAAGTTGCAGGTTTCTTTGGCCAACATCCAATCACAATTAAAAATAAATAAAATATCTTCTCTTGCTAAGGATACAAGGATTAAATCCTTAGAAGACTTGGTGATTAGGATAGGATATGATCCCTCTAATATGAAGGCTACAAAGGAGATAATAAAAAAGAAGAATGATGACATAGCAACATTGAGAAAACAACTGAATATGTCAGCTACAGAAGATCCTCTCACCAAGGATATTGAGGAAATAGAGACCCAGAAAATTGATATGATGAAGCTCGTCATGGAGCAAAATTCACAGATAAGACAAATGGAGACAAAAATGGAAAAAATGATCAAAGAGAAGGAGCAGGCTACAAAACTATCCATGGTTCCTTTGGATGTTGTACCTCTTACATCTATCCCTATAGATGCATCCTCTACTAAACAGACAACAGATAGTGCAAAGCAGTTTACAAAGGTTGTGGAAAATTTGTCTATTCAGACAGAGGAAATCAAGAAACTATAGGATCAAGTCAAAGATTTTCAAGACTAGATATCAAGTAGTGAAGCTTCTCATTCAGCGGAATCACAAAGAGCTCAGAAATTGATAGACAGATTACAAAAGTTAGAGAAAGAATCAACAACTAGACAGACCTTGGCCCAAGCCAAGGAAATCATCTAGGCAGATATCATGAACTCCATTAATGAGATCTAGCTCTGCATCCATATTATTTTTGAACAAAAGGAGTTGATTAAAAGGCCAATGATGCTATCACAGATATCAAACAGGAACTTGGAGAGATGCCTACTACAACAAACAACATTATCAAGTTCCTAAATTCCAAGTCCATATATGAGTTAGATTACTTGGGAGTAGATGATAGGACAAAAACCATCTTATAAGTGAAGAGGATTCTTACCAATAAGAATCTGGTTATTCAACTAGAAGAAAAGTGCCACAGCTTGGAGATAACAGTGAACAAATTTTTCAATAGGATAGTGCCTTTAACATAGAAGGGTCTGCCTTTTTTTTTTGTTATTAATGATAATTTGATAGCTCATGAAGAATATGTGAAGAAATTAAAGGAAATTGCCAGGGACAACACCAAATTCTCTAGCATCAAAGACAATATGACAGATAGATCATTTCTGGTAGCAATAAGTAATGAATTTTTCATTCAACATGAGGTAAATCACATCTTCATGGTAAAGCCCACATTTCCCAGATATATTGAAGTCGATGAGATTTACCGAAAGGTAATCAAATTGACTATCCTAGATGAAGATCGATGGGATAAACTATGTGAGCTACAAGAGTAGAAAGTAATTTAGAATAGCCAGCTTCATCCAATGCATCAATGAAGACATCGCAATACGCCTTCGGCCTTACATTCAAGAATCGTTTCTATAAATACGCGACGTCATATCTCCATCGAGTTTGCTATTTTAGGAATGTTAGATTTTACTCTGCTCAATTTTGTTACACGCTTGAGACAATGTTAATGTAATCATTTTTGTAAAAATTAGTATAAATACTCCGTTGTTCGAAGTATTATGGGTTGATTACTGTGTATATTTTCCTACTAAACATTTAATTTCCAATTTTGTTGGAGCATCAATAATACAAGGACTTGTTACAAGATTCATGTGGTGTATTCACTCGTGAAGTTTTTCTTCTGTAACCGTGTTATTTCACTATTTTTCCTTTCTCTATAAATCTGAAAAATCTTAATTGTATAACAAAAACTGTGATGTATAGGATATGTTAATCAGAACACCTTATTTTTGCTATTATCAATTTACATGTTTTCTATTGAAGTCATCTTGAAGAATACTTAAATGATTTTCAATCTCTACTGAATTTCACACTTCTTCCACTTTCATAATTCACTTAAAATCTTAAAAGATCCAGTTAATGCAACCTAACTTGCCTTGTGATAACTCTTTCAAATATTGATGTAGAACCAGTTATATTTTTGACTCCATAGCCCAATGGGGATATAGCCATTTAATCAACCAAACAATCAATCATAATCATAACTAGCCTAAGATTTATTAAAAACAAAGTTTAATTTTATAAAGAGATCCCTCTTTGAAGCTGGCAGGGCTAGATCCCAGCTTCCAAAGCGGTTTTGATGTTGTCCTTTGTGTCTATTCTCACAATATCGTAAATTACAAAATGATAACACCTTCAAGGCATCTCATATAAGATCTTCCCTCACTCCTTCCCGCCCATATGAAATTTCCAAAGGTGAAGGTGTCAAATATCCAAAATAGGTTTCAAATGGGGGATTTCTTGTATAAGTGTGGATTTCTTTGTTGTAAGAATGTTTTATATATACCAAAGTTGTATCCTCGATATTAAAATTTTTATTTATGTCCCCTCAAAAGCTACACGAAATTCCAATTAACTACTTCTATCTTCCCGTCTATCTGTGGATGTAAAGTTGTAGATCTCTTCAACTTCATGTTCATCTTCTCCCATAATGTAGTCCAAAATGCACTAAGAAATATTGTGACCCCATCTGAAATGATTCTCCTTGGTATCCCAAGGGCCAAAGTGCACTCAGACCTGTCCAAAGAAATTTGTTGCTTCTATTCCACTGGTGGTCTTCTTACACGGCATCAGGACACACATCTTACTAAACTTGTCAACTTCCATGAACAAGTAGCCATGTCCATTCCTAGTTGTTGGTAAACCGCCCACAAAGTCCATGGAAATGATTTCCTAAGGATGGGTGGGTAAAGTGAGGGATGATATAGAACCTATTTCTTGTTGTACCTAGCTACCTACTCTTACATCTCCAACTAATACACAAACCTCTACAAGTTGGCCACTGTCTTCCCTACACCAAAGTTCCCTGCAACCTTGGAGGAGAGAGCCTCTCTAATCAGTTGCAATCACTCAACTTTAGGAACAAATAACTTATCCAAATTCTAGAGTAACCTATCCTAGATATGGTATTCAATAGTGATGTCACCACTGTAGACATGAATTTGACTCTGCAACTGTTGAGACACCTCCCTGAAGTCCTCATCCTTTGAATATGCATATTTGTATCCACATGGGTGAATGGATCCATGTTCATAAGAGTCCCCACAACTGTGATGTTTGATGTGGATGGCCTTGAAAGCATGTCGGCCAGCTTGTTTTTTCTTCCCTTCTTGGATTACCAAATGAAATAGTTATAGAAACCCCATCCACTTGTAATTCTTGGTCTGCTATAAATTACTCTGGGCCTACAAGTACTATAGTGGTTGGTGATCTATGTGCATCACTTTCTCCTTTCCATTAGATAGTGCTTCCACTTCTTCAAAACTTTCACCAGAGCATAGAGATCCTTATTGTAGGTAGGGTAGTTAAGAACTACCACATTAAATTCTTCATAATGGTAACCTATAGTCCTTCCTCCCTACGTCAATATTTCTCCCATAACATACCCACTCGCATCTGTATCCACTTCAAAGAGTTGTTGCAAGTTTGGTAATTCCAAAACTAGTGCTTGAATGATCTTCTTCTTTAGCTCCTAGAAATCCCTTTGCTGACCATTTCCCCATTGGAAACTCTTGCCACTTACTATTATGGCATGGAGTGGTGTTGCTACGGTTAAAAATGAGGCTATGAATTTTATAATGTATTATGTTTCCCCAATGAAACTCCTAACCTAAAAAACATTAGTAGTTACAAACCATTTCATGATAGCCTCCATCCATCTTGGCAGGATCTATCTTTAGCTCTCCTCCACTTATCACATACCCCAAATACACCAAACACTATTGTGCAAACTCACACTTTTTGAGATTTTCTAGCAACTGGTTCTTCTTTAATGTCTCCAACACTTTCTTAAAATGTGAGATGTGCTCCTCCCGGGTAGAAATGGATACCAATATATCATCCAAATATAAAACAAGAAATAAATCTATAAAATGGCACAGTACATCATTCATTAATCTCATAAATGTAGTTAGTGAATTACATAAGACAAATGACATAACTAACCACTCATACAAACCTTTCCTGGTTTTGAAGGCAGTCTTCCATGTATCTTTTTATGTGACTCGAACCTGGTGATATCTAGACTTTAAGTCCAACTTTGTGAAGTATTTTTCTTGTTACTACTAATCCAATAGATCATCTACCTTGGGTAGGGGGTACCTCTTCTTGAGCGTGATTTTGTTCAATGCCCTATAATCTATACACATCTACCAAGTCACATCCTTCTTTGGCACAATGATAATGGTTGAATCACACGGTGATGTACTCGGTTGACATGACACCCTGTTCTAGTAGTTGATGCAACTATTTCTTCGCCTCAATTTCCTCTATAACAAACTGCCTATACTACCCAATATTTGAAATGTGGAGTCTGGTAATATATGAATCCTGTGCTCCACTTCCCTCTTAGGTGGTAACCCTTTAGGCTCTCGGAACACATTCATGTATGCCTATAGAAACTCTTAGACATGTTTTTTTTGTTTCTTAGTACAACCCTCCAGCGATGGTTTTCCTCTTAATGTCTCTTCTATAGACCGGTTTTCTCTTAAAACATACTTCTTGTTGGAATTGATCAATTTCTTAGTTTGGTTGGCACTTGTGAAAATTTTAACTTGCCTTTGTGCGCATTAACCATGAACAATTTTCCATCCTTGATGAGTTGATATTGGTTGGATCTTTGCATGAATATTGCATCTGGCATGTAGATGTAGGGACTCCTAAACACAACTCAACATTCATCAAGGGCAACCACATCTAGTTCTACTTTCTCAATAAAATCAACAATGATGGCAAATCTAATTTTGCACTATTTTGTTACCTTTAGCTCTACATCTGTATTTATCCATCCCAATAAATATGGCCTTGGATTATCAGGAATTTCCAAATCCAACTTATTTACTAGCTCTGTTGCAATGAGGTTTGCCTACAATCCTGAGTCAAACAAAGCATTAATCTTTGTCTTCTTCACCTATATATTTATATGGAAGAGTTTGGTCATTTCTTTCTCTTCTTGTTGTTGAAAGCTACTTAGATTCACCTCCTTCTACAATGATGTACAAATGATCTTCTTATCCAAATCCGAACTACTTTCAACTTGGTTGCTCAAATCAGGGGCCATGAGATTCTTCTTATTATTATTTTTATCTGTTTTCTTCGAGTTAAGCTTTGGATGCAAGTTCCATCACTTCTATGTATGGATATCAATGTTGCAGTGGTTGCTAGGATATTTACATTGATGTGATATGGTTGTCATATCTTTATCTTTTCCCCTTTTTGCTTCTTCTTCCCCTCCTTAGAAGCATCTTGTTGCTCCTTCTGCTTCAATCCAATTGATTGCACTTTCTTCATACCTATGTTCTCCATGTATTGTGCCTGTACACAAGCTTCGTCTAATGATTTGGGCTTGAACAACATCTGTTGCTCCCATAGATGGTGATGTAGACCCCCCATATACTTGAGGAGTACCTTTGGGTTCTTTTGGGAGATACCCAACATTATGGCTATCTTTTTGAACTCTATGGTGTACTCTTGCATGCTTTTCCCTAGATTTTTCCTGAAGTAGTGCCACCGGATCCACTGATCCTATCCATACCTAGTAGGATAAAGTTGTGACTTAATGAGGGTTTTAGAGTCCTCCAATTTAGTCACTAGAGGATCTTTCTCCAACCTCAGAGTCTTTGTGTGGTTTTTCCACCTAGTTGGGGCATGACTCTCTAATTTCAGTCGCGTAAATGAAATATTCTATTCATCCTCAATTTTATGGACACTAAAATATACTTCTGGTTGTTGTAATCAATTATTTAGCTTCAGAGCATCGATCTCATCGTGTTATGACTTGATATCAACCTTCACTCCCATTTTGAATAGGGGATGTGATTGATTCATGACACTCAGACTGGGTTGATCTTTTTTGGTTCTTTCTTCAACTAGTTCTTCATTTCTTCTCGACCTACTGATCCCCCTTCTAATTTGTGCATTAGAATCCCCCTCTTCTATGAATGTACCAATATTATGGTCAAGGCTTCCATGAGGAGATTTATGTCATGATTTAAATATGTGGCTTGTTGTTCCAACCACGAAAACATCTCCTCTGCAAGATCATGGGATTTATTCACAAATTTGTTGATCATGATTACGGTTTTATGACTTTTGGCCCAACTGATCTAGATCCCCTACAAATATCCACAATATACCCAAAGAAACCTGATCTAATACCAATGTGATCCGTAAATTTTTTTGGATATTCCATTGGAAAGTTCGTCATAATAGATTTGATAAAATATACTTAAAAATTCAAAATCTACACTGTTATAGTCTTTTTTCTCTTTAAATATATAGATCTATAGATTATTGTTAATAATGTATGCATGAAAATTAAAATTATGACGAAAATAGAGAACAATGAAACAAAATCTCACACACACATTTTACATAAGTATAACTTGGGAAACCCTTTCGAGAGAAAAACCTAGCTAGAAGGTGAGGTCGCTCTACTCTTTTTCTCTAAATGGAAATATGGTTGTGAGTACAAAGAAGTATGAACTATGGCTCGTTGGTTGCTACAATTCATAAATCCTCTCTGTGTGCTCTACCTCGTATCCTTATTGACTATTTTTTCTTAGCTATGGAACAAATGCACTCAAAAGAATGAAACCCCTTTTCCTCCCAATGGATCGGTTATAACACAACCCGATAGCCTGCCAGTGGTTAGTTTGACTACATAAAATTATAAATAGAGTTACAATATAGACTCTTCTAAAGACTTATACATCATAATCATGTGGCACCCCTTTTTCATGAATAATGGGGGGTGATGTGGCATCCTGTCAAATTATGGTGGTGAAAACAGGAAGGTCAACATGTGAATAACATAACTTTCACATATAGACTCCAATTGATGTAGTTCTTTCGTAATTGGAAAGGTATCTATGTGTAGAATAAGAAAAAAGGTGTGGTGCTAAAGTGGCAAATTTTTAAACCCAAACAACTTTGTTTGATATCTCAAAACACTCCTGAAATGTTTCAAACCCCAATTTTCCAAACTGGGTCTTGCCGATAAAAATGGTCCTAGGAGCTTATTTCCTCTACTTTTTCCATCTAAAAGCATTGAGATGTATGAAAAAAAATATAATGATTCAATTTGGATCAAATTTTATTTGAAAGATTGCTTTGGAGAGACATACTATCTATGATGAAAATCAATCCTAAAATTATTATCTACACAAAATTTTATTCTAACCAAACCTTCTACATCTAGTCGTACATTGCTAATAGAAAAGAAGTTTCATAACAAGGATTTCAACAAAATTCATGTTAGATTCAACCATCAAAGGTAAGGTCTATTAATGAAAATAAGAAAGATGTGATGTAGTGATACTTACTTCTGTTGATTGACAATTACAAGGAAATACAATAAAGAGTTTAGCTTACTCCACTATGAAAGCACTTAGAACACCAAACACTTCGAGTCACTCCATTGATACAATACTTTACTAAATAACTTTCCTTTGAAGACGAATATGTGTATTTGATATTTAAATAAACTTTGGTTCAAATGATAGTAAGGATGAGTTATGTAATCAATAGATGGAGAAACATGTGAAGCTATGAAATTGTATCTATTTTAGACAAAATCATCAAGTTGTTAATGGGAAAAAATCAATTATAGTGAAGAAGCACCATTACATAAGTTAGCAATAAGGGAGTGAAGGAATACCATTAAATAACTTAGCAATATTAAGGAAGTGACTTTTGAACTTTCAATGGTCCTAAGTTCCAAATTTCACTCCAATAAAACCTAAAAATTCCAGGTAAAGAAAACCTTCAGCAATGATGAGAAAATTTTAAGCTAAGGAGAAAGTATGGTATGAACTCTATGGAAAGTTTGGAATGATCCCACTACATTTCAATTGACGTGGAAAGAACAAACCCTCAACAATGATGATTTAAACAGACTCGAAAGTAAGGTATGAAAGTTTGTAATGATCCTATTACATTTCAATTGGTGTAGAAAGAACATTAAACCAGTTTTCAAACTTTCAATTTTAGCTCTTCATCATTAGTCAGGTGCATTCTAAACTTTTCATTTCAGCAAGATACTTTATATTTTTGTGGATGTTCAACTTTATTGTAGTGAATTTAAAAATTTTAACAAAGTTCATATTGAATTTTTCAGAGAAATAATTTAAAACTTTTAAAGCCAACAAAAGCAAAAAATTAACTCCTGTGAAGCTAAAAAAATTAACAAAGTTCGTATTGAACTTTTCACATAAAGAATACAAAACTTTTAATGCCAACAAAAGCAAAAAATTGACTCTTATGAAACTTTTTCAAAGAACGTGTTTACTTTTTACACCCAAAAAAAAAAATGTGTAAGCTCGGGTGAAGTTTTAACTTTGATAAAAGTGAAAAGTTACCTCCACTAATAGAAGTGAGAAGTTACCTCCACTACGTTAATTAAAATATCAAAGTTAAAACTTACCTCCACTAATAAAAGTGAAAAGTTACCTCCACTAGGTTAATTAAAAGATTTTTTGAAGTTGATGTATAATATTTTTTTTTTAAGTTGAAAAAAAAACAACTATACTTGTTAAATTGAAAATTGTTTAAAACAAATGCTAAAAGCAAGGTTCTCATCCATATTCAAAGAAGAAATTGAAAAAAATAAAAAATAAAAAAATAAGGGTTTTTTTAAAAGTGAAATGGCCTATTTCTATTTTGTACCTCTCCCATTTTATTTTTTTCATTTTTCCCTCTTTTAAGCATATTTAATGATTAGATGATAGAATTCTCAAATTATTATTATTGAAATATTAAATAAAAATATTATATCTGAATAAAATTGAGTTGCCTAGTTGCATGAAGGAAAAAAACAGAAGCCATCACTTAGTATTAACTAGACTTTTAAATCTTGACAGCTATAACATAGTTTGTCTTGTAGAAATGATAATAATATGTTAATGTGAATTGGCACAGTATTACTACATATACAGGTCAGAAATAAAATAGAACCAAAAAAAACAAAAACAAAAAATGCCAAAGTGAAACAGAAAATAACAGAATTTGAGCTAAAAGATACAAATTACTTCGAGGCACCTTATAGGCAACTGCACTGCACGTACAAATCCCAAGTTGTTTGAGTTCTGATTACCTTGTTGAAGTGACGAAAATTACACAGGAAAAACGCTTAACAAGTGAAAAATCATAACTTAAGTCTGAAGTCAAAGTCACTGATAAGACTAATTGGACTCTTCTTAAGTACCTAAATATAAAATATTATCAGAAAATAATGAGCTTACATGATAGCTCATAGCCTACTATATTGTATCTCTAACGATGTGATGAAGGCTGAATAATTGAAGTTATCCAGCTTGAATTCCAGGGAAATAAAGTGTTTTTCTCCATTCTATTGTGAACCCAATATGACCAATGTCCAAATCTCTAGTTAAGATATCTATTGGATGGAGTACTCTGAAACAAGTTTTGCAAATGCAGAAGATTTGTTGCCGAGTAATTTGGATGGAGTGTCATACTCAGCAATTTGTCCTGATTCAAAACAAAACGAATACATAGTATAAGTAAAAATGAAAACTGTCCAAAAAAAATAGTAACTGTAACAAAACACTAGGAAATAAACAGCTTATAAATGTTATACCATCCTTTATTAGGAGAACCATATCACTATCAATAACAGATGGAATCCGATGTGCTATAGTAATGACTGTGCAGGTAGAAAATTGGTGGCGAATTATTTGCTGAATAAACCCATCAGTTGCACAGTCAACTGAGGCAGTTGCCTCGTCAAGGACCAGTATCCGACTTCGTTTTAGTAGTGCCCGTCCCAAACAGACAAGCTGGCATTGACCTACACTCCAGTTTCCTCCATTCTCAGCCACTGTACAAGAGATCATTCCATTAGATTCCATTCTCAATTTTGATCCTTAAAAAAAGGGGGTCCTAGAGAATAGGTAGGTCTCAAGGAGACAAAAAAAGAAACAAAACATCAGCACTAAGATGGAAAGCAAATAGCAGAAATAGCTATTGGAAAAGCCCAAAAGGTTTTCTTTTCCTCCTTCAGGACTTCCATTGAATGTAAAAAAGACACCCAGACCTGAGGCATCAAGTTTCTTTTCTTTTGCTCGTACAATCTCACCAAGTTGGCACTTGTCCAAAGCCTGAAAGCACAGGAAAAATCAAACTAGATACATTAACAATAAACTCACAACAAGATCCACAGTAGAATATTTATACTCTTCAAGACAAGAATGATTGGCCCTAAAATTGATACATGTGCATATAGAATATGAAGCAGAACTGACCTCCCAAATGTCATCATCCGAGTGGTCTTCCAGAGGATCCAAATTATTTCTTATAGTGCCTTCAAACATTGTGGGTTCTTGGGGAATAATGCTTAATTTGGATCTTAGGTCATGGAGGCCTATGGATGAGATATCGACTCCATCAATAACAATTCTGCCCTTTGTTGGTTCCACAATGCGAAAAATGGATTGAATAAGAGTAGATTTGCCACTTCCCGTTCGCCCTACAACTCCCACCTTCGTACCTCCAGGGAAAGTGCATGTAAGGCCTTTCAAGACAAGCGGAAGATGTGGTCCATAACGCACCTGACTGTATGGATCAAATTTATAGATGAACTGACATGCAAATTATTACTAGCTGTGAATGCTTGAAAAAAATAGTCTATTTGTATTGAGTTCTGACCTGCAAATCAGTTAGATCTATTGTTCCCCTAGAAGGCCAGTTGGAGTTTGGTCTACAATTCTCTATGATCACTGGTGCCTCACTGGGAATACGTGAATACTGCATTATTCTCTCCGCTGAGATCATATTGGTCTCCACAAGACAAAGTAACATTATTACAGAGCCTTGTGCCATGCTCAGATTTAGACCATATGTTACTGCCAACCCTGCAATGCCTGTTAAGGTGCCATTTGATTTACTTTCATATTTCATTATAAAGAATATGTCTAGTCTGCTGAGATCAGTTTAGGAAAAATAATGGCATGCCAAGATAGTGCTTCTGTACCTACTTGGGCTAATTACATTTCCAGGCAAGCGAATGAGGAACACCAAAAGGAATGCAAACACAAGATTTGATAGAAAATCTATCCGAATACGAAGCCACGCAGTGGCTCCAACACTGTGGAGACTAGGTCTAGTAAATATATCAGTCAGCTCGAGATTTCTTTCCATGAATCGAGACTCCTGGTCAAAACTTCTAATGATGGCTGCTCCAGAGATTGATTCTCCAAAATGTTGTACGATTGGAGCTCTACAAACTGATACCAACCGTGACAGTTCCCTAGCTGATGGTATGTAATATTTCTGCATTCAAAAAAGGTCAGAGAAGTTACAAGAATTCTCTTATTCATTACATAAAGACCCAAAAGCAGGGAAACAAAGAAATACAGATAAAATGTTGTCATGATAGAATCTTGATGCAACTCTATCTATTTGATAACATCATTTTCAATCAGATTATGGGCTCTACCTACACCAAACCTTGAAGTAGAGATCAAATTCTCTTATCTCCAATTTATGTTCCTCTGAGAAAATTAAAATTTGCAAAGTTTGTATTTATTATTATTGAGAAATACATAGAATACCTGATACCATATACAAGTCGCACCCACTGGTATAAACACAATGAAGACCTGCCAAGCAGTGACAGACATATATGCAATGATCCCCAAAAGATGTATCAATGTAACAGCCAAATATCCTAAACAAGTAGGAATCGATGTGTCCACTGCATTCTGATCAGTTGATGCCTGCCAAGGAACAGAGAGCTTGTTATTGACCCACTAGAATCATATGATTTCCTTTTCTCTCAGGGAAGGTATTGGCTTATTAGAACAATAGATAAATGTCAACTGACCCGATTCAGTATTCGCCCAGATGGAGTTGCATCAAAGAAGGACATTGGTGCACGAAATATACACCTGTGCAGATTGCTGAAAAGCTGATTGGCAGTTTTAAGTCCAAAAAATGAAAGAAGAATAGAGCTCACAAGAACGCACATGGAGCTGCTTAATGTCAAAGACACATAAACCAGAAGGAGATGGGAGTTTGTAACAAGGGAGCTCCCATCTTCATTTGTAGGGGTTTCCGTTCCCATCCATTGGTTACTAATTATTTCAAGTACCTCAGCTATTATTTGGGCCATTAGTATTATAGGTATCAAAGCACCATTGTATGCAGTAATGTAAGACCAGTACACCGACATGTTTACCCTGCCTCTCTCTCTTTCTTCTTCTTGTACAAGTTGTGAATTTTTATTCTCTTTATCCAATCTTTCTTTGTGGTTTTCTGGTTCAACCTCTTCCTCTACATCTATTGAGTTCTGAACACCACACTGCTTCGGTGTCTCACTGGCAGTAATATTTTTCACTGCAGCTGTATCCCCAGGACATGAGCTTTCAACAAATCCCTCTGATGTGAACACTTCAGGTTTCTCCATAGCAGAAATAGCTTTCAAAGCTTTCTGATGTGCACCAATCAATTCAACAAAATCTGTGCCTGATTGTAAGATGTCATCATATCTGCCGACCTGAGTAATTTCACCATCTCGCATTACCTGTGAAGAATATCATACAAAATATGGATGCTTTATCTCCTCCTCTCAATAAACGATCACTAAACCCATTGTCTCTTTACCAATTACATCGAATATTTTAATATCACTAGAACAGAATGAAAGAAATACAAACCTACCAGAATGATGTCAGCTGAGGGTAAAAACTCCACCTGATGAGTTACATAAACTACAGTCTTTGAAGCCAAAATACCAAGTATGCATTCCTATAACAAGCAAGTCCAATTCCTTAGAAGTTTATGGACATGAAGTTGCAGCAGCACAACCAGCAATGTATATTATCCAGACTCAACAATGAATTGCAGACTCCAGAGTGCTACTGTAGAGCTTCATCATTCCATCAAAACATTAAAACTAATTAATTCAGGAAACCTACAGTATATAAAGGATAAGAGAAACCTACATGGAAAATATGTTTTCCAGTATGTGCATCCACAGCACTAAAAGGGTCATCAAAAATATAAATGTCTACATCTTGATATAAAGCACGGGCAATCTGTATTCTCTGTTTTTGTCCACCACTCAAATTTAACCCTCTTTCTCCAATCTCTGTCTCATCCCCATACGGAAAAAGTTCAAGATCTTTCTTCAATGCACAAGCCTCAAGTACACTATTGTATCTAATATTATCCATCTGCTTCCCAAAGAGAATAGCGTCTTTAATTTTCCCACTTTGTATCCAAGGAGACTGAGGGACATATGCTTTGGTACCACTTAAGCTAACAGAGCCTGTTATTTTTGGTATTTCACCTAATATGCAGGATAAAAGGCTTGATTTTCCTGAACCAACAGTTCCACATACTGCAACCCTCATGCCTCTCTCTATTTGGACATCTAAACCTCTTATAGTTGGACTAGTGGAATCGGGATTCCAAGAAAATATCCCTCCTTGGATTTGAATCGCGAAGTCTGTTGACTCCTTTGATACCTTTTCTACCCCATCGTGTTGCAGCTCTTCCTCCTGCAGAAAGGCCACAATGCGATCTATTGACACTTTAGCTTGAACAAACTGAGAGATGAAGTAAGGAACACTGCCTATAGCTCCCTGAAGTGACCCCAAGATTGCAAGTGCAGAAAAAAATTTCCCTGCTGTCAAAGGCTCTCCTATAAGCATACATGTACCAAAAGTTGCAACAGAGATACATATTGGTCCAACAGAGAAAACAAATGTTTCGATAGCTGATGCGTAAACATATTTTTGTAGACAACTATATTCTACCTGCCTCAAAATTTCTAGTTTCCGAAGAAATCTTGTCTCCCAAGACTGCAATTTTAAGATCCTCATAATTTTTAATGTCTCCGATGTGGCCTTCATCCTTTTGTCTTTTTCTCCCATGACTCTCTTCTGAAATTTTTGTTGCAATTTTGCAAGTGGCAAATTTGGCAACATAACCGCCAATGAGGCTGCCAGCGCTGAAAATACTGCCAAGCCAAACTGCTGATATAGAATAATAAAGGCCAGAACAACTCGAAGAGGCAAAATCCAAATCTCATGCATAAAGTAACAGATAGATGAAACATTCAGAACATCCACACTCATATAGTTGATAATCTCTCCGCTTGTATGCTTCTGTCTTGACTGACTGGAAAGCAACAAGCCCTTCCTGTATATAATAGCTGTCAATGCTGCTCTAACCCGTAAAGCTAATTGACGTTCTTTGAAACCCCCTTGTCGGTTTGACAAAGTCTCTAATAACTTTGCCCCAAAAATTGCACAAAATAGCACATAGCCTTGACTTTCAAGCTTTTTATTTCCATCTAGAAACTGAACGAAGGCATTGATCGAATATGGACCTACAAATGATGCACAAGTTTGCAGTGCTTCTAAGAATCCAATCAAAAGTACAGCCTTCGGAAAAGATAGGATTAACGCTTTCGCTAATGACCCGGTATGACCTTTGGCCTCTAGCTGATCTCTGAATTTATGGTATAATTGGCCTGCCCTGTCCACCTCTGCAACTTGGGGTACATCATCAATATGCAAAGGGCTCTTATAACCAGCAGCAACCAAAGGACTCATCCAAGAAAATGACAACCGACTGAGAAGGTTGGCTGTTGCATAAGTAGAGACTGCCTTAATGTTTCCACGTTTTTGGGAATTGTCTTTCAAGAGAGGTTCTCGAATGGTCTGTGA
This sequence comes from Pinus albicaulis, assembly GCA_034641835.2. Classification (NCBI taxonomy): domain Eukaryota; kingdom Viridiplantae; phylum Streptophyta; class Pinopsida; order Pinales; family Pinaceae; genus Pinus; species Pinus albicaulis. The sequence goes on from CM076580.1 coordinate 1,470,840,125, forward strand.
GGAGGACTCTACACCACTTCTGGCACAACGACTAGTATAGCACAAGCAAGCCAAAATGAGAACAGCCATAATTTCAACAAAGATATCAACAGCAACGCTTCTTTGTTTTGTAAACCGTTGAATGTCGAGGACGATGAAGAAAGCCTGCAGAATGAATGATAGACTCCACCACAACTGCAATAAAAGTGGAAACTTCTGTTTACCTTCTTTTCTGATGGAGCGATGAACATAAGCTGACATTGTAAACCAAGTCAGAGCCTGGACAATATACTCGCCCACATTTGCAAAACCTTCAGGCCTCTCCTTCAGCCACCAATACACAGGAATCCATATCCCGAGAACGCTGTAGCATATACACAGAAAAATGCAACCACCTAAAGCCAGCTTTTGCGTAATCCGCAGTTTAAACTTACTGGAAAAGCTGTCAAATGGAACAGGAGGTGTGGGTGGCAGAGGCGTGCGAAATTTACACCTTGTCCAACACAGTTCAAGGATGACAGAAACAAGAAAGAGCAAATTAAGCCCAATTGCAAGTGCATGCCGAAGGAACTGCCCTACAAAAATAGCTCTAAGTTCCTCCCACCCAACTGTTTCACCCATTTCCAACCAGAGGGTATTGTTATTCTGGTTTAGTGCCCATATGGCTTCCATGACTGCAAGCAAATAATTTACTTGACAATATCAACAAAGTATCTTATGAGTATATCATACTCCAGTACCCACATAAAAAAGTACTAATAAAGCTCTTGGTTACCATTACCATTTATAAATGCACATACACATAGGGCTGGGCTTCAGACAACAAGGATGTTGCAGTGCAAAAACCTTCTTGTTTACTGAATTAAATGACTCTAGAAGAAGCATAAACATAACTAGCACTGAGTGATGGTGAGATTGAATCACAGGGCACTAGCTGATACTTCTATGCAAACATTTAAAAGAACAGAGAAACGGATGTATCAATCGAATGAATGAATGCTTTGTTCATTATTATTATTAATTTTAACTGAGGAATCGGCCACGAATTGGCTCAGTATCATACTTAAGTCAATTCTAGCAATAACCATCTTACTCTCTCGATTATTGAAATAAACCAGAGTCCGGCAAACAGCAGAGTCCGCCAAAATACAATGCATAATTAATAAACATTTAATCACCCAAATCCAAATTTACTTCCATTTTATTAATTAAATTATTCGAACGGATTCTGCTTTGGTATCATTAAAGAAATGCTTTGGAGATATTCTGACGGAATACACGATTGATCAAAGAGAGACAAAATTAATTGATCGAAGAGCGCGTGGGCACATCAAGACAAATTATCTTCCTGCAATTTACTAAAAAAATGTAGGGAAACACAAATTACCCCGCCGCCACTGTAATATCACCGGTCTTTCAGAATTAAAACACGGCACGCCTTCCAATTTTAAATGTATGAACTCGTCATGAAAGCAATAATATAATTTTAAAATTTTGAATTCTGTGGTCGGCGTATACGAAGGACAATATATCTTATAAAAATGGTTATATTTTCAACTATTTTATTATACAGTCCTTAATTTATAGCTAATTAATGGTTGCTTTCATTATTAAATAAGCATTTTCATGAGTATTGTTCTAAATTATAATTAAGATTTAATATTTTTTATGAGTTGCTTTTGAAATATCTTTTCTCCTCGACTTTTTATTTTGTCTTCTGTGTATTGATTATTCGAAGTGTGAGTTAGTAGAAGTTTGGAAATTTTATTTTCTTATACCTTTGGTTTGAAATAATTTGCTACGAGCTTTGTCAACTCTTTTCAATTTGATAATTTGTTTGTTATTATACTTGCCCCCCGCACATATTATGCATTGGGTTTCTTGTGATATAGACATTAATTTGTCTATTTGTAAAATAAATTTATAATTTTCTCTAATTAAACATTAAAAAATTTATTGTTTATTCATTTAAATTATTTAAATTTATTTTTCTGATTTCTTATTGGTCCATACTTTCAACATGTTATTGGAAAATGCTTTGTAAATTGTGCTAAAAATACAATGCATAATTAATAAACATTTAATAACCCAAATCCAAATTTACTTCATAATATTTGAGGTGAAGTTCTCAAGAAAACCATGACAGAAAACTAAATGACCCCGCATGACTAGTTATTTCGATGTAATGAAAACCAAGGAAAGAAGAAGAAGCTCCTTCCACCTACCAATGTTTTGTTCAAGTTTAGATAATTAATTTAAAAAATAGCTCGTCACAACGTCTCCATCCTAATTAATAACTCGAGAGTCAATATTAATAGTAATTCTATGCAATTTTTCAATGGATGCAATGTAATTAATAATCTGATGCAATGTTTCAATGGATGCAACATAATTAATAATTCTCCGCAACGTTTCAATGGATTCAACATAATTAATAATACCAAGAGTTGTAATTAATAACGACATTTGCAAATAAAAATTTTGAAGCCTACAACTGACATTCCATTCATACAAATTGTTTGATTTTACCATTAATTTATTTTCTTGATAATATCTCTATTTATTTAATTAGTAGATTTCTTACACAAATATTTTTATAGGACAGCTTGGCAGATAATATGTACAACGGAGGAATATAAACTAATTCAAATAAATGCTTGTAAGGAAGGTTTATTAAAGGCTTGCTTTAAGTTAAATTTGTTTTTGATAGACAATTCTTTTGAATCATTTTTCAAGGGTCCAAATAAGATATTATGTATGACAATGCAAAGAGTGGAAACTACTTCAAATATATACATTTCCATGAGGACATATAATTATTAAAAATGAATGTTCTAAAATAAATTCATTTTAATATATTACACTGGTTTAATAATAGGTTTTGTTGATTATGGATAAAGGTTAATCTTTCAAAATTGTTAGAAACTCAATTTAAACTTCATATATATATTTAAGTTATTTATTTAAATTTTATATATTTAATTAAAGCATTTTTATTTTATGTTAAGGTATTTTATTTTATATAATATGGAATTTATATATATAATATTTCAAAAATATATATATTATCAGGTTATTATTATGCGTGACTAATTTTTAATATAAAAATTAATTATTTTATATATTTTTTAATTTTATTGATCAAAAATTTATAAACTCAACACTAAAATCTATTACCGAATTTTTTAATCTTTTTTTTTTAATACCACATTACAATAATTAGATCCTTAAACTAGAAATTTTAGTGTATTTTTTTTTCCTAAGTGAGATACAAAAACTCTATATGTCATTTTAAACTTACAATCAATAAAGCAATTTTACCAAGCAAAAACACAACAATCCTTACATTTTACTTATATACTTATTACTGAATAGCAAATATATTACTGAATTTTAGTTTTAGTATAGCATAAATTTTGTCTATATAATATTAGCTCATGGTAGAGTAACAAAAGCTATTTACAATTCAAACTTTTCCATAATAATTTAAGCTTAAATTTCCATGGTTAATAATATTATTTAATGCATATATTAATTATTTTTATAATTAATATTTTTTTAAATGTGAATTGTATTAAAATGACTTTACATTATATTTTAGCTCATTCTTAAAATAAAATAAAATTTATATACTATATAATTAACTTACTTTTACTTAATTGTACATAATTTTAAATTCATAAATACATGTATTATTTTTTTAAATATTTTTTTAGAACATGGTTGAGTTGAAATAAATAAATAAGTTAAATATTAATTACATTTAACCAATACTAATTACATAATAACAATACAAAATAAATTAGTAATTAAATTAAACTAAGTAGCAAGAACTAAAAATAAAATTAAATATTTATTTAAAAATAAAAGTAAATTTTTATAGTATAGAAGATGTATAAATATCATGCAAATTAAATTTATAAGAACTTTATCATACCTAAATATTATAAAAAATTTATTGATAATAATAATTTAAGTGGAAACTTATTTTAAAAAATAATTTATTATATTTATTTATCATAATTTACTAAATTTACATTAATAAAAATTATATAAATTAAGAGTATTTTGCAATTGCAATTCAATATTTAATAGTATAAAATAATAAATAAACATAATAGTATAAAATAATAAATAAACAAACTATTAGCACAAATAATTTAAAGAGAAGTGGCAGATTGAACAAAATAAATATCTACTATATATATTTATTAAGTATTAAATTATAATTAACGTAAATAAAAATTTATTTTTTTAACTATAATATATTTATAATTAGTTAATCTATGATTGAGCATTTTAAATGTGATAGATTCCAATCTTAAAGTGTTATCCATATGTTCTTACTAAGTGAACTGAAAACAATTACTCATAAGCATACTCAAACTCAAATTGTAACATTTCTATTTTTACATTAAGGGGCAGGTAATAGCTACCTTGTAGCCTTGTTAAGATTAAGTGTCTTTTTTATTTGGTTTTATTGATTATTATTATTGAATTTAATTAGGATTGTTTTGACTATTTTATTATTAAGTTTGTAAACAACTCTATTTATTATTATTATTATTATTAAGATTAGTGTTACTTTTTTCTTCTTGTTTGGTTTATTAATTATTATTATTGAGTTTAATTGAAATTGTATTTTAATAGAAAAATAATAAATTGATTTCAATGGTTATAATCTCCATAATATCTATTTTCATAAAATTTAACTATATACAAAATAAAATTATATATATATATTTACCAATCTACAATATTAACATTTATATATAGATATATAATCAAATTTACTACTTACAATATTAATATCCATATTTTATTGATAATTTGTAGATACAAATTTTGTCACTTCAGTTATGTACTAAACTAGTACAAACCATATTAAAAATATTAATGTGGTCGATATAGAAGACTTCATTTGTATATGCCATTGATAAATATATAACAAAAAAACTATTGCAACAAAAATATTGTTTTTAAGTTTGATTTTACTTAACCCTTAAGAATCTCAGGTCTTGATAAAAAAAAAAAAAGAATGGATAGTTTCTATCTTTACAACCAACTTATAAGACAATTTTTCTAAAATTAGGTATGCTTTGAAAATCCTTAGAAAATTGGTGGGCATGGAGAATCTTACTCCGGACATCAAATTTTTTAAATTTATTAAAAGGCAAGACAACCCAACAAACTCTCTAACATGCTACAACAATTGATAAGCATTTAGACGAAGCATATGCTGAGAATATTCCCTTTGAGAATCAATCTAGGCCATCAATTTAAAAATAATAAAAAATCAGCAGATCCTCATCCACCTTAAGTTGAAATAGGAGTTTAATTAAGATTGTATTTCTATAGAAAAATGATTCATTCATTTATCCAATATTATTAGTGAAATTACATTAAATTAAATTCATATATATATATATATATATATATATATATATATATATATATATATATATATACCAAATTAACTACTCACAATAGTAACATACATGTTGTATTGACAGTTTGTAGATACAAATTTTGTGAAATCAACTATGTACTAAACTAGTATAACCACATTAAAAATATTAATGTGGTTGATATAGTCGAAGACTTCATTTACCAATAGAAAAATTATTCATTCATTTATCCAATATTATTATTAAAATTATATTAAGTTAGATTGACTTAAACGATTATAATCTCCACAACTTACATTTTCAATTCTTTTAATAAAATTTACCAATATACAAAAACAAAATAAAAAATGCATATATACAAATTTTACCAAATTAATTGGTTACAATATTAACGTTCCTATTACACACACACACACACAAATTTTGTCAAAAGTATTGCTTCCAATATTAACATCCATATCTTATTGAGTGTTTGTAGATACAAATTTTGGGAGATCAACTATGTACTAAACTAGTACAACCAAATTAAAAATATTAATGTGGTTGATATAGCTAAAGGTTTCAATTGTATCTATCATTGATAAATATATAACAAAAAAAATTGTTGCAACAAAAATATTATTATTAACTTTCATTTTAATTAACCCTTGAGAATCCTAGGTCTTGATAAAAAAAATTAACATCCATATCTTATTGAGAGATTGTAGATACAAATTTTGTCAGATCAACTATGTACTAAACGAGTACCACCACCACATTAAAATATTAATGTGGTTGATATAGCATAAAGTTTCATTTGTATCAACCGTCGATAAATATATATAAAAAAAAACTATTGCAACAAAAATATTATTATTAACTATTGCAACAAAAATATTGTTATTAACTTTGATTTTACTTAACCCTTAAGAATCTAAAGTCTTGAGAGAAGTAATAGAGGTGTTTAAGAGTTTCTATCCATTACAACCAAGATATAAGACATTTATTCTAAAATTAAGTATGCTTTGAAAATCCCTAGGAAATTGGTGGACGATGAGCCACGTGCCACGAATATTGCTCCCCAACATCAAATTTTTTAAATTTATTAAAAGCCAAGGCAACCTAACAAACTCTCTAACACACTACAACCATTGATAAGAATTCAGACGAAGCATATGTTGAGCATATTCCCTTGAGAATCAATATAGTTCGTTAATTAAAAAAAATAAAACCAATAGATCCCCATCCACCTTAAGTTGAAATAGGAAGTCTTCGGCTAATTAAATTGGAATCCATATTTTCTTTTTGAAGTGCGATAGAATTTTCTTAATTTTGTATTAAGTGGAGTGATTATTTTCAGAAAATTTAGTGTAATTTTTTAAATCTAATAGTTTTATTTCTGCCAAAAGATTACATAAGTGTGTCCAACTTTCCAAAATCATACCGATCTTACCAGATTTATTAACGAGTGGGTATTACCAAAACATATTATAAAATTCCAAAGAAACATGGGTAACAGGAAATGAAAAGACACATAAAACCACAGAGCCTTCAAGATCAATATACAACCAGAAACCATTATGATTTTGATGAATTTACCAGAGCAGGATGCTCTAGTCTAAACTCGGTGATGGCGGAGGCTTGAAGTCACAATGCACATGCTTCTCCAAGTGGGCTAATCTTCCTTCAAATCTATCCAGTTTCTCGGCAGGATGCTCTGGTCTAAAACCGGGTGATGGCAGAGCTTGAAGTCACAATGCACATGTTTCTCCAAGTGGGCTAATCTTCCTTCAAATCTATCCAGTTTCCCCTGTGAGCACCACCTCCTTCTTTGTAGGCTACCTAATTTGTCTTGAATATGCCATTAGTTTCTGTAGAGATCATTCATGAAGGTAATAATCGTGTTCCTATCATTGTGCCAATTGTAGAAAATCTCTAACACGGTTATAATACCATGTAGAAATTATATCAATGGACTCAATCCGATCATGCAATGTACTAAAGCAAGATACTGAATCCTTCTACAATATTTGTGGAATATAAAACATGATCGCTCAATCACATGCAAGTAAGAGAAAGAAGTAAATCAATACACAACACCAGATATTCCTGGGGAAAGAAACTACTCAAAACCCCTCCATATTTATTGTATAATCAACCAAAGAACCATGAAACAATACAATGTATTTGTGATCACAACAACCTCATACACTCTACCAATTGCTTCACACTTATCTAGGCAAAATTGGACAAACACATAGCCAATTATCAACCTACCCTCAGCCTACCCTGCTTACGCAATCCCTAGAGAATTAAACCCTTATTAAATAGGATATTCAACCTTCCTTGATTGTGTAATTCATCATGGACTTCCCATGGTTTTATAACTACAACTAGGCAGTTTGCCCAAAACACAACTGATATTTTACTAGCCTTGAACCTTTGTCTCAACTGGGTATCCACCATAATTAGCATGCTTGCAGCTATAAATAGTGAATCATCAATTACTTGGTAGATCACTACTAGTGAATTAAATCTATTTTAATTCACTTGATCTTCCACTAGCTCATCAAACAGTTAGAACTAGTTAAACTGATTTTAACTCAATTAATGTGAGTCAATTGATCCCATTCACACTACACTAGTGCTACAACTGCAACTGGACCTTGTTGATAATAGAATCACTCTACATGCTTATCCTTTAACCCTCAACTCGAAATTGTTGAGCTAACTAAGTCAATCACACTTAGTTAACTATTACAAGTTGTTATGAGATAAGATTACAATTAATTTTCCAATTTACTTAAAAATTAGTTGCACACTAATGTGTCGATAAGATCCATCATTGTGTGATCTGTGATCCCACACCAGTGTGTGTGTTGTTTTTGGATGTCAATTTCATTGTTTCTTGTTGCAAATTTCAATGCTCCCTCTCAACAAGAAAGGAATCAACCTGTCTCGATCCAGTACCTTTGGAATGTTCTGCATGCAACACTGCTCTAGTGTTGTTCGCACATGCAACTCTCCTAAAACTGAATAGCCTCCAAACAACTGAATCAATATAATACATCTGTCATCAGAGTCTTTTGACTGCTGCTAGCTACTGCACATGTCTACTAGACTCTCTGCGTTGCTGACATCTGCATCCATGAACTCTGCACTGCTGCCAACTCTGATCTGCACTCTAGTATCTGACACCTGTCACTCATATTTTTTTCCTCCTGACATATGATTGCATCAATCTAACTGATCCTTCCTGCTACCATTGTACTATGGGCTCCTCGTAGCTAGGTTCGATCCATGATACACACCATCTCAATGGACCCAGCCAAAATTTCTTCTTGGGATCATATTTGCACATCGCCCCACCTCACACCTAGAGGTATAGTTGCATGTACTCCCTCTACCCATATGGCTGGAAATTCCCCCCTCCTGGAGGTCTCTGTTTGCTTCACCTTGTAGATCCACCTGGATCCAACCACTGACTTCCCCACTGGTCTTGGGACCACTTCCCATGCACTACTTCTGATAATGGAGTCATACTCCTCAACCATGGCATCAACCCATGTTAACTGCGGCACTGCTTCCTCAAAAGAGGATGGTTCTGTCACAATACACTCGCTCATAAGAGCCATGTATCCAGTATACATGTCTGCGGACCTTCTCTACCTACGTTGTGATGTAGGTGATCCTACATGCTTTGTCGCATCTAGCATCAATCTGTCATCCTCTCTGGTGCGTTTCCTACCATTTTTGGGGGATGGCTCTACATGAGTGGTTTCTGCCACTCCATGATTCTCATCTTGTGGCTACTCCACATCTCGAGTTTCATCCTTTGGAACTAAGAGTTCCTCATCTGCATGAAAGTCGAGCTCCCTCACAAGGGACAATTGCATGGCTTTATCCTCATCAAATCTAACATCTCTCCTTACAATTATCATTATGTTAGTTGGAAAATACACCCGATAGTTGTGGGGAGTATTAGTGTGCCCCACAAATATTCTAACCTCTGCTATTGGTTCTAGCTTCTTCCTGGAATATTTGGTCACATGGCAATAGACATATGAGCCAAAAAATTTAAAATATGAAACATCTAGTTTCTTACCTAAAAAAGCCTCCTCTGGTGTACTCATGCCAAGTATCCGATGAGGACTCCTGTTTTGCACAAATACCGTTTTGTTGCATTCCTCTGCCCACAAATGCAACAGTAGGCCATGATCATGTAACATAGCTCGTGTTGCTCCCACAATTTATCTGTTCTTTCTTTCTGCAACCCCATGTTGTGGGTTATGAGGTGCAATCAATTCTCTCTGAATTCCTTCTTTGGCACATAAGTTCTTGAATTCATTAGAGATATACTCACCACCATTATCGCTCCTTAGAGCCCTCACCTTCTTCCATGTATCTTTCTCTACCGATGTTTTGAACTCACAAAACTTGGAGAACACCTGATCTTTCTTCTACAAAAAAAAGTTCCAATAGTTTCTAGAAAAATCTTCAACAAAAATCACATAATACCTATGCTTTGTTGTGGAAGGCATAGAGAATGGTCCACACATGTCTGAGTGAACTCTCTCAAGGATTGTTGTTGCTCGATTCTCCTTCTCATGAAAGGTGGCCTTAGTATACTTCCGCATGGTACATCCCTTGCATGTGTCTATCTGCACAAGAGTACCATTTAGAAGATCTGTAGAAATCTATTTCATGATCCTCAAAATTTTGTGGTGTAGATGGCCCAATATCCTGTGCCATAACTCACCTGTATCTCGACTCACCACCTTCCTTAATTTACTACTAAATGTTGCGCAGCCATCTACATCAATTTTGTAGAGGTTCTTCACATGAACCCCAATCTCATTTACCTGTGATGTGGCTTTTTGACAAAGGAATTCCTTTCCTTCATTGAAAAAAACATCATATCCAAGATCCTCCAACATAGCAATTGAAATTAAATTATTTTTCAAGCTTGGTACATGCATGACATATTTTAATAAGAAAGTTTTACCTGACTATCTTTGGAAAGTAACTGTACCAATTTTGGTAGCGTTATACCTTCAGTCATCACCCATCTTGATGTGCATCTAAAGATCCTTCTCCTCCAAGCTACTAAAGAGTTATTTGCTTCCCTTCATGTGGAAATATGTTGCACTATCCAAGTACCACATAGATCCCATCACAGTTGACACCACGCATGCGATGAGAGAGAAGTCCAACTCAAACTGTGAGGCCAAAGCTTCACCTGCTACATTTCCTAGAGCCTTCTTGTTGTTGTTCTTCTTTTGTGCACAATTTTTTGCATAGTGTCCATGATCATGATAGTGAAAACATTTCACCTTTTTCATGTGACGCTTCTTGCCTTCTTTTCCGGTCTCATATTTGGAATGGGACTTCCTCCCCTTCCCCTTCTTTTCCTTACCATCCAAGGCACAATTTTCCTCATCATCAGTCTTAAATGAGGATCCATCCTTGGTATTCCACTGAAACTCTTATTGCACCAAATCTGACCAAAGTTGCTCCCAATATGGTAACTTCTCCCTCCCATTCACAGAGTCCTGGTAACTATGCCAACTCTTGGGAAGCCCTAGAAGTGCTAGGCTCACAAAGTCATCATCAGTGACAGTAATCCCAACACTTCCAATCTCATCTCGACATTGAGTGAACTTGGTCAAGTATTTTTGGATTGTGTCGCCCTTCTCCATTTTGATTTTCCCGAGCTTGCCCTTGAGTGCCAATTTTATGTGGTCACTATTGCTTTGAAACAGATCTGTCAAGGCCTTCTACATAGCATACAGAGTTCTCTTTCCATGGAGACTGAAGACAATATGATCGTGAAATCCCTCTAACAAGATCCTCCTTGCCTTTGCTACCTTCTTCTGCCATGCATCAAGAAGTTGGGCATATGGTGTTGCGGGCTTGGGAATATCATTATCTATGAATTCCTTCAACCCATTGTCCTCCAACACTGCCTCCATCCTGTCCTTCCATGAAATATAATTTGAATTGCCCTCAAGTGCATATTCGAGTCTCAAGCCATTGAAAGACATCTTGATCCGCTTATAGCTCCAAAGAAAGTACCTGCAATTTTGAATACTGTTCAACACAAACTCAATTTCTTCTCCACTATTGTGATTCCTGGCATTCTGATACCATGTAGAAAATATCTAACACAACTATAATACCATGTAGAAATTATATCAATGGACTCAATTCAATCATGCAATGTACTAAAGCTAGATATTGAATCCTTCTACCATATTTGCGGAATATAAGACACAATCACTCAATCACATGCAAGTAAGAGAAAGAAGTAAATCAATACAGAACACCAGATATTCCTTGGGAAAGCAACTGCTCAAAACCCCTTCATATTTATTTTATAATCAACCAAGGAATCATAAAACAATACAATGTATTTGTGATCACCACAAACTCATACACTCTACCAATTGCTTCACACTAATCTATGAAAAAATGGACAAACACATAGCTAATTATCAGCCTACCCTTAGCCTACCCTGCTTACATAATCCATAGAGAATTCAACCCCTATTAAATAGAAAATTCAACCTTCCTTGATTGCGCAATTCATCATGGGCTTCCCATGGTTTTATAACTGCACCTGGGTAGTTTTCCTAAAATACAACTTATAGTTTACTAGCCTTGAACCTTTGTCTCAACTAGGTATCCACCAGAATTAGCATGCATGCAACTATAAATAGTGAATCATCAATTACTTGGTAGATCACTATTGGTGAATTAAATCTATTTTAATTCACTTGATCTTCCACTAGCTCATCAAACAATTAGAACTAGTTAAATTGATTTTAACTCAATTAATGTGAGTTAATTGATCCCACTCACACTACACTAGTGCTACAAATGCAGTTGGACCTTGCTAATAATAGAATCACTCTACATGCTTATCCTTTGACCCTCACATTAGGGGAATTTTGAGGTCTAAAATGGGCCTCCTAAGTAAAATGTACAATCAAAATTCACTTTATGAGAACCAATCACATTTTAGGGGATGACATCATCCCTAATGGTTGAAGTGGAATTGATTAGGTTAAAGGTACTTACTTGTCACATTCTCAATGGTGGATAAAAACTCATGGTTAACCATGGTAATGCTCTAAATACTTTTAAAGTTACAAAGTAAAGTACTTTTAATAAATGTCATTTCACACTTTTTGAATAAAATATTATTATTGTCATTTCATATTTTTTGAAAGAAACAATGCATATCCCTACACAATATTCATGTATTTACACACTTTTTAATAAATATTATTTTTAAATTATATATTCATCTAATTTTATTTAATATTATATTATATTATTTTTATATAGTACATTAATTACATGTTATTATATTAGTTAAATAACATAATTTATGAATTTATATTTATATTTTATTTTAAGTTATTTAAGTACAAAAGACAAATGGATTACTTGTGCAATGATAATGATTTTTTCTTGAAAAACTCATTCTTATTTATAGTCACGTCAATACAATTTTTTTATTAATTTTATTTTGGTACAAATTTTGAATTGAATTTGACCATGGTTACATGGATTTTGGTGCAAAAAGTGAATTGAAAATTCATAAATATTATTTTATTGGTTTAGATATTATTTTATTATTTCCTTAGGAGGCCCATTTTAGAGCTCGAAATTCCCCTAATGACTTGAAATTCTTGAGCTAAGTCTATCACACTTAGTAAATTATTACAAGTTGTTATGAGATAACATTACAATTAATTTTCCAATTTATTTAAAAATTGGTTGCACACTAATGTGTCGCTAGGATCCATCACTATATGACCTGTGAACCCACACTAGTGTGTGTGTTGTTTCTGGATGCCAATTTCACTGTTTGTTGTTGCAAATTTCAACACCAATCTCTACTAAGCTGATCTAAAAAAAATTACCATATTAGGCACGAGCTAGGATAGGGTCAACAACCTCACCTTGTCTTGAATCCTTCAATCAAAGTATTCCATGATATCCTCTGTTGCCCATCCCCCTCCTAGCTCTACCACATTGATGCGTCATTATGATATTGATCGAAAACCAATAGGACCAGGAGACAAAATGCTACAATCCACCGAAGGTTTTAAATTCGCCCAGAAGTCTAGAACCTCAAGCCACTCCTGAATAACCCTCCACTCGAACAAATACATAAAATATCCAAGATGAAATCCCGAGAACTCGATGGTTGGAAGTTCACAAATCTCCAATGGAAAGACATTGATACCTCTAGAAAATCACCTGAATGAGGAGGGTGGCCCATCAAGAAGGTGACTAGTCGCATGCAACTCATACTAGGAACCAAGGACCTCAACCAGAACCGATAAACTCTGAGAGCCAAGGATGAAACCAGAAGTAGGAAATAGCTACAACATCCACTAAAAAATCCACCATAATGCTAGAATTTCAAATTAAGTTGAAAAGGTACTAAAAACAACCAAAGTAGTGAGGCCTCCCTAGAGAGGTAGTGGGTTGACACCTCCCTCACTAACCGTGACCCCAAGACCTCAGATATAGAAATGAAACCTCGAATTCCAAAACAGGGCACAAGGCTATAGAGCTCCCAATTTTTCCAACAAGAGGCCAGAAAAACCAATTACCAAAATTGTGACTGATATTAGATGAGAGATAAAACCAAGTTTTTTTATTTTTGGGTAGCTACGGAAGGTATTCCATGACTACAAGTTGGTCCTAAAAGGAAAAATAAAAAAGAAGGGAATTTTATATTTTATTTTGAATTTATTTGTCCTCCAAAATTCAAGTCATCCCATCGAAGGAGACACACCACTTGGGGAACCTTAGATCACTATAAAAAGGTCACTTGACCTCCCCCATAGGGCATCAATTCAGATCATCATCTATCACCAGTTCACACTGTAATGGTATGCTTGTTGCTATGGAGTACGAAATACACCTTCCTTGGAGTCGGTTGTTACTTACAAGGAACATACAAGTAATTGGTTGTTGTTAGTGGACAAAAATGGATAAATAAAACATTGAAAGCAATGGAAATAATGTAGAGATAAACATAAACTAAAAACTAGACTAGATAACACATGAAAAATGCTTAATTAAGCAAACACATCAACAAATTTTAGGAAAAGAGTTCCCTTTATTGAATATTGAATGTAGAAGAGATGTAATAGATGAATAAAAGACACTTGGAGAGAATTGTTTGAGCAATGGTGCTAAAAAATCCTTAACAAGGAAGTTCCTTTCTCAATCTCCTTGCAAGCTTCCTCTCTCTCTCAAAGAAGTATTGAAGACACTTTCAATGATGAAATCATCTTCTCAATGAAATGCTTTATGGCTAGGGGGAAATTTTGGCAGCATAACAATGCTTTACTTCTTTTTGTTTTTTAGCTCTCCTTGAACTTATATTTATAAAGATTTTTGGACACTCCTCCTCTCCTTGGCTCATCAATTTGGTAGTTCACCTCATAAATGAGATGAGAGCTACCATGTTCTTTCCTTTAAGGCTTATTGGGGCTCAAGGCTCGAACTTTTCATCCCATCATGTCAAAATTTGGAGTGTTGCTCAAGAAAGTTCATGGCTTGAGGTGCTAACTGAATTTTCCATGACCGTGTGACTATCAAAGAAATAACCACGTGGTTGTTAATTTCCAGTAATGGTGCACTTGTGCAGTTCAATTGTTTAACTTCAACCTTAGGAAATATTTTAATTTTTGGTCTTCATGGTGCTTCTAGTTGAAAATTTCACCTATGTATGTGTTTATCACTCACTTTGACTATCTTCTAATGTGTACAAATGAGTGTACGGTTTTCACATGATAACATACACGTGCAAGGAATAAGGGGAAGTCTCTACTATCTATTGCTTCAAGAAGACTAAGATTCTAATCATAAAATTATTGCATATGATATATATTGTTAAATCTGTTGCATCCCTAGAAGGAGGCCTAAGGGCCTCAAGTATGCCAATTAGATGAAACAAACATGTACAAGAGCTTTTGTGAGAAGGTCGATGCCCTAGAAGGAAAAATTGTAGCCTTAGTTTAATGTAAAGGCTATGTCCTTGAGAGTTTGTTGTTCATGGAAGAAGGGATGGTCTAGCCCTATGAGTTTCCAAGTTGTATTATAAATCTCATATTGTACCTTTTTTAAATTGGATAATTTATCGTAAGAAAAGATTGTTGGGTTTTTCCCTAGTTAGGGTTTTCCGAGGGTAAAATTTTTTGTCTCTTGTGTTTGGTTGTCTCTTTATTATCTTATGATATTTTCTACGTATAATTACTTAATGATGTAATGGATTGGTTAGAAATCATTGGATAGTAATTATCAGATTATAAGATCATGAATGTTCAACATGGAATCATAGCATGGGTGAAAAAATAACCATTAAAATAGAGGCCCTAGATGGAGTTATGTAGCCCTAGATCAAACCTTATACCTACAAGAGAGGATAAGTTATTGATGGTTTTGATTCTGTCTAAGGAAGAAAATAATATTATTTTATTAAGATCAGGGGAAGACTTTATTGTTTGTTCCCTATAAGAAAGGATCAAAACCTTATGGAGGTCAACTAAGATAAGGTTGTAGATATGGACCCAAATTAGGAGCCTTGGTAAGGCCTGAAGTAGGGTTGGTTAAGGATATGACCTAGCCGCAGGAAGGTGGGTTGAACCAAGTAGCCAAAGAGGATGGAAAAATTCAAGGACACTTCTAAATTGATGAAGGACCAAGGGCTTCAGGCATGAGGTTGAATTTTTGAGAATCCAAAGTCATTCCTAAGACATAAATTCGTTGTTCTAAGGCATGATCTGAGGCCAATTTTTTTATTGTTATTCAATGTCGCAGGACAAACCTTGTTATGAAACCAGCTCCAAAAATAGAAGAAAAGAGAGATCAATGCCTTAGGGATGAGCCACTTCGAGGGGGAAACCTCCTTTACATTACATATGTGAATAATTCTTTGATGATACAAATGGAAAAACCTCCTTCTATATATAGGAGTCCATGGGGTCACAATATAATCCTAGCTGACCTAGCAATAATAATGTAAGAGCACAATAATAACAATATTGGGGTTACAGGGGTACAACAATAACAATAAGGGGGATACACTAACAACAATAAGGGACTATACTAGTAATATAGGGACCTAACATGCCCCTGTCATTCAAAAAAAGTGTTGTCCTCAACACTTGAGTAGCTCTAGATGCTTCTGTATAAAATTCTCATCCTCACATGTAGAATTTTCAGTGGGTAAGTTCTTCCACTTGATGAGATACTCTGAAATTGATCGATTTTGTAGCTGACAAATTCTTGTTTCCGTGACTGCTTCGGGTTCCAATATGATTTTTCTTTCCTCATCAAGTTCTGGCAATATTGTCTTACTAGAATTTTGTCACCTATAACCTTCTTTAAGCATGAAACATGGAAAATTGGATGCACTCACGAAAAAGTAGGAAGCTCCAATTTGTATGCCATAGTACCAATCTTTTGCAAAACCTTGTAAGTGCCAGAGTACTTTGGAAATAATTTATTATCCTTCTTAGCTTTCTTGAGGGACATTTGTTTGTATGATTATTGCCGTAAAAATACCCAGTCTCCTACATCAAAACTTCTCTTGCTGCGATGTTTATTTGCCTGTTGTTTCATTCAATTTTGTGCCAAATTTAGGTTATCATTTAAGAGTTGGAGAACTTGTTTTTGATGCTCGATGTGCTCTTCCATTGCTTGAACCTTAGAATTTTCTCTTAAAGATAATGTGATGGACGGTGGATGATATCCATAAAGTGCCATAAATGGGGTCATTTTTGTTGCAGTATGGAAGAAAGTGTTATACCACCATTCAACCATAGGTAACCACTTGGCCCATTATGTTTGTTTATAAAATACAAAACAACGAAGATATCCTTCCAAACATTTGTTCACTATCTCAGTTTGACCATCATATTGAGGATGATAAGATGAGCTATGACCTAGTTGAGTACCCAAATAAGAAAATAATTCCGTTCAAAAATTTTCAATAAAAATTGGATCTCTTTCGCTTACAATAATCTTTGGGTTTCCATGTAGCTTTTGAATTGTTTCCATAAATGCAGTAGCAACTGTAATTGCTTTAAATGGATGAAATAATGCACAAAATTGTGCATATTTGGTAAGTCTATCAACTACCACCATTATGACTCTATTTCCTTCGGACTTAGGTAAACATGTGATAAAATCCATTGAAATATCCTCCCAACGTTGACTTGGAATGGATTTAGGTTGCAGAAGACCCGAGGTCTTAATTGTCTCAACTTTATTTTGCTGGCAAACCTAAACATTCCGCCACAAACTTTTAAATATTGGATTTAAGGCCATTCCAAAAAAATTCTTTCTTCACCCTGTGGTAAGTTTTTAAAAATCCTGAGTGTCCTCCTAAAGGAGAAGTGTGCAATTCCAAAATAATATTTTGTTTTAGTTGGGAATTCTTACAAAGATATAAGTGATCTTTGTACCATAAAGAATCATTTTTCCAACTAAATGCATCATATGTACTAGGATCTTGTTGCAACTTTTGAATGAGTGTCCACACTTCTTCTTCCTTCTTCCATTAATCCCTTTCTTTGGTTATCCAATTTGGTTGGATAATATAAATGGCACAAAGCAATGCTTCCACCTCTTCATCCTTTCTTGAGAGTGCATCTACAACAACATTTAGCTTCCCTTTTTTGTAGATGATTTCAAAGTCATCACCCAACATCTTTGTGACCCAATTTTGCTTCTCTTCTGAAGATAGTCTTTGTTCCAAAAAGTGTTTAAGACTATCATGGTCAATTTTTACCTTGAAGTGTCTTCTCATTAGGTAAGGTCGCCATTTCTTTAGTGCATGTAGTATTGCCAACATTTCCTTCTCATAAATAGCTTTCTGTAAATACTTTCCTTTGATTGGACGACTTTCAAAAGCAATGGGTCTTCCTTCTTTTATTAAAACATCACCAATTCCATTTCATGAGGCATCACATTCCACAATAAAGGTTTTTGTGAAGTCTGGTGTAACTAAGATCGGTGCTATGCACATTGCCTCTTTAAGATGTTTAAAGGCCTTAGTTGCTTCAGGAGTCCATGAAAATGCATCTTTCTTCAATAATGTTGTTAGAGGTGTTGTTATTCTACCATAATTCTTAACAAACTTGTGATAATACCCTGTTAACCCAAGAAATCCTAGCAACTGCTTTATGGTTGTGGAGACTTTCCATTCCTTAATGGCTTTAATTTTGTTAGAGTCTACCTTAACACCCTCGTGAGATACAATATGACCTAGATATTCCACCTCTTGAACTCCAAATAAACATTTGGAGGTTTTTGCATATAATTGTTTCTCCTCCAATAGTTTGAGCACCCTGTCAACATGTTGAACATGATCCTTCCAAGACATGTTGTAGATTAGTATATCATCAAAAAATGCTAACAAAAATTTTCTAAGGAAGGGTTTGAAAATGGAAATAATCAGCCCTTGGCATGAGTACACCTGAAGAAACTTTCACTGGTAAGAAACTGGATGTTTCACACTTTAATATTTTTGGCTCATATTTTTTATTTGCATGTGACCAAGGATGCTAGGAAGAAGCTGGAGTTGACTGCTGAAGTTGGGATTTTTGTGGGGTACACAGAAACACCCCATAATTATCGTGTGTATTTTCCAAACAATCGAATGACTGTGGTGCTACCGGATATAAAATTCGATGAGCGGAAATGCATGCGGTTGTCGCTTGAGAGGGAGTTGGACTTGCATGCGGAGGAGGAACTGTTGGTTCTCAAAGATAAGTCTCTAGACGTGGATCAGCGACACGAGGAGGTTCATGGAGTGGAGGAGTCCACTCTCAGAGTCAACCATCAGAACTGGCAGAAGGCGTACCATAGAAGTTGATAGGCTGAGACTTGGTGTTGCATAGAATGTAGGAGCCCCTACTTCACAGTGTAGACAAAGACAGTCTCTTGAACGATTTACTGGATACATGGCTCTCATGAGCAAATGTATTGTGACTGATCTATCCTCCTTTTAAAAAGCAGTGCGAGAGCCCACATGGGTAGATGCAATGGTGGAGGAGTATGACTCCATTCTCAAAAACAGTGCTTGGGAAATTGTTCCAAGGTTGATTGATAAATCAGTGGTAGGTTCAAGATGGATCTACAAGGTAAAGGAAGTTGTTGATGGGAGTGTTGAGAAATAGAAGGCCATATTTGTGGCCCGGGGCTTCTCACAGATCAAGGGGATAGATTATGAAGAGACCTTTGCACCTATCACAAGGTATTCTTCCATAAGGACCATCCTTGCTCTCTCAGCACGGAAGGGCTGGCACATTCATCAGATGGATGTGAAAACTGCATTTATCAATGGGATCATTGAGGAAGAGGTGTACATATAGCAACCTGAAGGTTTCGAGATCTTCAACAGCGAATCACATGGGTGTCGACTCAAAAGAGTGTTGTATGGGTTGAAGAAAGCACCTCGTGCTAGGTACACTCAGATAGACAGTTATTTCACCGGACCAGGCTTCACCAAAAGTGAAGCAGATGCAAACTTATACCAGATTGTGGTTGAGGGTAAGCTTTTAATCATTGTTCTTTATGTTGATGATTTAATATTGACTAGTTATGAGCAACTGATACACTCATGCAAGGAGGATCTTGCAAGGTAGTTCGAAATGAAGGATATGTGCCTCCTTCATTATTTCCTTGGATTGGAAATATGGAAACGAGATGGTGAAATTTTTGTGTCTCAAGGCAAGTATGCAAGGGAGATACTAGGTAAGTTTCATATGGAGGGTTGCAAACCCATGGATACTCCTCTTCCAGGAAATTGGAGGAAAGAGAATTCTACTTCTAGAGAGGTAGTGGATGCTACTGTCTATTGAAAATTAGTGGGTTCACTAATGTATCTAGTGAACACGAGACTGAAATTTTTTTATGCGGTTAACCAGCTGAGTCAAGCTATGGTTAAGCCTACCAAGCTATTTTGGAAGGCGGGTAAGCATGTCCTAAGATACCTAAGGAGCACATCAGAGTATGGTTTATGGTACAGATAGACATATGAGGTGAAGTTACATGGCTTCACAGATGCAGATTGGGTAGGTAGCCCATCGGACATAAAGAGCACATCAGGGGGATCTTTAGCATTGGATCTACAGTTGTTTCTTGGTACATCAGGAAGCAGAGATCTGTGGCACTCAATTCAACAGAATCGGAATACATGGAAGCGATTCAAGATGCATGTGAGGCTATCTGGATGAGAAAGATCTTGGTTGGTTTGTTTGGTTCTCTTAGATCCGACAGTGATTCATTGTGATAATCAGAGTTGCATTAAAATCTCGATTAATCCTGTGTTTCATGATCGATCTAAACATATGGATATCCAGTACCATCATCTCAGATATTGTGTGTAGAGGAGAATCATTTTGCTTCAGTACATTCCTACGAAAGATCAGGATGCAGACATTCCGATGAAGGCGCTCACCAGGAGCAAATTCGAATACCATAGAGACCGGATCAGGGTGAAAAATAATCCCTTTCTTGTTGAGAGGGAGTGTTGAGATTCAACAAGAATATCCTAGTGAAAATTAAGCACCTACACTAGGATGATGCCTCGGGTTATTTTTAGGTGGATGTCTATTTATAGATGCATGAGAAAATTCTATTTATAGATGATGTCTATTTATAGATGTATGTGAAAGTTCTATTTATAGATTGCATGTCTATTTATAGATGCATGTCGACTATTATTATCCCTTAATAATAGTTGGACAATAAACTATATTTTATTCTCAATGAGCACTTGGAAATAGTTAACTGAAGTGGAAAATCAGTTAGCTATAGGAATTTTGAGTTAAGAGGTTGGTTGGTGGGACATGCAGGTTGACTTAGTTGTAACTAAGTGATTTGAAGTTGTCATAGAGTTGGAAGTGGAGTTATGAAAGTTGTAAAGTATTTTAACTCAGTTAAGTGAGTTAAAATCAATTGTGCTAGTTGTAATTGAAGATACACTAGTGAGAGATCAAGTGAATTAATTATTAATTAATTCACAATCAGTGGTCTCACATGCAACTAAAGATTTACTATTATTAACTGCATGCATGTCAGAACTAGTGGAGACTCAATTGAGTTCTAAGTGAAAGGGAAGTTGACTATCAGTTGTGACATTATCGGTTGCACACATGCGACCACACACACATTGGATGTGCCCATGAGGATTGCACAGTCAAGGCAGGCAGGATTGCACTCATTCAAGGATTGCTATCAGTAGGGATTGCGCAGTGGGAGGCACTAAATTGGCTAAGCAACTTGCCAATTTTTGTATGACAGTGTGAGACAGTTAGCTCATGTACTGAGAGCTCTTGGATTAGAGCTTTGTATGCAATTGTTTCATGATCCATGATATATAACATAATAGAAGATAGTGGGGTTTTAGCGATAAGCTTTCTTTGGTAAAATTATCTGTGTTATGTGTGATTGATTTTTCTTCATGATATTGCGATTGGCGATTGTGTTTCAAATTCCACAAAGATTTGTAGAAGCGATTATGTATTTAATAGTAGCATATTATTATTAGATCAGGAGAATCCAGGACATACATGTATTTTGTATTAAATTTCTACACTTGCATGTGCACATGCACCTCTTGCATGTGACATGCAACTCTTCTCTAGTGTTTCTCACACATGCAACTCTTGCATGCAACATTTCGTTAGTGTTTCTCACACATGCAATTTCTGCATGCAACACTTTTGAAACTGAATAGCCTTCAAACAACTGACTCAGTATAATGCATCTGTCATCAGAG
The DNA here is from genome assembly GCA_034641835.2 of Pinus albicaulis. NCBI lineage: Eukaryota > Viridiplantae > Streptophyta > Pinopsida > Pinales > Pinaceae > Pinus > Pinus albicaulis. The sequence continues at coordinate 1,470,862,310 of CM076580.1, forward strand.
TCTTCTAACTATTATTAGCTACTGCACATGTCTACTAGACTCTCTGCATTGTTGACATCCGCATCCATGCACTCTGCACTTTTGCCAACTATGATTTGTGCTCCAATATTCGACACCTATCACTCTGATTTTTGTCTTCTTGACATCTGACTGCATCAATCTAGCCGATCCTGCTACTGCTATATTGTGGGCTCCTCGTAGCCAGGTTCGATCCATGAGAAACACCATCTCAATTAACCCTGCCCAATTTATTCTTGGGATTAATTTTGTATATCGTCCCACCTCACATCTGGAGGTATAGCTGCATGCACTCCCTCTACCCATCTGACTCGAAATTTCTCTGCTTGAGTGATTTTTGCTACTCCATGATCCTCCACATATAGCTGCTCCACATCTTGAGGTTCATTCTTTGGAATCAAGAGTTCCGCACCTGCATGCAAATCTAGCTCCCTCTCAAGGGACAATTGCATGGATTTCTCACACTTCCCCATAGTTCATCCCTTGCATGTGTCTATCTGCGCACTGTAGAATTCTGTTGCATGACCTTCAAAGCTTCATGGTGTAACTCACCCTGATCCCGGCTTACCACTTTGTCTGCCTTACCCATCAATGTTGCGTAACCATCTACATCAAGTTTATAGATATTATTCACATGAATCCCAATCTTCTTGGCTTGTCCTATTGCTTTGTGTCGAAGGAAATATTTTCCTTCACTAAAAACATCATAGCCTCTATCCTCCAACATTGCGATTGAAACTAATTTTTTCTTCAAGACTGGTACATGTATTACATCTTTTAATAAAAATGGTTTACCTAACTGTCTCTCGAAAGTAACTGTACCAATCCCAATAGCACTATACCTTCCGTTGTCACCCATTTCGATATGCATCTGGAGGTCCTTCTCCTCCAAGCTACTGAAAAGTTTTTTGTCTCCCGTCATGTGGAAAGATGCGCCACTATCCAAGTACCACCCTGATCCCACCACACTTGACACCATGCATGCGATCAGCTAGAAGTCCAACTCAAATTGCGAGGCCAAAGGGTCACCCATTGTAGATCCTGAAGCCTTCTTGTTCTTCTTATTTTGTGGACAACTAGTGGCATAATGTTCATGCCCGTGACAATAAAAACACTTCACTCTGGACATGTCACACTCCTTGCCTTCTTCGCTGGTCTCAGATTTGGAATAGGATTTCTTTTCCTTCCCCTTCTTTGCCTTAATTGCCTAGTTGCATGAAGGAGAAAAACAGGAGCCATCATTTAGTATATCTTGACAGCTATAACATAGCTTGTCTTGTAGAAATGATAATAATATGTTAACGTGAATTGTAGAAATGATAATAATATTTTAATGTGAATTGGCACAGTATTACTACATATACAGGTCAGAATTAAAATAGAACCAAAAAAGAAAAACAAAAAATGCCAAAGTGAAAGTTACACAGGAAAAACGCTAAACTTCATTTGTATATAACAAGTGAAAAATCATAACTTAAGTCTGAAGTCAAAGTCACTCATAAGACTAATTGGACTCTTCTTAAGGACCTAAATATAGAATATTATCAGAAAATAATGAGCTTACATGATAGCTCACAGCCTACTATATTGTATCTCTAGCGATGTCATAAAGGCTGAATAATTGAAGTTATCCAGCTTGAATTCCAGGGAAATAAAGTGTTTTTCTCCATTCTATTGTGAACCCAATATGACCAATGTCCAAATTTCTAGTTAAGATATCTATTGGATGGAGTACTCTGAAACAAGTTTTGCAAATACAGAAGATTTTTTTCCGAGTAATTTGGATGGGAGTGTCATACTCAGCAATTTGTCCTGATTCAAAACAAAACAAGTACATGGTATAAGTAAAAATGAAAACTGTCCAAAAGAGATAGTAACTGTAACAAAACACTAGGAAATAAACAACTTATAAATGTTATACCATCCTTTAATAGAAGAACCATATCACTATCAATAACAGATGGAATCCGATGTGCTATAGTAATGACTGTGCAGGTAGAAAATTGGTGGCGAATTATTTGCTGAATAAACCCATCAGTTGCACTGTCAACTGAGGCAGTTGCCTTGTCAAGGACCAGTATCCGACTTTGTTTTAGTAGTGCCCGTCCCAAACAGACAAGCTGGCATTGACCTACACTCCAGTTTCCTCCATTCTCAGCCACTGTACAAGAGATCATTCCATTAGATTCTATTCTCAATTTTGATTCTTAAAAAAAGGGGGTCCTAGAGAATAGGTGGGTCTCAAGGAGACAAAAATAATAAACAAAGCATGAGCACTAAGATGGAAAGCAAATAGCAGAAATAGCTATTGTAAAAGCCTAAAAGGTTTTCTTTTTCTCCTTCGGGACTTCCATTGAATGTAAAAAAGACACCCAGACCTGAGGCATCAAGTTTCTTTTCTTTTGCTCGTACAATCTCACCAAGTTGGCACTTGTCCAAAGCCTGAAAGCACAGGCAAAATCAAACTAGATTCGTTAACAATAAACTCACAACAAGATCCACAGTAGAATATTTATACTCTTCAAGACAAGAATGATTGGCCTTAAAATTGATACATGTGCATATAGAATATGAAGCAGAACTGACCTCCCAAATCTCATCATCCGAGTAGTCTTCTAGAGGATCCAAATTATTTCTTATAGTGCCTTCAAACATTGTGGGTTCTTGGGGAATTATGCTTAATTTGGATCTTAGGTCATGGAGGCCTATGGATGAGATATCGACTCCATCAATAACAATTCTACCCTTTCCTTTGTTGGTTCCACAATGCGAAAAATGGATTGAATAAGAGTAGATTTGCCACTTCCCATTCGCCCTACAACTCCCACCTTCGTACCTCCAGGGAAAGTGCATGTAAGGCCTTTCAAGACAAGTGTAAGATGTGGTCCATAACGCACCTGATTGTATGGATCAAATTTATAGATGAACTGACATGCAAATTATTACTAGCTGTGAATGTTCGAAAAAAATAGTCTATTTGTATTGAGTTCTGACCTGCAAATCAGTTAGATCTATTGTTCCCCTAGAAGGCCAGTTGGAGTTTGGTCTACAATTCTCTATGATCACTGGTGACTCACTGGGAATACGTGAATACTGCATTATTCTCCCCGCTGAGATCATATTGGTCTCCACAGAACAAAGGAACATTATTACATAGCCTTGTATCATGCTCAGACTTAGACCATATGTTACTGCCAACCCTGCAATGCCTGTTAAGGTGCCATTTGATTTACTTTCATATTTCATTATAACGAATATGTCTAGTCTGCTGAGATCAGTTTAGGAAAAATAATGGCATGCCAAGATAGTGCTTCTGTACCTACTTGGGCTAATTACATTTCCAGGCAAGCAAATGAGGAACACCAAAAGGAATGCAAACACAAGATTTGATAGAAAATCTATCCGAATACCAAGCCACGCATTGGCTCCAGCATTGTGGAGACTAGGTCTAGTAAATATATCAGTCAACTCTAGATTTATTTCCATGAATCGAAACTCCTGGTCAAAACTTCTAATGGTGGCTGCTCCAGAGATTGATTCTCCAAAATGTTGTACGATTGGAGCTCTACAAACTGATGCCAACCGTGACAGTTCCCTAGCTGATGGTATGTAATATTTCTGCATTCAAGGAAGGTCGGAGAACTTACAAGAATTCTCTTATTCATTACCTAAAAACCCAAAAGCATGGAAACAATGAAATACAGATAAAATGTTGTCATGATAGAATCTTGATGCAAGTCTATCTATTTGATAACATCCTTTTCAATCATATTATGAGCTCCACCTAGACCAAACCTTGAAGTAGAGATCAAATTCTCTTACCTCCAATTTATGTTCCTCTGAGACAATTAAAATTTGCAAAGTTTGTATTTATTATTATTGAGAAATACAGAGAATACCTGATACCATATAGAAGTCACACCCACTGGTATAAACACAATGAAGACCTGCCAAGCAGTGTGAGACATATATGCAATGATCCCCAAAAGATGTATCAATGCAACAGCCAAATATCCTAAATAAGTAGGAATCGATATGTCCACTGCATTCTGATCAGTTGATGCCTGCCAAGGAACAGAGAGCTTGTTATTGACCCACTAGAATCATATGATTTCCTTTTCTCTCAGGGAAGGTATTGGCTTATTAAAACAATAAATAAATGTCAACTGACCCGATTCAGTATTCGCCCAGATGGAGTTGCATCAAAGAAGGACATCGGTGCACGAAATATACACCTGTGCAGATTCCTGAAAAGCTTATTGGCAGTTCTAAGTCCAAAAAATGACATAAGAATAGACCTCACAACAACGCACAGGGAGCCGCTTAATTTCAAAGCAACATAAACCAGAAGGAGATGGGAGTTTGTAACAGGGGAACTCCTATCTTCATTTGTAGGGATTTCCGTTCCCATCCATTGGTTACTAATTATTTCAAGTACCTCAGCTATTATTTGGGCCATTAGTATTATAGGTATCAAAGCGCCATTGTATGCAGTAATGTAAGACGAGTATACCGACATGTTTACCCTGCCTCTCTCTCTTTCTTCTTCTTGTACAAGTTGTGAATTTTCATTCTCTTTATCCAATCATTCTTTCTGGTTTTCTGGTTCAACCTCTTCCTCTACATCTATTGAGTTCTGAACACCACACTGCTTCGTTGTCTCACTGGCAGTAACATTTTTCACTGCAGCTGTATTGCCAGGACATGAGCTTTCAACAAATCTCTCTGATGTGTACACTTCAGATTTCTCCGTAGCAGCAATAGCTTTCAAAGCTTTCTGATGTGCACCAACCAATTCAAAAAAATCTGTGCCTGATTGTAAGATGTCATCATATCTGCCGAACTGAGTAATTTCACCATCTCGCATTACCTGTGAAGAATATCATACAAAATATAGATGCTTTATCTCCTCCTCTCAATAAATGATCACTAAACCCATTGTCTCTTTATCAATTACATTGAATATTTTAATATCACTAGAACAAAATGAAAGAAATACAAACCTACCAGAATGATGTCAGCTGAGGGTAAAAACTCCACCTGATGAGTTACATAGACTACAGTCTTTGAAGCCAAAATACCAAGTATACATTCCTATAACAAGCAAGCCCAATTCCTTAGAAGTTTATGGACATGAAGTTGCAGCAGCACAACCAGCAATGTATATTATCCAGACTCAACAATGAATTGCAGACTCCAGAGTGCACTGTAGAGCTTCATCATTCCATCAAAACATTAAAACTAATTAATTCAGGAAACCTACAGTATGTAAAGGATAAGAGAAACCTACTTGGAAAATATGTTTTCCAGTATGTGCATCCACAGCACTAAAAGGGTCATCAAAAATATAAATGTCTACATTTTGATATAAAGCACGGGCAATCTGTATTCTCTGTTTTTGTCCACCACTCAAATTTAACCCTCTTTCTCCAATGTCTGTCTTATCCCCATACGGAAAAAGTTCAAGATCTTTCTTCAATGCACAAGCCTCAAGTACACTATTGTATCTAATATTATCCATATGCTTCCCAAAGAGAATAGCGTCTTTAATTTTCCCACTTTGTATCCAAGGAGACTGAGGGACATATGCTTTGGTACCACTTAAGCTAACAGAGCCTGATATTTTTGGTATTTCACCTAATACGCAGGATAAAAGGCTTGATTTTCCTGAACCAACAGTTCCACATACTGCAACTCTCATGCCTCTCTCTATTTGGACATCTAAACCTCTTATAGTTGGACAAGAGGAATCGGGATTCCAAGAAAATATCCATCCTTGGATTTGAATCGCGAAGTCTGTTGACTCCTTTGATACCTTTTCTACCCCATCGTGTTGCAGCGCTTCCTCCTGCAGAAAGGCCACAATACGATCTATTGACACTTTAGTTTGAAAAAACTGAGAGATGAAGACAGGAAGACTGCCTATAGCTCCCTGAAGTGAATCAAAGATTGCAAGTGCAGAAAGAAATTTCCCTGCTGTCAAAGGCACTCTTATAAGCATACAGGTACCAAAAGTTGCAACAGAGACAAATGTTGGTCCAACAGAGAAAACAAATGATGCGATAGCTGATGCGTAAACATTTTTTTGTAGCCAACTATATTCTACCTGCCTCAAAATTTCTAGTTTCCGAAGAAATCTGGTCTCCCAAGACTGCAATTTTAAGATCCTCGTAATTTTTAATGTCTCCGATGTGGCCTTCATCCTTTTGTCTTTTTCTCTCATGATTCTCTTCTGAAATTTTTGTTGCAATTTTACAACTGGCAAATTTGGCAACATAACCGCCAATGAGGCTGCCAACGCTGAAAATACTGCCAAGCCCAACTGCTGATATAGAATAATAAAGGCCAGAACAACTTGAAGAGGCAAAATCCAAAAGTCATGCATAAAGAAACAGAAATATGAAACATTCAGAACATCCACACTCATATAGTTGATAATCTCTCCGCTTGTATGCTTCTGTCTTGTTTGACTGGAAAGCAACAAACCCTTCCTGTATATAATAGCTGTCAATGCTGCTCTAACCCGTAAAGCTAATTGACCTTGGTTGAAATCCCCTTGTCGCTTTGACAAAGATTCTAATACCTTTGCCAAAAAAAATGCACAAAATAGCACATAGCCTTGACTTTCAAGCTCTTCTTTTCCATCTAGAAACTGAACAAGGGCTTTGATAAAATATGGACCTACAAATGATGCACAAGTTTGCAGTGCTGCTAAGAATCCAGTCAAAAGTACAGCCTTCGGAAAAGATAGGATTAACGCTTTTGCTAATGACCCGGTATGACCTTTGGCCTCTAGCTGATCTCTGAATTTATGGTATAATTGGCCTGCCCTGTCCACCTCTGCAACTTGGGGTACATCATCAATATGCAAAGGGCTCTTATAACTAGCAGCAACCAAAGGACTCATCCAAGAAAATGACAACCGACTGAGAAGGTTGGCTGTTGCATAAGTAGAGACTGCCTTAATGTTTCCACGTTTTCGGGAATTGTCTTTCAAGAGAGGTTCTTGAATGGTCTGTGAGGAGGATTCTACAAAACTTCTGGCACAACAACTAGTATAGCACAAGCAAGCGAAAATGAGAACAGCCATAATTTCAACAAAGATATCAACAGCAACGCTTCTTTGTTTTGCCAACCGTTGAATGTCGAGGACGATGAAGAAAGCCTGCAGAATGAATGATAGACTCCACCTTCTTTTTACTGGAAACTTCTGTTTACCTTCTTTTCTGATGGAGCGATGAACATAAGCTGACATTGTAAACCAAGTCAGACTCTGGACAATATACTCGCCCACATATGCAAAACCTTCAGGTCTCTCCTTCAGCCACCAATACACAGGGATCCATATCCCGAGAACGCTGTAGCATATACACAGAAAAATGCAACCACCTAAAGCCAGCTTTTGCATAATCCGCAGTTTAAACTTACTGGAAAAGCTGTCAAATGGAACAGGAGGTGTGGGTGGCAGAGGCGTGCGAAATTTACACCTTGTCCAACACAGTTCAAGGATAACAGAAACAAGAAAGAGCAAATTAAGCCCAATTGCAAGTGCATGCCGAAGGAACAGCCCTACAAAAATAGCTCTAAGTTCCTCCCACCCAACTGTTTCACCCATTTCCAGCCAGAGGATATTGTTATTCTGGTTTAGTGCCCATATGGCTTCCATGACTGCAAGCAAATAATTTACTTAACAATATCAAAAAGTACCTTATAAGTATATCTACTCCAGTACCCACATGAAAAATTTCTAACAGAGATCTTGGTTACCATTACCATTTATAAATGCACATACACATTGGGCTGGGCTTCATACAAGAAGGATGTTGCAGTGCAAAAACCTTCTTGTTTACTGGATTAAATAACTCTAGAAGAAGCATAAACATAACTAGATCACATAACTAGCACTGAGTGATGGTGAGATTGAATCATAGGGCACTAGCTGATACTTCTATGCAAACATTTAACAGAACAGAGAAATGGATTTATCAATCGAATGAATGCTTTGTTCAAATATTTATTTTATTTTATTTATTATTATTATTATTAATTTTAATTGACGCTCGGAATTGGCAAGTTGGTCAGTATTCAATGGTTATAATCTTCATAATATCTATTTTCATAAAATTTAATTATATACAAAATAAAATAAAATATATATTATATGTACAAATTTTACCAATTTAACAATTTACAATATACGTATATATATAACCAAATCTATTACTCACAATATTAATATCTATATTTTTTTAATAAATATTAATATTAATATTTTATTGATAATTTGTAGATACAAATTTTATCAGATTAAATATGTATTAAACTAGTACAAACCACATTAAAAATATTAATGTGGTTGATATAGAAGACTTCATTTGTATATGTTATTGATAAATATATAACAAAAAAACTATTGCAACAAAAATATTATTAATAAGTTTGATTTTACTTAACCTTTAAGAATCTCATGTCTTGATAGAAAACAAAAATGTTGGATAGTTTCTATCTTTACAACCTACTTATAAGACATTTTTTCTAAAATTGGATATGCTTTGAAAATCCCTAGGAAATTGGTGGGGTGGGCGGGGAGAATTTTACTCTGGACATCATTTTTTTTAAATTTATTAAAAGGCAAGACAACCCAACAAACTATCTAACACACTACAATTCAGAAGAAGCATATGCTTAGCATATTCCCTTGAGAATCAATCTAGGTCATCAATTAAAAAAAAATAAAAAAAAATCAGCAGATCCCCATCCACCTTAAGTTGAAATAGGAGTTTAATTAGGATTGTAAATGATTCATTCATTTATCTGATATTATTATTAAAATTATATTATATTAAATTCTCACACACACACACACACATATATATATATGATGATGATGATGATGATGGTTAACCTCTGGTGAGACCAAACTTTGGTCTATCAAACCTAAAGAAACAAATTATTTAGTTTGTTTTAAAATTGTACTCCTATGCTCCAAGGGCTTAGAGAGAAGCGTCTCGAGCTCACTATAATTTTGACATGTTAAAAGGCTAGGAAGGTCGGTATTGCAACAAAGATTATGAAACTGAGATCTAATGTGGGTGTACACGAGGCATTCTAAGAGGAAGTGATTTTTATCCTCAATGTTCATATTCTCACAGAGATGACAGATCCTTTCCATCCATGGTGTTTTAGGAACTGCTCAACGACTTGTTTCACTATGGAGCTCATGAGAGTTCATTCTTATCTTGACTATATTAATTTTTTTCTTTCAGCTAGTTAAAACAGAGAGACACTTTTGATCTTCTAGAGTAGGGTTGATGACCTCCTTATAATATCTTAATTTTCTTTTAGCCTCTAAATCTTTCTCACACCACATTTTCTTTTTAAACTTAGAAGTAACAATACTTTTAATGTTATTAATATTTTGCAATGTTGTTGGGGCCTTTGTTTTGAAAAAGGAACAATTTTGAGTTGCAGAGAATAGGTGGCAGAGCGTGATCAAGGTAGACAGGGAGCTGTCACAGTTGCGGATAGCCGGAAGATAGGCGGCGCAACATTTGTGGAGAACAACGCAAACGGCAGATATGGGAGACAAAGACAATCAGCAGAACTCCCAGTAATCAAGAAGAAGCGGCAAATAACAGAGCAGGAAAAGAGGAAAGACTGAAAGTCACGTTGGCGGAAGAACAAATAGGCAATCAACTAGCGCAGATGAGTTAGTTAGTCCGGCACAGGGCCAAGAGAGAGAGCCGTAGGAGAGCTCTGTGAGATCTCTGTTGTATCGAGTCACCTTGTAATAGACTCTGCAGAGTGATGTATGCCGTTTGATATTGACAATGAAATATGGTTATTGTTGTGTTTGATGTTTTTAGTTGAGTGTTAATCAGTTGCTTATTGTGAATGTATGCCCCGTTTTAAATTTTAATTCAGCATCCTAAACATGTTTGATGAATAATCGTGTATACATAGTAGTGAGATCTGTTTGTTGTTTCAAGTTCCTTTAGTTGTTCTTCATGGTTGTAACAGTTTGGTACATGATTTGTCTCCTAACCTTACTAAGGTCACGACACACCTCGGGTGAGATGCTCTGCTCCTTGGAGTAGTGATCCGGATTTATGCAGGAACGCAACAAAATACAGAAATAATCATAAACATAGATGCAGTGAAATAATTCTTCATTTCATTAATATCAAATAACATAAATATGCTTACAGACATAATGGAAATAAAATAGCTAGGGTGCTGGTAGCGAATCTCTGAGAAGAGATGTGGTGGCTACAGACCTCTGAATTATGTTACAATGAGGCTTGAGGGCCTATTTATTATTGAGAAACAATGGAGAACTATAAACATCCAAAAACCTAACCCTATGAGATGAAGTGCCAAGACTATGGGCCACGTTTGGGTAAATTAGTGTTTCAACTTCTCGGGGACATAACTTTGGCATACTATCTCTGTTTGACGCACATGATACATCATTAGAAATATCAATCTGAGGACCACAAATGTTGTCACAAATATTGATTTTGAAACGGAATCGTATTCGACGAAGGAACGCTGCCCAAAAAACATCGTTTAGAGCCTCAAAACGGCTCAGGAAGTTCAGGACCCGAAAAACTGCTAAAAATAGTAAGTTGTTCTGCAACTTAAAAACTGAAAGAACTAATGGTGGGGGTTCAAATGGAATAGGTGGGTGGCCACCAATATCCACCTGGATCATTAAGGCCCCAAAACGGCTCCGGGAGTGGAGGACCCGAAAACCTACTAAAAATAGTAAGTTGTGATGAATGTAAAAAGCTGCAAGAAATGATGGTGCTGGTCCAAATGGAATAGGTGGATGGCCACTGATATCCACCTGGATCATTCCTCCCTCCTTAGGAAGCAATGGTCCCCATTGTGTTGAGATCCTCCATGAGATGAGGCATATTCTGTTGAACTAGGTATTAGATTTGTTGAAGATGTCATGGACCTGCGGGTGGACATGCTGGATGCGTTTAGTAAATTTGGTTTTCTTATCAGCCTCAGACAGTGCATGTGTGGATTCTGTATGTGTAGTTGCAAGATGTATGGCAACATCAAGCGGTGGTGCGTTGGGAGTTAGATCAATGGAGTGCTTGTCCTGACAATGTAGAGGAACCTCTGTGGGTGAAGAGAAAATGTCCTTGTATTCCTCCATGACTTTGTCCATCTGCTGCAGTCGTGCAAGGGGGCCTTGTTTTGAGGTTGTAGCCATAATATTCTTCTTTCCCTGTGAGCGAGTTGTAAGGAAAACAAATTTCCTGGTTTGGGAAACAATCTTACTACGTTGTTTTGCAGTAGTCAAAGAGATGACAGGAGGTGGTACTACCTCCGGTATCCTGTACAAGTTATTTCCCAAAGTAATAACAACAACACGAGGCCTAGACTCATACACAACATGTCGCCTCCACAAGTATGGTTGGCCCAATAATACATCAGCTACATCAAGAGGAGCAACATCACACAATATCTCATCTGTGAATGGCTTGATACTATACGGAAGGCGGCACTATCGGAAGATATGGAGATCTCTCCCTGGGTGGAGCCACCCGATGGTATACGGCTGTGGGTGTGCTATGGTCAGTAGACTGAGCTGCTTCATGACCTCTGTTGAAATGTGGTTCTTTTGGCTTCTGCTATCGACAAGAAATTGCAGCGGAAAACCCTTCACCCACATTTGTGAATGGAAGAGGCACTTCCCCTCCTCTGGATCCTCTGGATCTTGGTGGTGGCAACAATGGCACTGAGATTTGCATCAATGAGCTGCTTCCCTTTGTCATTGCCTTTCTTTGGTTCTGACTCAGGATCAGAAAATGCATCTGATTCGGGTGCCTTTAGTTCGGCCACCAATGACTATTTGGCCCGACACTCGTTTATGCTGTGAGTGGGGTTGTTAAGAAATTCACACCACTTCCCTATGTCCTTCTTTGGATTTGTGGTGTTGTTCTGAGTCGCATCGCTTTGGCCTTGCCCCTTGTTCTTTAGTTCGGGGGCACCTTTCGGATTTGCAGATCTAAAGTCTCGCTTCTTCTGCTCAAATTTCTGCTCGATCTTGGTGGCATAATGATATGCCTTGCCAAGCGATGTAATGTAGAGGAACTCCATTTCCTCCTGAATGTGTTTGTGCAGATAGCCGCGGTAATTGAGCACAAAATGTCTCTTTGAATCTTTAATACCCAACTTTTTGTGTAGGGTATGGAACAGATTCGTCAGTTCATGCATATCTTGATACCTTTGTTGCCGCAACGTGGTCCATTGGATGTATTTGTCCTCATAGCTCCCCACGGGGTAATATTGTTCCTTGATGCTGTCTCGAAACGAATTCCAAGTGGGTGTGGCTGAGAACAAAGAGTGTTCCCCTTCGTCCTCTTGCTCACAGTAGGTTTCCCACCAGTCTTTAACATGGGGGGTGGCTTTGAAGAGTGAAAAAATAATCTTTTCTCGGTCAGAGAAATCATGGACCGAGAAATACCCTTCCAGAAAATTTAACTATCTATCTACGGCGTCTGCATCTATTTGGCCTTCAAATATAGGAATGTCAAATTTTACCTGTACCTTGAAGGGAGTGGCACCTGTAGAGTGGTTGTTGCATACGGATGCGCCATAGGTGGACAATTGTTGAAGAATCTGAGCAAAGTTATCTGACATCATCGCGTTCCTTTGTTTCTCGAGGGCCTCCTCGAGTAATATTTTGAAAGGATCTACTGCTCCCTCGTCTTTCTTTTCTTCTGCATGGGAGGTCGTCGGGGTTTACGAGGCTGATCTTGCAAGGGTTCAACTAGATTGAGCCCTAACTCCTTATACCTTGACCACGTTGGGGACATGCAAATAAAAACAAAGAAAGAGTATACCGCTCTGATACCACTGATCCGAATTTATGCAAGAATGCAACATAATACAGAAATAATCATGAACATAGAGAAGCAGCAGAAATAATGCTTCATTTCATTAATATCAAATAGCAAAAATATGCTTACAGACATAATAGAAATAAAATAGCTACGGTGCTGGTAGCAAATCTCTGAGAAGAGAAGTTGTGGCTACAGACCTCTGAATTGTGTTACAATGAGGCTCCAGGGCCTATTTATTATTGAGAAACAATGGAGAACTCCAAACGTCCAAAAACCTAACCCTAGGAGATGAAGCACCAAAACTATGGGGCCCATTTGTGTAAATTGGTGTTTCAACTTCCCGGGGACGTAACTTTGGCATACTATCTCCGTTTGATGCACATGATACATCGTTAGAAAGATCTATCCGAGGACTACAACTGTTATTGCAAATATCAGTTTTGGAATGGAAACAAATTCATTGGATGAACGATGCCCAAAAGCGTCGTTTAGGGCCTCAAAACGGCCCCGGAAGTCCAGGACCCGAAAAACTGCTAAAAATAGTAAGTTGTGCTGCAACTTAAAAACTAAAAGAACTAATGGTGGGGGTTCAAATGGAATAGGTGAGTGGCCACCAATATCCACCTGGATCATTAAGGCCCCAAAATGGCTCCGGGAGTGGAAGACCTGAAAACCTGCTAAAAATAGTAAGTTGTGATGAATGTGAAAAGCTGCAAGAATTGATGGTGCTGGTCCAAATGGAATAGGTGGGTGGCCACCGATATCCACCTGGATCATTCCTTCCTCCTTAGGAAGCAATGGTCCCCATTACGTTGAGATCCTCAATGAGATGAGGCAAATTTTGTTGAACTAGGCATTATATTTGTTGAAGATGTCATGGACCTGTGGGTGGACATGCTGGATGCGTTTAGTAAATTTGGTTTCCTTATCAGCCCTAGACAGTACATATGTGGAATATGTATGTGTAGTTGCAGGATATATGGAAACATCAAGCGGTGGTGTGTTGGGAGTCAGATCAATGGAGTGCTTGTCCTGATAGTGTAGAGGAACCTCTGTGAGTGAGGAGAAAATGTCCTCGTATTCCTCCATGACTTTGTCCATCTGCTGCAGCTGTGAAAGCGAGCCCTGTTTTGAGGTTGTGGCCACAATATTCTTCTTTCCCTGTGAGTGAGTTGTAAGGAAAATATATTTCCTGGTTTGGGAAACAATCTTACTGCGTTTTTTTGCAGTAGTCAAAGAGATGACAGGAGGCGGTACTACCTCCGATATCCTGTACAAGTTATTTCCCAAAGTAATAACAACAACACGAGGCCTAGACTCAAACACAGCATGTCGCCTCCACAAGTATGGTTGGCCCAATAATACATCAACTACATCAAGAGGAGCAACATCACACAATACCTCATCTGTGAATGGCTTGATACTGTACAGAAGGCGGCACTGTTGGCGGTTGCGGAGATCTCTCCATGGGTGGAGCTACCCGATGGTATAATACCCAACATTGTGCGTAGGGTATGGAACATATTCATCAGTTCATGCACATCTTGATCCCTTTGTTGCTATAGCATGGTCCATTGGATGTATTTGTCCTCATAGCTCCCCACGGGGTAATATTGTTTCTTGATGCCGTCTCAGAACGAATTCCAAGTGGGTGTGGCCGAGAATAGAGATGGTTCCCGTTTGTTGTCTTGCTCACAGTAGGTTTCCCACCAGTCTTTGACATGGGAGGCAGCTTTGAGGAATGCAAAAATAATATTTTCTCGGTCAAAGAAATCATGGACTGAGAAATACCCTTCCAGAAAATTTAACCATCTATCTACGACGTCTACATCTATTTGGCCTTCAAATATAGGAAAGTCAAAATTTACTTGTACCTTGAAGGAAGTGGTGCCTCAAAGGTGGCTGTTGGATGCGGATGCGCCGTAAGTGGACAGTCGTTGAAGGATTTGAGCAAAGTTATCCATCATCGCGTTCCTCTGTTTCTCGAGGGCCTCCTTGAGCAATATTTTGATAGGATCTCCTGATCCCTTGTCTTTCTTTTCTTCAGCCATGAGAGGTCATCGGGGTTTGCGAGGCTGATCTTGCAAGGGTTCAACCAGATCGAGCCCTAACTCCTTATACCCTGACCGCGTTGGGGACATGCAAAGAAAAACAAAGAAAGACCAGACCGCTTCGATACCACTGAACCAGATTTATGCAGGAACGCAACATAATACAGAAATAATCATGAACACAGAGAAGCAGCGGAAATAATGCTTCATTTCATTAATATCAAATAACAGAAATATGCTTACATACATAATGCAAATAAAATAGCTAGGGTGTTAGTAGCGAATCTCTCAGAAGAGATGTGGCGGCTACAGACCTCTGAGCTGTGTTACAATGAGGCTCGAGGGCCTATTTATTATTGAGAAACAATGGAGAACTCTAAACATCCAAAAACCTAACCCTAGGAGATGAAGCGCCAAAACTATGGGCCCTGTTTGTGTAAATTGGTGTTTCAACTTCCTGGGGACGTAACTTTGGCATACTATCTCCGTTTGAAACACATGATACATCGTTAGAAAGATCTATATGAGGAATATAACTTTTGCCACAAACATTGATTCTGGAATGGAATTATATTCACTGGATGAATGATGCCCAAAAAACGTCATTTAGGGCCTCAAAACGGCTTCGGAAATTCAGGACCCGAAAAACTGCTAAAAATAGTAAGTTGTGCTGCAACTTAAAAACTGAAAGAACTGATGGTGGGGGTTCAAATGGAATATTTGGGTGGCCACCAATATCCACCTGGATATTTAAGGCCCCAAAACGGCTACCGGCGTGAAGGACCCGAAAACCTGCTAAAAATAGTAAGTTATGCTGAATGTGAAAAGATGCAAGAATTGATGGTGCTGGTCCAAATGGAATAGGTGGGTGGCCACCGATATCCACCTAGATTATTCCTCCCTCCTTAGGAAGCAATGGTCCCCATTGCGTTGAGATCCTCCATGAGATGAGGCAAATTCTGTTGAACTGGGTATTAGATTTGTTGAAGATGTCATGGATCGACGGGTGGACATGCTGGATGCGTTTAGTAAATTTGGTTTCCTTATCAGTCTCAGACAATACATGTGTGGATTTTGTATGTGTAGTTGCAGGATGTATGGCAACATCAAGCGGTGGTGCGTTGGGAGTCAGATCAATGGAGTGCTTGTCCTGACAGTGTAGAGGAACCTTTGTGAGTGAGGAGAAAATGTCCTCGTATTCCTCCATGACTTTGTCCATCTGCTGCAATCGTGCAAGGGAGCCCTGTTTTGAGGTTGTGGCCACAATATTCTTTTTTCCCTATGAGCAAGTTGTAAGGAAAATAAATTTCGTGGTTTGGGAAACAATTTTACTGCATTGTTTTACAGTAGTCAAAGAGATGACAGGAGGTGGTACTACCTCTGGTATCTTGTACAAGTTATTTCCCAAAGTAATAACAACAACACGAGGCCTAAAATCATACACAACATGTCGCCTCCACAAGTATCTTTGGCCCAATAATACATCAACTACATCAAGAGGAGCAACATCACACAATATCTCATCTATGAATGGCTTGATACTGTACGGAAGGCGACACTGCTAGCAGATGCAGAGATCTCTCCATGGGTGGAGCCACCCGATGGTATACGACTGCGGGTGTGCTATGGTCAGTAGGCCGAGCCGCTTCACAACCTCTGCTGAAATGAGGTTCTTTTGGCTTCCACTATCGACAAGAAATTGCAGCGGAAAACCCTTCACCCACATCTGCGAATGGAAGAGGCGCTCTCCCTCCTCTGGATCCTCTGGATCCTCCCTCTGGATCTTGGTGGTGGCAACAATGGCACTGGGATCCGCATCAATGATCTACTTCCCTTTGTCACTGCCTTTCTCTGGTTCTGACTCAAGATCAGAAAATACATTTGATTCGGGTGCCTTTAGTTTGGCCACCAATGACTGTTTGGCCCGACACTCGTTTGTGCTGTGAGTGGGGCTGTTATTAAATTCACACCACTTCCTTGTTTCCTTCTTTGGAATTGTGGTTTTGTTCTGAGTCGCACTGCTTTGGCCTTGCCCCTTGTTCTTCGGTTCAGGGGCACCTTTCAGATTTGCAGATCCAAAGTCTCACTTCTTCTGCTTAAATTTTTTCTCGATCTTGGCGGCATAGCGATATGTCGTGCCAAGCGATGTAATGTCGAGTAACTCCATTTCCTCCTGAATGTGTTTATGTAGACAGCCACGGTAACTGAGCACCAAATGTCTCTCTGAATATTTAATACCCAACTTTGTGCATAGGGTATGGAACAGATTCATCAGTTCGTGCACATCTTGATCCCTTTGTTGCCGCAACGTGGTCCATTGGATGTATTTGTCCTCATAGCTCCCCATAGGGTAATATTGTTCCTTGATGCCATCTCGGAATGAATTCCAAGTGGGTGTGGCCGAGAACAAAGAGGGTTCCCCTTCGTCCTCTTTCTCACAATAGGTTTCCCACCAGTCTTTGACACCGGGGGCGGCTTTTAGGAGTGAAAAAATAATCTTTTCTTGGTCAGAGAAATCATGGACTGAGAAATACCCTTCCAACAAATTTAGCCATCTATCTACGACGTCTGCATCTATTTGGCCTTCAAATATAGGAATGTCAAAGTTTACCTATACCTTGAAAATAGTGGGGCTTCCAGAGTGGTTGTTGGATGTGGATGCGCTGTTGGTGGGTAGTCGTTGAAGGATCTGACCAAAGTTATCCATCATCGCATTCCTTTGTTTCTCGAGGGCCTCCTCGAGCAATATTTTGATAGGATATCCTGCTCCCTCGTCTTTCTTTTCTTCCGCCATGGGAGGTTGTCGGGGTTTGCGAGGCTGATCTTGCACAGGTTCAACTAGATTGAGCCCTAACTCCTTATACCTTGACCATGTTAGGGACATGCAAAGAAAAACAAAGAAAGAGCAGATGGCTCCGATACCACTGATCTGGCTTTATGCAGGAACGCAACAAAATACAGAAATAATCATGAACATAGAGATGCAGTGGAAATAATGCTTCATTTCATTAATATCAAATAACAGAAATATGCTTACAGACATAATGGAAATAAAATAGCTAGGGTGCTGGTAGCAAATATCTGAGAAGAGATGTGGCGGCTACAGACCTCTGAACTGTGTTACAATGAGGCTCGAGGGCCTATTTATTATTGAGAAACAATGGAGAACTCTAAACGTCCAAAAACCTAACCCTAGGAGATGAAGCGCCAAAACTATGGGCCTTGTTTGGTTAAATTGGTGTTTCAACTTCCCGGGGACGTAACTTTGGCATACTATCTCCGTTTGACACACATGATACATTGTTAGAAAGATCTATCCGAGGACTACAACTGTTGCCACAAATATTAATTTTGAAACGAAATTGTATTTGCTGGATGAACGATGCCCAAAAAACGTCGTTTAGGGCCTCAAAACGGCTCCGGAAGTTCAGGACCCGAAAAACTGCTAAAAATAGTAAGTTGTGCTGCAACTTAAAAACTGAAAGAACTGATGGTGGGGGTTCAAATGGAATAGGTGGGTAGCCACCAATATCCACCTGGATCATTAAGGCCCCAAAACGGCTTCGGGAGTGGAGGACCCGAAAAACTGCTAAAAATAATAAGTTGTGTTGAATGTGAAAAGATGTAAGAATTGATGGTGCTGGTCCAAATGGAACAGGGTAAAAATGCCAGCGTTGTGCTAGACTACTGCAGAAAACTTGTTGGCCTCTATCCTGAACCTGGGTCTTACTCAGAGACATCCTTTTTCGCCAACAAATGGTTCCGTTGCCGGGACCTGAAAATTCATTTAGGAGTTAGATCATGGTATCGTGGATCTACTAGAGAGAACTACAAAGCTGGTGTGATAACCACTTAGAATAGTTCATATCGTAACAAGCGGAGTTGCGATAGCAGAGGGAGAAAACTGTCAAGGATCAGGTCATGTTTTTTGAATATGCAAGTGTCCTATACGAAATTTTCTGGGGAAAGTTTCATAAAGAACTTTATAATTGGTTGCGAAGACTACAAGTCAAGTCACTTCTAGGAGGCTTGCGTAGAGTCTGTCGCAAGTGGACACACACAGATTTAGTAGCACTCCATCGGTTAGATGCCGATTAGACCCGAGCTATATATTTCTGCGTACAATCTACCTTGGAAGGAAACATTGTGGAATTCGCAGTTGAGTGCTACCAATCCTTTTCAAAAGCTGAAGACATATTTTGATCCGGATTGCGGGGAGAAATGTTGGAGGAAATCTTTTTGTGGATCAAATATTTAATGGTGGATGAGGGTTTGATAGCATTTCAAAAGTTTGAGATGGAGACTTAAATCTCCAATACTGGGAGAAGGAGCTGAGGGAAAGATGCTACAAGTAAGCTAGAAGGGGGAATAGGGATATGGATGTCGGAACCTCCAGTAGATTGAGAGAGCGACAAGAACATCGGAGGGTGAAAATTTATGAGAAGTGGCGGGAAAGGGTGATGAAGGGGTTTGAGAATTAGGAAAGTAGTCTACAGGACAAGGAGAAGGCACCACAGATAACAAAGGAAACGGAAGGTCAGATGGGATCCCAAGGAATAGGAGGGACCATCAAAGAATTTAGGCAAGTGTGTAGGAGCCCAGCCCAAAGAGAAAATTCCAATGTGGAGGACGCGCGCCCCGAGGAGATATCCGATGTGGAGTTGCATGTTGTGATGGAGCAACTATTTCGAGAGAGGTCCGCACCCGTAATTCAAGGTAATTCTATTCCCCAAAGTTCAAGTAGGTTTAGTCCCAACCTTCCCCTGGTACTTATCAGCCGCCAGATAATTTTTTTTGTTACGTTATGAGAGTTTAGCAAGTTGAATAGTGTTAAGTCTATAGTACATATATCTACTAGCTACAGTGCTAGTAATACAATTTCACAGTGAGGAAGTAGAGGTTTTATTTTAGTACGACCCATACAAAGAAATATGGTGGGATATTTTACCTGATACCTAGAATTCTCTAGGAGGGGCAACGATGATGTGGAGCAACACTGGTATCTCTACGAAGCGATATGGATGGATTGACAGACACCAGAGGCGGTTAAGTTGATCAAATTCCAGACTACTCTAAGAGAGAGAGCTCTTCGATGGTTCATTAAATGGTCGGAAGCTCATCAAAACCCAACGATAAATAAATTCATCAGCAAGGGTTATCTGAGCCGTGGGAGATTAAACAACGAGAAGGTGAAATGGCATGGGACCTGATGAGGAGGTTCAAGGATGCGATTGGGAAACTGAGTTACCCGATCGATCCGAATCATCAACGAGATTGGTTTATTAAAGCACTTCTTCCATTGACGAGAACTCCACTGACACAACAGAAGATAGATACCTTACAAGATGCCCTAGAGCAAGCTATGAAGATAAAGGCTATGGCGGGGTATCCACAAGAGTTCAGAGGAGGAGCAACAGTTCAAGACCCTTCCATATTGGGGCTATACCATCAGATAGCCAGTTTAACGAAGAAGTTGAAGGACATTCAGCCGATACGACCTGCAAGGCCCAATGTGTGGTGTACCCATTGTTTGATGGAGGGACATGTGGCCACAAAATTCCTGAGGTTGCGGGGGAAAAATGCAGGAGCTTCAACAACAGGGGCACAAGGGACTCCACCAGTTGGGGGAGTTGCGTAGATAAACACTCAAGGATTATACCAACCACAACCCCACTTTCCAGGGTTCCCCGCTCAACATAATTAGACCACAACTGAATACTGCGAATTATGAAAAGGCATTGGTCATCCTCCACGACTATGCCCAATTTTGCAGAAGTATTCCAATGTTCCAAACAATACATATTGTGAATTTTGCGCTTCTACAACGCATAATACAGAGCAGTGTAGAGCCCTCGATGCACTGGTAGAACGATTGGAAAGACCATCTTATAGAGTGAATGAAGCTCCAAGGGGACGAGGAGGAGGAATGAGAGGAGGCAAAACTAGAGGAAGAGGACCAGTAAGGGCTACAACTGTGACTAAGAAGGGCATGTAGCAAGGGAATGTCCGCTACCCAGAAGACCATGGTGCTCTCAGTGTAGAGTCAATACACACGCAACTGAACACTGTCCAGAATTAATTAAGAGGTGGGAGGAAAGAGCCAGATAGAGAGGAGTGAATCTGGTGAATGCAGAACCAAGAATAGTAGAAGCTCAGCCCATGCAAAGTGTAGCCATAGTAACCCGGGGAGGAAATATAACAAGGGATGATGCACATAATATAGACCTGATAAAGATGATCAAGCCAACATCTCCAAAAACCATTTTCAGACCAGATAGATAGAAGCAATATTTTAAAGAGGCAATGGAAAAATTTTCCCAAATAGGGGGGAGTAAAGGCATTGAGCTTCCACAGCCGACTGTAGAAAAAGAGAAGCTAGCCCATACAAGTACAATTATTGAGGAATGGTTCCGATTATTTTTGAAAATTGTAACCAATGCACCAATGCTGGAACAACTAAAGAAAAATCTAGAATTGGTGGCACAGGAAAATGCAGAACTGGAAGAGTCAAGAGATTCAGCCCAAAAATACATAAGAAGGATAAAAATAAATAAGAGAAGAACATGAAATGAATTCCGCATGAATACTCAAGTCACAGGATTTCAAATCAAAGACACCATGCTCAACCTGGGATTAGATGTCAACATTCTACCAAGAAAGACGTGGGAAGCACTCGGGAAGCCAAAGTTGACATACTCACTAATACAGCTCCACATGGAAAATCAGTACTGCATTGTGCCCATAGGAAGGCTAGAAGAGGTTGAGGTTGATGTCGCAGGAGTGAAAACATACACAGATTTTGAGGTGATAGACATCACGGGGGACAAGGATCCCTATCCTGCTTTGTTGGGGATAGATTGGACCTTTGAGAACTATGCAGTGATCGAATTTAAAAAAGAACTGACGATATTTGAAGATGGGGAAGTTAGGGTCACTCAGCGACTTGACCCATATCAGGGACCCCGATATACAAAAATTTTTGACAACAGAGAGGGTGCTCAACTTCTAGATCACCTTTACCAGATGACGGTAGGGAAGAGAGAAGACTATATCAATCCAACAACGGGAGGGACCATAAGCTGGAGAAGTGTTCAGAGTTCAGACTTGGGCTCAGAAATATCTTGGGATGATTGGCAACAAGAAGGATACGAGACTAATACAATAAGATGTGCTAATATCCGAGGAGTCAACTAGATTATAACTAAGGTAAGACAATATTCGACTCTATCAAATATGAATGTTGTAAATACATTTATTGCAAAATTAGAAGAAAAAGTACCAATAGAACATAAAGTCCCTCTTATGGATGTAGCACTGCAATCCACATTGGCAAGATGGTGGATCAACCATCGTAACTCACTTCCAAGATGGGAAAATTTTGCAATAGCACTAAGAGATAGATTCAAGGAAGATGCAGGACCACAATTCATTGAGAAGTACCAAGGGGATTCTGACCCCATGAAGCATTTAGAAAATTGCGAGTACAACTGGAAGAAATCAGGGTATTCAGAATCTCTGTGGATGCACAATTTTATAAATTCACTGGACACAATTCCACAGGCCTGGTACTTGACCGAAGAAAAGAAGAGAGGGACTAGCACCTAGAAAGTAGTTGCGGAAAATTTTACGCAATGTTTTTCTTTTAAAGGAGAAAGAAAACCGGTTACACAGGCACTACAAGCCATCAAAATAGTACTTTTTTTTCCAGAAATTCAAGAAGACGAAGAGAAACCGCTCTTGGAGAAGATTATCAAACAATTAGTAGCATGCAAACAAATAGATAGTGAGATGGATGATGACGATTTAGAGAATCTTCGACACTTATACTTTGAAGAGAAAGAAGGGGAGCGGGATATACAGGAAGAACCAACAACAGAAGGACTACACCTGTTACCCTTGAAGACTAAGAAGTTGAACATTGGAACCATGAAGAAACCCAAAATAGCGTCCATTGGAGACTACTGGGATACATAAACGACCAAGGAGATATTCAATCTTTACAGGAATATGAAGACTTATTTCCATCCTCAATAGTGGAGCTAAAGTGGATAAAAGGGGAAATGGGGGAAATGCGCATACTCTTGAAGCCCGATGCAAGACCAGTGAAGCTTAGGCATTACTGCCTAAATCCAAGGGTAAAGGAGAAAGTCAAAGAAGAAATAGATAAAATGCTGAAAGCAAGGCTGATTTTTCCAGTAGAAGAAGCAGAGTGGGTCAGTCCCATTGTCATACAAAGCAAAAAGGAAAAATCCGAGATGAGAGTATGTGTTGATTACGGAAGCCTCAACAACACATGCATACATGATCCATTTCCCACTTCGTTTAGTGATGAGGTTCTTGACAATGTGGCAGGAAATGAAGCCTATTCATTCATATATGGTTTCTCAGGGTATCATCAAGTGAGAATAGCCGAAGAAGACAAAAAGAAGACCACTTTCACAACTGAATGGGGATCTTTTGCATACCATGTCATGCCCTTTGGACTGAAGAATGTGCCAGTGGTGTTTTCACGAATAGTGATAGCAACATTTCGGGAATATATCCACAAGTTCCTTGAGGTATACATGGATGATTGGACAATTTACAGTTTATTGAAAAATCATGCAACCTTGCTGAGAATAATGTTTGACAGATGCAGACAACTCCAAATTTCCCTCAACCTCAAGAAATGCATCTTTGTAGTACCTTTTGGGACGTTGCTAGGGCATGTTTTTTATAAACAGGGTGTCTGTGTGGATCCAACAAAAGCAATAGTCATTATTAACATAGAAGCGCCAGAGACTGTGAAATAGTTAATATCAATACTCGGGCATACCAGGTACTATAGAAGATTCATCTGCAATTACGCAAAGATAACATCACCCCTGGAAAAGCTATTGCGGAAGTCAGAGCAATTCACGTGGACTAACGAATGCACTAGTGCCCTCAATACATTGAAAGAAAAGCTAGCAAGTGCACCCATCTTGGTTCATCCTAACTGGTACAAACAGTTCCATGTCCATATTAATGCCTTCAACATTACATTAGGAGTGGTGTTAGCTCAGCCAATAGAAACTTCTGTTGATCATCCAGTCTATTTTTCAAGCAGGAAGTTGTCAACTGTTAAAAGGAACTACACAACAACAGAACGAGAAGCTCTTGCGATGGTGTATTCCCTTCAGAAGTTTCATCATTACCTACTAAGAGGTACGTTCAAATTCTTCACAGACCACTCAGCATTGAAGTACCTAGTTAACAAGCCTGTGCTTGAAGGAAGGATCTGTAGATGGCCCCTATTATTCCAGGAGTTCACCTTCGAAGTGATAGTGAAACCAGGAAGGTTAAATGTGGGTCTTGACCATTTATCAAGGTTGGAAAATGGAGAGAATGGGGGATCCCTGGATGATCAGTTGTCGGATGCTGATCTCTTCAGAGTAGAAGCCATCCCAGACTATTTGTAGCAGATAACAGTATATCTGGCAACAGGATAGTGCCCAATTGAATACACGGTGACTCAGGGAATACATTTGGTAGTGAAAGCACATGAGTATCAACTGATAGTAGGACAATTGTATAAGATGGGGTTGGACCAGCTATTGTGGATATGTGTCATGGACCATGAAAGAGAGGATATCTTGTGGGAGTGTCATTGCGGAGTTGTGGGGGGCCATGTTGGTGCAAAACCAACCACAAGAAAAATATTACAAGTAGGGCTATGGTGGCCCACAGTTCATAAAGATAGTAAAGCATATGTAAAGAAATGTGATGTCTGCCAAAGAACGGGACGTCCATCACACCGATATGAGTTGCCACTACAACCTATAAGAGCACTGCAACCATTTGAAAAATGGGACATTGATTTCGTAGGGCCAATTGCACCAGTGGCAAGACATTCATATGCAAGGTACATAATTACCGCAATAGACTTATCTCACAAGATGGGTAGAGGCAACACTAATGAAATATTTCACAACAAACACAACAGCCAGGTTCATTTTTGAAAATATAATTAGCAGATTTGGCTACCCCAGAAGCCTAACTAGTGATCAAGGTACACACTTCATCAATACAACAATCAAGTCTCTGTTAGATAATTTTATGGTGCAACATCATAAGAGCAGTCCATACCACCCTCAAGAAAATGGAACTGTTGAAGCATTTAATAAGATCTTAGAAAAAGGAATAACCAAGATATGCAATGCAAATTGAGATGACTGGGATGAGCAGATACTAGCAACATTATGGGCATACAGGAAAACTGTAAAAGGGTTGCACAATCGAACTCCTTTCCAGCTGATGTATGGGAGAGAGGCAGTGGTACCTGCTGAATTTATCATACCAAGTATATTAATCACTTCAACAGTACATCTGACAGAGGAAGACTTAATCACTGAACGCCTCCATGAGATACAAGAGCTTGAAGAAGACATATTCCTGGTGGAATTCCTATTGATCAGCGGTTGTCATTGATGTCAACCCAAGCAGCACCAGGGGCTAACCCATTATTGCATGGGAATTTTGACCTACCAAATTAATATATTATGGGTCAATAATGATTTTGATGGTTTCTACTTATCGAGATTTTTCTATTGATATATGGCACGCTATGTAATTCTTCACGGTTTGAGAGATATTCATGTTTGAAGTTTGTACCCCCAGTTAGTGGGCTAAAACCCCATGGGGTTGTGGCATGGGTCATTGAAAAGTCATAATTATTATTTTTTAAGCTCCTAAAATCCCTCCCCCATTCACTTGTTGAAGCCCCTCTCAACCTAAGTATTTATATAAATTGCGATCCTTATATCCTCCTCATGCAAGGGATTTTGCCATCTGAAATAAGTCATCGTGGAATTTTCGCTCTAAATTTTTTTCTACGAAGGTTCAGAAGCTGAAATTTTTATGAGGTGAAGCCAAAATCCTGAGGAAGCTGCTGTGAAAATTTTAGATCAAGGTACGCAAAATTTTCAGAGATATGATCTGTGGAAGTCAGTGTTTTTGCAGGCTCCTAAAATTCATCTCAAAGAAGTGACCTTGAGAAAATCGTCATAACTCTCTCTCTGAGTATCAGATTTGAATTCCATAAAAAGTGGAAGATAGTGTATTCTGTAGTTTTCGCTCTATTAATTTCAGAGCTGAATGAAGAAATAGTAACACGTGGCATGCCTTACAACTTCGCTCTGCTGAAACAGTCCATAATTAGGGCATTGTGAGGGATTGGGTATAACTCTCCCTTGAGGAATCCAAATTGGGTTAGACCCGTGGCATTAGAAAGACGACTCAGAGGACTAATATAGTACCAAAAATCAAATATTGGGGATTTGAAATAATAGAGATACACCAGATTCAATATCGAGATCCTAGAAGGAAAAGAAAAAGCTAGATCATGTGTTGTCAAGGACTGCAAAGGACCAGAATTTCTAGGGAAGAAAAGCAAAGCAAGGTGCAGTAGAGGGTAGCATGATAAGAGCAGCAACCAAGGTGCATAACAGCAGCAAGAAGTTCATCACATGAAGTCTTCAAGTGGGCAACACTGCATACAATCTTGTAAATGTATCATTGTACTAAGTCATTGTAAATACATTATTGTACAAATTGTACTAGTGTCTATCTGCCAAGAGTTGAAGAGGTAGTGTCGGGTGGTCTAGGATCATCATTAGGCGGTTGTGTCATAGTTGGGGTTATGTTCTAGTGTGTCTTCTTCTTCTACATCATTCTATATCATTGTAAAGTGGACCATTTTCCCTGGTAGGGGAGTCCATTCTTCTTTTATTCTTCTATAGGGTGGTAGGGTGGTGCTAGGGTGAGTTGTAACTCATTGGGTGTTGGGGCATCCGTTCAATTGACTACTGAAAAATCTCGGGAGTTGGAGCGTCCATCCAGTGGGAGCTGGAGAAGAATGCTTTTCTAGATTCTAGGAAGTTGGAGCTTTATTTTCAATTGGAGTTGAATATTAAAGAATCATTAGAAAAGCATTAGGTGGTTTTTGTCTCGGAGTGGGTTTCCACCTTAAAAACTGTGTGCATTTGTGTTCCTTTTGTTTTCTGCTATCATTGTACAAACACTGATAATAATTGAAGATTAACTAATGCTCTAATTGAAAGGAATACTAATTCACCCCCCCTCTCAGTATTTCCAACAATTCCATCAGACGGTTCAGAAGGAAAGACATAAGGCTTGGCATGACCGTCACATAAAACATAAGACGTTCACAATCGGAGGGAAAGTTTTGTTATACGACAACAAATTTCAAAAGTTCCCGGGAAAACTCAGAATGCATCGGATGGGACCATACCATGTCATTGAAATTAAAGATTCAGGCGCGGTTCAGTTGGCGCAGCTAGATGGACAAGTATTACAAGGATGGGTGAATGACGCACACCTGAAGCCTGATCATGAGTAAGTTTCATCATTTATTTTTCAAATAACTCTCGCAACCGAGAGGAGTCAGTAGGGTAGAATAGAAATAGATTAGTCAATAACTCTCTTGCACCCGAGATGAGAAATAGAACAGGAATCCCGATAAAAAGAAATCACAATAACGCAGAGAGTAAATCCACCTGTTGTGATGTGGAGACCACATCACAACCGATTGTGGTTGGGGGAGGGGGGAGGGGTAGCGTCTAACGCATCATTTGTGTCAAAAATCCAAGCATGTCAAACATCATTCCATCATAATAACCCATCATACTGTTGTCAGTCCATAGGATCACCCTGATTTGAGAATTAACTTCCATAATTAGTAACAACCATACCGTAATAAATTTTCCATATTAAGCCATAATCATTACCCATCACGTCTACCCAAATCCTGAAGACACAGTCAGAAATGTCAGAATACACCTAATCGCGGTAACTAATCACACGATTATAGCCACGGGAGAGACAAAAAAATTAATTAGTTTTGGGTTCTTATCAACCTCATTCGTTTCGGTTACATTACTTAACCTGCATGAAAGAAGAAAAGCACGAGAATTCCAGAAAATTTCGAGTTAGAACAAGAAACAACCACAACAACAAGTGAAATTTCATCAGAGGAAGTTCAAAGAGATAGTCTAGTAGCAGGAATTCACAGAAAGAGATCAGGAACAACACTCCAGGTATACAAAAGAAGGACGAACATGACAAAGGTAGCACCAGCAGTCGTCGAGCCCGAACTCAATGAGAGAATTCAGAGGATAGAGTCGTTAGTGGGCAAGTATGACAATGTCTCGCTAATTGATACAAATTTCACGGATTCATATCAATTTCCGGCTATGAAGAGACAGGAATGCTACAGAGGGAGGAGGGGAAGCAACAAGAAAGAATACGGAGTTCAGAGGTATCCAGAAGTCGACAATACTGAACCTCAAGAACCTCCCAGTGTTTGGAACAATGGGAGCAACAATGCAGTGTATGAAATTCATGCTGAGAAGAGTCCAGAATGGATCATTGTGGCTATGGCGAGAAATACCAATACATGCAGAGGATATCAGTAGGCTTACGGGATTATCAACAGAAGGGAAGGATGTCTCAACGACATTCCAGAACGTGTCCAAGAGAGCCAAGAAGGCAGGAGAATGTGATTATTATAAGAAATATGAGACCAGAAGAGGAGGGAAGGGGGCGAAGAAAGACCTCATCAACAATCCAGCAGTGAATTTTTCCTGCTACCTAATAGCGGGTAAGACGATGAGGCATTACACCAAAGGCGAATGCACCCTCGACACCATTTCAGTGGCGGAACACTGCCTTTAGGGAACCCAACTAAACATGTGTACATTCCTACTGAACAAACTATTTGAGGCATGCGAGGATAACTATAGACAAGCCACATGATTCATTTATGACTACCTCGTAATGGAATTTGCGATGTGGAAATGGACTCACCCGGGGGTAAGACAACTCGCGGAAATCACAAACGACTAGCCAATGGCGTTTAAGTTTACGCCTTGGAGAATCTTGAGAGATCCCAACACCAAGGAGGTAAATGAGGAGGCTTTCTCATTTTAGTACAGGAAGACGGTGGATGTGGTGGCGAGATAGCAGAGGGTTCCGAGGAATCTGTTGGACAGATATTCCTCATAGATATGGTTTGGGGTCACCCACAAGCAGACATATATCAGACCCAGTTGCGTGGACGAAACCACATTCAAAATGAGACCGTTAAAGTTTCAAGTTGAAGAAAAGTCATTCCACACTGAAGTATGTTCGTGGCTAGGAGTTGGGATGGATATCAGAAGCAGAATACCTCGCTATTCGTTCGAGGGCATGCTGCCAAAAGCAATCCAGGGGAGACACTAGAGGAAACAATGAGTAGGATTTCTTGATTGCAGCTAAAACCTTTACTGGACCAACTAGACACGAGGGTGAAGGACTTCAATATGGTAATACAAACCATCACAAGTGCTTCTACTGTGTTTCCTTCTTTTTCTGATTTTCAGTCTTCAAATTTTGCATCACCATCCACAATTACACCTATCGTCACTGCCCTACCTTCCACCATGTTCAAATCACCCCCGTCAACCACAGTAACCTCAATCCATAAGAACAAGGCACCTAAACCCCTGGTAGCTACCCCTAAGGCCAAGAAAGCAAGAATTATGGTGCCTAGGAAAATAGTTGACCTCACTGAGGAAGATTAGACCCAACCCAAGGATACGGGAGTACCAGTTCGAGAAGAGCCAGAGGTTACCACCTAGGTCACCTCCGCGCTACCTGTGTTTGATCCATTCTTGGGTTTGAATATTCAGACATCATCTCCACCCCACACTCACACCTCTTCACCTCATACTCACCATTCATCACCCCATACTTCATTTACTTCCAAAGACCAATCCACCCGCACTCCATCCACCTCAGCAACTATCTCAGACCCAGTAAAGTTAAGAAACAAGAAAAATGGGGACGCCGAGGTAGAATTTAACTCGAGTACGGCTATGGTACCTGAGGTTAACCAATCTCTGGTGGGGCAGGGCACTTTCCTAGAACTATTAGTTCAAGGAGGATCTTTTACTGTAGATACAAAACCCTCTCCAAAAGGGCTGAACACATTTCAGCAAGCCAACCTAATGCTATAGCAGATTCAACCGACCACTACTATGAATAACCCAGAACATCAGCTGCCGCAACAAAACCAACCCACATCATCGCATGAGCACTCAGAGAGATCAATCACCAGTGGGCAACCCCTCAGGGAAATACCGCCAACCTAGGACATGTCAGGTGCTGAGAGCATGCAACTAGGGCACTAGACAACTATGCAGCTTCATTCAGCGAGCAGCACAACAGGCAGAAGGGTTGCATAATTACCTCCATCAGAGGTTCGAGCAGCAATAATAACAGGTCATTACGCTTACTGAAGAGTGCAATCAGCTAAAAGGGGAGAAGGAAAGTCTACAAGAGCAA
Organism: Pinus albicaulis; assembly: GCA_034641835.2. NCBI lineage: Eukaryota > Viridiplantae > Streptophyta > Pinopsida > Pinales > Pinaceae > Pinus > Pinus albicaulis. Next base: position 1,470,892,605 of record CM076580.1, read on the forward strand.
CTGGAAAAGGTAATAGATATGTTCAAAGACATTTGGCCAACAGTGATTTCCCAGGATAACAAGACGCCGGAGGACATATCGGCCTGCTCCATGGTCGAAAGGTCTATCTGAGTGAAAATGACATGTGAAAATCTTAGCAAAGAAAACCAAGAGCTCAAACAAACGCTAGCTGCCAGACCAACATTACCAGACCTCACCGTGATATATACTGAGAAGATTATTGAGAAACAAAAGTAGGTAACCGGAATGAAGGAAACCCTGGGGACAATATTCAAAGAGGCGTACAACCTACTAAAACATTTACATGGATGATATAATTCATTAACCATGAAAGCCCAACCTATCTCGGCACATCTTCAAAAAATTTCACAAGAGATCAAAGAGGCCACGGATCCCGTCAGTATAACCCAGCTCTACAACCAAGTGGAGGTGCTAGAAACCAAAATACAGAAGATAGAGGAGCATTCTTCTGCCAAAAATCAGGTCCTCAGAGTTCTAAGGCAACCAGTCAAGAAGAAAGCAGAGGAAATACATCAGATGGCCACCAAAGTACGGCCAAAGATTCAAGAGGTATTCAGCAAGCTGCCGCCGGTAGCAGGTGAAACCAAGGCTTAAAGAGTCACCACTGAAACCGAACAACTAATTAGAGAATGGCAATTGGAAATTACCGAGTTCACCGAACTCAAGTCTTCAACATTGAGCAAGGTTCCAGAGTTGGGGCCTTTGTTTGGACAAAGTGAAGAAACAAAGAAGACAAAGTCAGCCTCAGAAGCAGATAGATCGACGGAAGTCGCAGCAGTAGGTAAAGATTGACTCGGAACAAGTCAATAGCATGTGGTTGGGGCTTGTTGGGGCCTTTGTTTTGAAAAAGGAATAGTTTTGAGTTGTGGAGAATAGGTGGCAGAGCACAATCAAGGTAGACAGGGAGATGTCACAGTTTCGGATAGTCTGAAGATAGGTGGTGCGACAGTTGTGGAGAACAACACAGATGGCAGATATGGGAGACAAAGACAATCAATAGAACTCCCAGTAATCAAGAAGAAGTGGCAAACAGTGGAGCAGGAAAAGAGGAAAGACTAACAGTCACGTTGGCAGAAGAACAAATAGGAAATCAGCCAGTGTAGATGAGTTAGTTAGTGCAGTAGAGGGCCGAGAGAGAGAGACGTAGGAGAGATCTGTGAGATCTCTGTTGTACTGAATCACCTTGTAATAGACTCTGCGGAGTGATGTATGTTGTTTGATATTGACAATGAAATATGGTTATTTCTATGTTTGATGTTTTGAGTTGAGTGTTAATCAGTTTCTTATTGTGAATGTATGCCCGTTTTAAATTTTAATTCAGCATCCTAAACATGCTTGATGAGTAATAGCGTATACATAGTAGTGGGATCTGTTTGTTGTTTCAAGTTACTTTAGTTGTTCTTCATGGTTGTAACCATTTGGTACATGATCTATCTCCTAACCTTACTAAGGTCACAGCACATCTCGGGTGAGACGCTGTGCTCCTTGGAGTAGGGTGAAAATGTCGGCATTGTGCTAGACTACTGCGGAAACCTTGTTGGCCTCTTTCCTGAACCTTGGTCTTACTCAGAGACCTCCTATTTCGCCAACAAATGCAACATTTTCGTCGATATCCCAATGGTTTAACCAAACCCTGGTATCTTTATAACACCCTCATTTGAGCCTTAGGTGGTTTTGGCTGGAATATAGCTTAGGAAGTCTATGGTCTCCCATGTTATTGATTTTGTGCTTGTACATCTGGAGCCTAGTCATAGCTAGGCTCTCGATAGGAGAAAGACCCACTTTTATAAGGATAATAGGATAGGGTGTATTGATTTTAATTTTGAGGTTAAATGTTATAAAATGCTTCTGTATGCTCAATATTTCTCTAGGATTCTCTAGAGATGCTGCAACCCCAAACCTCACATCCATACAAGATAACAAGAGTAACTAAAGTTTCAAAGAGGAGCTTCTTTTTATCCCACATCACAAGGTTTGTTGCTTTACAATTATTTTCAATACCAAAATAAGCTTTCCATCCCCCATTAATCCTTTTCTCAATGTTATAGTTCCAGTTGAGCTTGTGATGAATATCAATTCCTAGGTACTTGTAAGAAGACACTTCCTCCAAGTTGCTGTTGTCATACACAAAATTAGTGTAGGTGTCCTTCTTGGATTTGATAATCATAACTTTTGTTTTTTCAGTGTTAACAGTCATACCCATGGTAGAGCAGAAATCCTTAAGAAGTATTAGTTGCTTATCAATATCAGAAGGGAACCTTTCCAGAAGAACAATATCATCAGCATAGAGAATAAGGATGATGACTATTCCAGCTAAGATCGTGCCAGCACAACTCGCTTCCTCCAAACATCCTTCTAGCTTGTCAATGTAAATGCCAAATAGGGTAGGGGAGAGGGGGCAACCTTGTTTAACTTCGATATTACACCTAATATCTTTTGACCACACCTCATTGCCCTTAAAATTGGCAATTACATTCTTGTATAACCTTATAGAGGAAGCTCTTAACTTGAAAGGAACATTTAGCTCTTCTAATATATTCCATAGGTTATTTCTAGGAACCATATCGAAAGCCTTTCTAAAGTCCACAAAGAAACAAAAGAGATTGGATTTATCATTAAGAAATTCCTCCACAATTATCCTAAGCGTAACGAGGCGGTCCATTGTTGAGTGTTGCCTTCTAAAACCGGCTTGGCCTTTAGCTCGCTTACCTTCACTTTCAAGCCATATGATCATCTTCTTCTCCAAAATAATACCTTATAACTTAGCTAAGAGAGGGCTAATCATAATTTTCTGATAATTAAAGGGTTTATTTGTGTCCCCACTTTTAAAAATAGGAATAATGAGGCTCTGAGTCCACAGTTTAGGGAACCCTTGCTTGAATGCTTGATTGAAAAACTTGCGGATGTGAGGTGTAATATTCCCAATTTTTTTCCACAAGATAATTGGAATATTAAAGTTCTTAATTTTCATAATTAATTAACTAAATAAGAGGGTGGAGGGACCCACAAACCCCAAATATAAATAAAATTCACTTTTGATGTGTGTATGTGGATATTTCAGATGTAGATCTACATTATGGAGTAGTGGAGCAATTTCTTAATGTGAAAGGAGTGGAAATTATGTCTCATTAATGAGATAGATCATGGAGGTTGAACCAATTAAGTAAGATCATGGATCTTAAATGTAAAGTCATGAGTATCTTGGAAGGGGTCAAATAAGATCATAGTGCATTAAAAGTAAGACATAAAGCACTTATGATAAGTTAGTGGAGGAAGTGGTGCATCTAATGCACACATGATGGAGTAAGTAGTGCATTTAATGCACACATGATGGAAAGGGTGATCATCACATGCATACATCATGTAGATCATGGTGAGACAACGCAGTCAACATAGAGACTTATGTCCACATGTACATCATAGTTATGAGATGGGCCTTGGCTATGGAAGGATCACAATCTATATAATGAAGGTGAAGGCACAATAGAAGGAAAATTTTAGTATTGGATTATTATTTCTGATCTGTTTAGATCTAGATTTGTCTTAGGACATTTCTATGCATGCTTATGTTGTTTAGCTAAGTCTGCAGTGTTTTTTAGCACAGGTTGTTTCCGAGCGGAAATCCCACCCTTACCCATGGGGGACTTCGAGTGCCTACTCTGGGAAGGTTTCTATTTAGCTTTATTCCTCATCAGGCATTGGTGCCATATTTAGGAGGTTGTTTCTAGCATTCCAGCTAGGAAATTGGTGGAGGATCCATCCTTCACTTTTTTCTTCATATTCAGTCTGCTAGGAGCAACAGATCTATATCCGGCATTCAGGCCATTGCGTTTTACCTCCATGTAGCAGCAGTGCCTTCAAGGATTGCGTAGTGCAGTCTTGTAGATCTATTGGAGGAAGGAATTTTTTAGCATTTTAGCTGGAAATCCTGTGAGGGACCATCTCCTCACTTTGGTTTCATTGTTTCCATCATTCAGGAGATGATTTTCATATCTTAGCAGCAGCCTATTGAGTCTCCATCTCTTACACCGTAGTTTTTGGTAGCAGTTGTGTAGCAGCTACTGCAATCATCATAGGAGGATTAAGGAGCTAAATCTTGAGCTTCTAGCTTGAGGATCTAGTGAAGGGATCAACCCTTCCAGCATAGATATGATATTGTGACATATTGCAACCATCAATTTGTCAGATCTAGCTTTAGATCTGCATACCCAACAATTGTATAGTGAAGCCCTAAGAAGGTGATTTTCATAGACTCATACATCTGGACAATCCTTTTTGGGTTATCTTGGGTTTCTATCATAGTGCCCAGACCTAGAATCTTGGCATCATCAGAGCTCTAGATTTCCATAGATCTGCATTTCCCTTTTCAGCTAGCAGTCATATGTACATCATCTGCTAAAGAGACAATGAATTATTGCTTCCATCAGCTCTCCAGTTATGCAACACCTTCTTTGGCATGTTTTTGGGGTCATTATAGCCTATGTGTTTGGCTTGAATGCATCTATTTTGAGCACTGTTGTAATCTGAAATCCATCTCCACATAATAAAATGACTCACCTATTATGTATATTCTATGATTGTTAAATCTTTATGAGTACATACTTTGTGTTTTAAATATTGTGTTTGTGTATCAATGCATTATTCCATTTTGGGATATTATAGTGGTATCAAAGCATGATCTTTGGCTCAACTTGTGGACATTATTGAAAACATATGAAAAGTAGATATTAGAGATCTACTACTATGGAGGGATTAAGTTTTGCCTCATATTTCTTTAGAGATATGAAGGATATCTCCAAATAGATCAATGAAACAAGAAGAGAAAGGAAAAGAGAAACCTCAAGAAGGTTTCAAGGTGAAGAAGGTCTAAGTACTTCTTATCAGTAGAAGAAGAAACTGGAGAAGCAAAGAGCTTCACATTATTCCACTAGATCCACTTTCTTTGATAAGAAAGAGGACTGGTCTGAATATGAAGAAGAATTGGGGTATGAGACCCTAATTAAATATTTGTCTGAATACAAGTCATAACCTAGAGCATTGAAGGAGAATCTCTCTCTCCAATAGTTTTTTCAACTTAAAGAAGAGAGGAGATCCAGAAGCAGCAATAGAAGAAAGAGGCATAGATTCTTCTTGCCTACATTTCAAATGGATCTTCCACAAGAACATTGAGGGCTTGGAGGGAAGATTTGGCTACCTTATTTTTGAAATATCCTATATCAGAAAGAGAGGTTGTGGAGTTTGCAGCGCTGCACCTAGAAGGTGAAGCAAGAGATTGGTGGTTCAGTCACTTGTCTCATATGAAAGTGTTTGCTTATGCAGATTTCATTCAAAGACTGAAGAAGAGGTATGGTAGGAATAAACCAGAGAAATCTCACATAGTGACATCTCCTATCATTAAGGAGATAATGCATGAAGATCCCAAGGAAGATGTCCTCATTATCACTCAAGAGGAGAAGCCTCTACCACCACCAGTTGCAGATGTGCTTACACCAAGAGGAGGGTCACTTGCATCCTTGCAAGATGGTCTTGAGTTCTTGACATTTGGGCCCCATGCATGATTGATGAGATGCATGATGAGGAGGAGACAGATACCAGCGTTGGTACAGTTATGGAAATGGAGCCATCACTCTTACGAGTAGTTGGAGAGATCATTGCACTGGAGGAGGAAAATCTTGTGATCTTACAATAGGTTCCCGATGTTCAACTTATCCAAGGTTTTCACATACTTTCATCTCATGTTATTTCCGTACCTCATATTGAGATTTGTGAGACCATGCCATTAGGGAAAGTTCATAACCAAGGATTAGAGAACCTTTCTGATTTAGAGAAACAAATTATCACTGCACAGAGGACCCTTGATTCGATCAAGGAGAAGATGTATTGCTATCCCAGTTTGTCATGGTTGAGCTACACCCAACACACTGTGTTTAAGTGTGGAGTTGTAAAAGATGGGAGGAGCACAATCTTATTTAGTACAATGCCAAACTATGAGTTTAGAATTGTATGTGGCCATGAGACAACACATGTATCACCATGCAGATCTACAACGCTGTCACTTTGCAGCAGTGATGAGAAGAGGACCCATTCCTCATGGGAGCAATCTAATGGAAGCTTTACTTATGAATCCATGGAGAAGAAGATGATAGATGGTAGACATCTTTAGATGGGAAATATTTTCCCCTTTCAAGATGAATCTTTCTCAATGAGCATCTCACAGCTCAAAGAGAAACTTCTACCTATAGCATGTGTGGAGCCTTATGGGTTACAATGGGCCAATGATGAGAGGATATCATGGAGAGACCTCAATGGAGATGCACTTCAACATTTCATGGAGTGCAAAGTTATTCAGTTGGAGGATGTTGGTATTTTACAATGGGAGGATACAAAGTTTGATCTTGGCATGATTCATCATCCACATTGGGATGAATGGATCCAGATGAGGAGCAAGAGGTTTCCTACCTTCCTGCAGATCTATGATACTAGGTAGCAAGAAGCATGGTTGTGCTGGTTACTTGTGGGGGAGTATGGATACTACCCAACATCTCACATTTCTAGGATCCATGCCATACATATCACTGATGACATGCAACAACAGGAGGCATGGTTGCGCTGGTTATTGATGAGAGAGTTTGGACATCACATGATATATCTTATGTCATTGTATTTATTTTTGTTTGGGTTATGTCTCATGCCTTTACATGTATTTATGTTTGGGATATATCTCATGTTCATGTATGTATTTGGGCTTGGGAGGAAGCATAACTCTCACATGATGTAGCATAGAGGAGCTTGTTTGTATTATTCTGATGAGACATTTCACATGTCCATTGCTATGTTGTTGCTCCATGACTTGCATCATGATGATGTAAGGAGGCGGCAAGAATCCTTGTTTCTTTTGGGAGAGTATTGGTTGAATTATTCACATACATTGCATGATAATGATAGACGGTGGAAACATGAGGCCTTACAACATTGGCTTCTGTTGGGGGATTATGGACATTGTACATGGTATGATGAGGAAGTGATGGGGCAACAAGATGCCTTACTAAGGTGGCTTCTCTTGAGAGAATATGGCAACTAAATTTGGTACAATGATGATGTGGTGTGACATCAAGAGGAATTTTTACGGTGGCTTCTATTGAGAGAGTATGGCTCTCATATTCTCATTGATGTTGATTTGGCATGGAAGCAAAAAGCATTGCGGCGGTGGATTCTTTTGAGAGAGTATGGCTCTCTTACTTATTTTCGTAATGATCTAGCATGGTAGTAGAAGGATTTGTTGCGGTGGTTGTTATTAGGAGAATATGGTTTGAAATTTTTCATGTTCATCCATATTTCTCTACTTATTTTTTTTCACTATGTTGATGTATGTTTGGATCGTACATGGCCAACAAGGCTAATGATGTGAGCAATCGTACATGGCCAACAAGGCTAATGATGTGAGCATTGATAGATTTAATCTACTCTATGTATCATGGGTTGGGACTTTCCACTTTGGGAAGAAACCACTTCATTTCATGTATCTCATGTATAGAGGAGATCTTTGGTCATCATATGGTTGCTACTTGGAGATTCATTGATGAGGATGGGTATCTAACTTTTCAGTTGGAGGCCATTCTAGACATTATAGATAGGCAACTTTGGAGTTGGACATACATGACACATTGTGACAGATGGGGAGGCATTCCATATGAGGATGCCATTTGGAGGGAGGATGTTTGCTATAGCATCCACTTTTGCGGTTTCTTGGGGACAAGCAACATTTTGCTGGGGAGGATTGTAATATTTCCAATTTTTTTCCACAAGATAATTGGAATATTGAAGTTCTTAATTTTCATAATTAATTAAGTAAATAAGAGGGTGGAGGGACCCAAAAACTCCAAAGATAAATAAAATCCACTTTTGATGTGTCTATGTGGATATTTCAGATGTAGATCTACATTATGGAGTAGTGGAGCAACTTCTTAATGTGAAAGGAGTGGAGATAATGTCTCATTAATGAGATAGATCATGGAGGTTTAAACAGTCAAGTAAGATCATGGATATTAAATGTAAAATCATGAGGATCTTGGAAGAGGTCAACTAAGATCATAGTGCATTAAAAGTAAGACATAAAGCACTTATGATAAGTTAGTGGAGGAAGTGGTGCATCTAATGCACAAATGATGGAGGAAGTAGTGCATTTAATGCACACATGATGGAGAGGGTGATCATCACATGCATACATGATGGAGATCATGGAGAGACGACGCAGTTAATCTGGAGACTTATGTCCACATGTACATCACAGTTATGAGATGGGCCTAGGCTATGGAAGGCCCACAATCTATATAATGAAGGTGAAGGCACAATAGAAGGTAGATTTTACTATTGGATTATTATTTTTGATCTGTTTAGATTTGGATTTGTCTTAGGATATTTATATTCATGCTTATGTTGTTTAGCTAAGTCTGTAGTCTTGTTTAGCACAGGGTGTTTCTGAGCGTAAATCCCACCCTTACCCATGGGGCACTTCTAGTGCCTACCCTGGGAAGGATTCTATTGAGCTTTATTCCTCATCAGGAATTGGTGCCATCTTCAGGAGGTTGTTTCTATCATTCCAGCTAGGAAATCGGTGGAGGATCCATCCTTCACTTTTGTTCTTCATATTCAATCTTCCATGAGTAGTAGATATATATCTGGCATTCATGCCACTGTGTTTTACCTCCATGCAGTAGCAGTCCCTTCAAGGATTGCACAGTGCAGTCTTGTAGATCTATTGGAGGAAGGAATTTTTCAGCATTTCAGTTGGAAATCCTGTGAGGGACCATATCCTCACTTTGGTTTCATTGCTTCCATCATTCAGGAGATGATTTTCATATCTTAGTAGCAGCCTATTGAGCCTCCATCTCTTACAACGTAGTTTTGGGTAGCAGTTGTGTAGTAGCAGCTGCAATCATCAGAGGAGGATTAAGGAGCTAGATCTTTAGCTTCTAGCTTGAGGATATAGTGAAGGGATCAACCCTTCAAGCATAGATCTAATATTGTGACATATTGCAGCCATCTATTTGTTGGATATAGCTTCATATTTTTGTACCTAGTAGTTGTATAGTGAAGCCCTAAGAGGATGATTTTCCTAGAATCATAGATCTGGAAAATCCTTTCTGGGTTATCTTGTTTTTCCATCATAGTGCCCAGATATAGAATCTTGGCACCATCAGAGCTCTAGATTTCCATATATCTACATTTCCCTTTTCAGCCAACAGTCATATGTACATCATCTGCTGAAGGGAAGACACAGTATTGCTTCCAACAGCTCTCCAATTACGTAGTGCTTGCTTTGGGATGTTTTCAGGGTCATTCTAGCCTATGTATTTGGCTTGAGTGCATCTAGTTTGAGCACTTTTTTCATCTGAAATCCATCTCCACATAATAAAATGGCTCAGCTAGTATGTATATTATATGATTGTTAAATCTTTATGTGTACATATTCTTTGTTTAAAATATTTTGTTTGTGTCTCAATACATTATTCCATTTTGGGATATTACATGAGGGATGAGGACAAGACCTCCAATTTTTAAGATTTCAGCCTGGTAACCTTCAATGTCCTTAGCTTTTCCATTTGCCAGGTGCTTAACCCTAAAATCTATGTCTTCTAATGAAAAAAATTCTTCCGTTGTGAGCAAGGTTTCAAAGCTATCTATGACATTTGGAGATTCATAAAGCTTTTTAAGATAAGAATTCCAGTTGTGTAAATAAATTCTATTATTATCTTTAGTTTTTCTTGTTAGAATCTGCCTCTAGAATTTCTTAGGAGCTACCTTAGAGAGGTGTAAGAGATTTTCTTTTCTTTTATGAATATACTACATTTTTTTCCTTTTAGTTAGGGCTTTGTATAATTTTATTTTTCCAATTTTAAGAGACTCATCAATAACTTCCTTAATTTCCCTCCTCACACTTTTACAATCTTTATCATAAAAAGGGTTGGTTTTGCTATTTCTTTTATTACCTGAAACATCAATTGATAACTTGTTAATAGAATATGAGAGGGTTGTAATAAAATTATGATAGAGGTCTTCTATGTTGTTTATACTAGATAAAGGAAGCAAGTTAATTTTTTATTCATTTAGAAAAAGATCATTTTTATATCTATCAAAGATTAAGTTCTTTTGGCTATAAGGATTATCTATGGGATCTCTATGCACAACAAAATTGAGAGTTACAATTATAGGTCTACGATTAGAGTCAGGCTCGTGGTCGTTTAAGATGTCAAAATTTATTATTTCATTGTATAAAGGGATATCGGAAATAACATAGTCTACCATGCTGCTACCATGCCCGTGTATACAGGTCATCTGGCTAGAATTGGGCCACTTCTTTAGACCATTGCAAATTATGAGATCTTGAGCACTGCAGATCATGACTAGCTTAGACCCAAACAAATTTTCCCCTAGATCTTCAGAGCTTCTTTTGTACCAGCTAACTAGAGTAAGGTCTTCATCTAACCAAAGAGGATTAGAGTTGGAATAATTTCTTAGAAGAATAGCTTGGTTGCTTGAGGTTCGAGAATTAAATTCACCCATTAAGAGGATATTACCTTCATTCCTTAGGCTATAAATATCATTAGAGTAAGGACCATTTTTATCTAAATTGTTTTTCTTATAGAAGTTACAATTGATAGGGGAAAGATAATAGATACCTATATAGATTTTTAATCCTTAATGTCAGCAATATCTATCCAAATATATTGGTTGTAAGGGTCCTTTTTATAAAGCCTAGCATGGGGGGAGATGTTCTTCCTAATGTAACAATATATACCCTCAATGCCTCTACGATAGGATTGCTTGTTCCAGATTGACCATAGTACATGTTATCACAAAATTAGACCTGATAGGTTGCTAGTCAAGTTAATCTCATGTAACTGTTTCAGACCAATCTTTTGGCTAAGGCTTAGCCTCCTCAACCTGAGAGGGCTCTCTCAAGGGTTTATGATTTTTGATAAATATGTAGATGGCTAACTCTATATGGGGTAAAAGAAGATAAATGATATAAACTGGTTGTAAATCACATTAGAAAGTGTACATTGGGCTTATGGAGTCATAATAGTTTCAGCAAAACCAAAAAAATCTACCTAGCATGGAAGTCAAGGCATATCAGAGTTCAAGTCAAGGAATACACATCTAGAACAGTGAAACACACAGTCAGTTTGTCTATGAAGGAAGTCAGAGCATCATTGATGAATTCTGAGTAACATAAGAAAATACCACTATGATAGAATATTGAAAAGATGCCATTAGAACAAGAACATATAAGAACTTCTCATGAATCTTGAGTTGTCTAAGTAGAAATTCTGTATTAAGCTGAAAATAGTCACTTACAATAAACACAATATTTTTGCTAAGAAATGTCCAACCCCTTCTATTTCGACCTTTTGATCTTTTATAGATCATTTACATCATGAGATAAGCTTCTCCACAACTAGATACATCGAATTCCCATGCTTTGACACCTATTCTAACTATAAAACATGGTATTTATTACAAACACAGCTGTAAAACTAACATAGAGTCCTATTACAAATAGAACTAGAACTCTTTTGGTTCTATTCAAAACAGCTTTATCTAAACTTAATCACATCATTTTCCACCTATCATTCCATTAATTTGAATCTTGATTATGAGCTTCAACTTGTTATAACCACAATATTGATGATGTTGATCCCCTGTAATATAGAAAACTGCTCCCCTGTTTTTAGGCTTAGGATCTGTTTAGTTTCTTTGAGATATTATGACCACTTCCAAATGATAAATTCGAGACTAATTGATGTTGGGAACATGATTGGCATATGTCCCAAGTCATCTCTTCATGCTAATTGTGCGAAACCACTTTGAACTTCTCAAAACAATGAAAACAGACCTGCGCTACGAAAGCAACACAGTTTCGTAGCACGGTCTTTTTTACCATTTTCCTTCAAAATTTAGCTTCCTTTCCTTTATATTTACTTTGATATTCACTTGATATAGCTTCCTTATAAATTTAAAATCAAAATACATGGTCTTCCCTCCAAAATTTGATAAGAAAAAGGGTGAAAAAGCTGCTACAACAGTTTCATAGCGCTTTTCACTCTTTTTGCACTACAGGTGCTACGAAATTGCTGTGCAAGCAGTTTTAACCAGATTTTCACAAAATTTAAAACAAAAAGGTACGACAGCTTCAGAAAATCATTGGCTTCATCAAAACCATCATCTATTTGAACTAAAAACATAATCTTCACAAAATTTAATCCTCATTTTCCATTTAGAGTTTGTTTTGAATTTGTCATTTTGTACCTCTGCTCTTTAGTTCATCTGAGACTGTTTTAATTGTAGCTCCAAATCCTTCACTTGGCCTCTTATATTTCTGTTACTTTCTCTCAAATGAGTGTTGATCACTCTAACAAACCTTGCTTCTTTAATAGCTGGAACTGTACATGTAAAAAACTGTTGGGCACTGCTTGGGATCTCTGACCTAGCAACTGTTTGACCTTCCCAAACAGCCTTCAACCTCTTGAATTTTGTCTTTTCAATGTTGTGATGTCTTGCCCTCTTTCTCATCATTTCCATCTCTTTATTTGCTAGCTTCAACCTTTCTTTCAATAGTTGACACTCTGACATGTGTTCTTTTCCCTTCTCTACCTTGTTGACTGCATGCTCCACTATAGGTGATGAGAGATCAATCACCTTTTCAGGGGCTTTGGCTGCTTTAGTAGTTACTTGGATATCTTTACTACTTTCTTGGAGTTTCTTTTCATGTTTGGTTAGAGGTTTCCTAGCTTGGAAAACAAAAGCTGCATCCTCACCTTCAAAATCCAATTTCTTTGCTGATTTCATTTTTCTCTGTTTGGGTTCATTCACTTCAATGAAATCTGCCTGCATAATGGGTGATTCTTCTAAGTCAATTGCATGCAGTATATCATCCAAGTTTCCTTTCATCATTGGACTGTCCTATGTCATTGAAACAACTACTTTTCCTTTTGATGCTGATACTTGACTTCTTGTTTTTCTTTGGGTCTCCTGCTTACTGGCCACTTGTTTTTGTTTTGTTTCTTTGACCCTTTCTACTCTCTGTTTTACAGGTGATAAGGTTTTTGCAACAAGGCCTGATGTTTTCTCAGTTCTATCTTCAACCTGCTTCCTTGGTTTCAAATATACAAACCTCTTTGCTTTGGAAACCACTGGCTGACTGGATTCTGCATTGGTGGTGAAGGATTCCTCTTAGTCTTAGGGTTTCTCGCTGGGGTTAAAGCTTCTATTTCAAATCCACTCATAAATAAAAAGGAAGACCAATCTCTATTTATTTTTTGGAGCTCATTCAAAACCAGCAAATTTATCAAACCGTGATGAAATAGAGAAGTTTCACAGCCATCAGATTTAGCATGGACTTTGTCAGCCATTTTGGCAAGGCTTCTATGCAAGTAAAATGGTAAATCTAATGATATCATGCCTGTGAAATGCAACAACAGTTTGAAATGATAAGTATAGACTTTGTGGTACCTACCTTCTCACGTGAAATATCTTTGGATGTTGAAAAGTAGCTTTGCATAGTTTTCCTTGATACAGCTTCTGGGTATTGCATTGTTCAAGTCCATGTCTTCATATTCAGGTTTCATAAACTCCTTGCATGGCTCCATGTCAAACCTAAATTCTTTAAACCAAGATTGTTGTCCCCTTGTTATCTCTATCACAACAGCTATGATCTCAGGTGTAACTGCCATATTTATCATCCCAAATTTTGTAGTAGTTCCACTGAAATGTAAAGCAAACTCTTTGGACACCTGAGTATGGCACCCCTGTAGCTTTTCACAAAATTTGAGACATCCAGCTTTGCTCAAAGCCTCCATTACCATTTGATCCTCCATAACAACATTTGCATTCTCAGGTTCGTATCTTCGATGATGTCCCCCTCTGTGGACCTTCGTTTCCTCTGCCATGTTTCCTGTAGAAAACCTGTTAGTTTCTCTAAAACCTGTAAAGCAGCCTCTTTGTTAGGCGGATAAATCGTTCTTGCAGACAAGACAGATCTCCCTAGCATCACAAGGATAAATAGAAACAAACAGGACAAATGTAAACTATTTTCTCTAGATTATACATGATTAAGAATTCTATATGACAAAGGAAGGACCTACTTGTAGTCCAATGCTAGTTGAATTCTTTTCTTGTTGCTCCAAACAATCACTTCTCGAGATTTGTAAACAAAAACATAGAAAAGAATCAAAAGCACCTGCAACATATATTAATTCATAAATCACAAATCTATCTTAATGATCAAGGAATTTAAGAAATAAGCCATTTAAGTAAACATATAAACAACTTATTGAGAAAATAGGATCCAATTGTATTATCTCTTAATTAAAGAAGGATTCTTACAGCCACGTTCGCTTTGATGTCATACAGGTCCTTCCCGGGTTTGGAACAAGCGTTTTCCTTTGACCTGACAAGCCCTTCCACTCTTTGAACCAGCCTAACTATGAGTGTGTAATCATTCTCGCAGTTAGAAAGAAGAGTATATTTCTTCAGCACTTCCCTTCTCTAATACAAGTACTAAGTACAAAGCGAGTACTTAAGTATATTCAAAATGCATAGAGAAGTTTTACATATGTGAGCATGTACCCTTGAGACTGAACCAAAGCTTCAATTTATAGGAAAAGGAAAGTGGTTACAGCTCCAAAATGGAAGGAATAGAGTCCCCTTATCAAGGGATTAAGTTCCAAAATCCAAGGAATAGGCTCCTTTTATGAAGGAATGAATGTTCATGATAATGGAGGGAGTCAGGCTTCGACTGGATAACGAATTCTAGAAGCTTCCAGCTGGGAGAATATTCGACCAGCTGGGCTTCAAGAATTTAATTTCACCTTCAAATTAACTTTTACAGGGGTCCACATTTCTAATGAAGAAAACATGCGGTCGGCTTCGCAGTGTTTGGAGCAAAAGGATGCGGTGCCGCAGGTAAAGCTAGGGAAAAGTGTGGTACCAATATTTTTATGATTTTTACAAGCTTTTCTCCAAATTCCGGACTTGGTTTAGGACTTTAGGGTTGTAGAATTCTAAGGGAGAATTATATAGGTGTTGATGAACCCATATAAACAGTAAAATGTCAGGGTGACAAAATAATGTGTAACATATTTCCCCCTAAAGCACGAAGTCTGAGATAATTCGAAGAGTGAAGTGCTTTATCATTCCAAGGATTTGAAGTGCTTTATCATTCCAAGGATTTGCTTGTGGACACCAGTTGGAACCTGTAAAAAAATTCAATGCAAACATATATATATATACATCATCGCTGAGGTAGGCATTCCCATACTCAAAACAATAACTAACTAAATCGAAACTCAACTAAAATGTTCTAATATAGAAATGATTTTAATATTACATCAATAGTAGACACAGTATGGATGCAGACATTTGTCATGAATAGTCTACTGTATAATGAACAATAAAACTCCTCGCAGCCTGGATGGTGGAAACTAGATCTAGGGTCTTGATTTCTACTTCCCGAACTAGTATGATTTTAACCATGCGATTGATGGTGTCGAAGTTGAACATGGTAGAAACCACTTGATTACCAGTCAATGATGTGAACTGTTAACAAGTGTGAGAGAAACCACCAATAATGACAATGGTTCTCAAAGTACTCAGTACAATCTATGAAATGTGAATTTGTGATCTGAAGTCGAACATTTCACAGAATCATTCGATCTAAAGTCAATAATGCAACCTGTCGTCGAAGGCAAGAAACCTGCCATTAAAGCATGCATATTCCAAGGTACTGATAGGATTCTAGATCAAATTCCTAGATGATGAGCTGTCGTCGATAGAAAGTGACCCGTCGTAGGAAAACCCACGACATGAAACCATTAGATCAATTTTTGTAGAAATATTTTGCAAGGACTGACTCAAGGATGGTCAACGTGAATGGAGACATATATTTGCAGATGAATGGTTTGTTGAAATTTCCTCTTGAACACATAACAACACTGTAGATGTTTTGGTGACAACTGTCCTAAAGCTAATACCTAGAAACCGGTTGAAGACTTTCAATGTGGTTTGATTAACTGATAGGCAAAGGATTTTCCCAACCCAGGTAGAAGTGTGAAAAAAAGTGTCGTGTTCAAGAGTGGTATACTACTTTTAATCAAAGTTAAACAACTGGATCCATTTTCTCTCTTTTTCCCCCACCATTTCTGGCAAGTACCTCTTTATTATTGACAAGCTTGAGGAAGATAACATTTGCTTGTTATATAAGCTCATCCTTTGGATAAGTCCAACTTAGTTTAAAAAATCGAACCCTAAGAAGGAGTGGTTTGTTCCTGTTTGTAATTTACAGGTCCTTTACTGTTAAATTTTAACGAGTCCAGTATAGGAGAAACTCGGTGTTTTTCAATTTTAAGGAGTCAGAATAAAAACTTAAGGAAACTCCGTAGGTGTTCTTTTTCGTAAATTTAGTCTCTCAAGCCCGAAAAATGATAAAATAATACAAGAGAGAACTCTATTGACCATGATAAGTCAACGTATACCTTTTTTGTAAATAGTCCATTTTAGTCCGAAAAAGGGGTAAACTTATACTGAAGGGAAGACTGTTCATTTCCTTTAACGAGTTCGAATAGTCAAGTACTCAACGATCTTTTCATATTTAAAGAGTCTAAAAAGAGCTTAAAAGAGAGCTCAATATTTCACTTTTTCATAAGTTTTAACGAGTTCAGAAAAGGGATAAAAATGTACTCATGGTTTTCACTTTTTCATAATTTTTATCGAGTTCGAAAAAGTGATAAAAAGTGTACTCATTTGTCAAAAAATGATCATTTTACCCAAAAAATCCTGTATTCTGCACAAAAACTCAAAAATTAAACATACATGTTTATGATTAATAAAAATAATTCAGAAAACAACTTTTCAAAGTGGAAAATAAACAAAATTATATTTCATTTATTCAAAAAATATTATAAAAAGGAGTTTTTCTAAATCATTTTTACCATTTGATTCTAGAGTGAAAATTGAGAGCCTTTGGTAAAAAACATTCCAGAGGAGATTACAGAAAATTCGCCCGTCAGAATCGAAAACTGTCAGCTTCAGGTAATCCACATCATCCTTGCCTTCATTTTTGTCTGTTTAATTTCTTAATTTAGGGCTTAAATTGATTTTTAAGGAGAAAAATATGTTTAAAAATTCACTCACGGGGGTCCGTAGGTAATACACATGACACCTGCGGACCCTGACAATTTTTCAAAGGGAAAATTGTCATGGTCCCGCACTTTATGCATAAGACGTGTGTGGATCCACACACTGTTTTTGTTCAAAAGGTGCAGAGGCACCATAAAGAAAATTAAATGATTAATTCTCCCAAAATAAGCCAAAATTTCTCACTCAAATTGTTTCTAATATTTCAATTTGTCCATTGCAAGATATCTACAATGCTTGAGTGGAGAGAACGTGAACATGAAGAGGTTGATGAGGCTACCATGGTTCATCCACCCACATTACGCGTATTGAGGGAATGCAGTTTGTATAAGTTTTGGGCTATTCAGGGCATGAGGGTCCAATCAGATTTACTTACCTAGCTAGTAAACAAATGGGATGTTCAAGATCAATGTTTCACAATTGGCGATCACTGGCTCAAAATTGAGCTGGAAGACATATAGTTTCTTACTAGTTTGTCAAAGAGAGGCAAACCAATTTCTTTGTTCAGGGCTAGGGCAGGTGGCCAATCTGTCACTAGCCTTCAACAAGAGTTTTGCAATGAGGAGGCTGATCCCAAAGATAAATGTATTGATATAAAGACAATTATCTGTCTTGATCTCAAGGTGGTTGCATTTACTATAACCCGGTTGTGTGGGAGCGCAACTCCACATGTTTCTACTAGATCACAGATGCAAACCGCTGTCAATTGTTTCAGAGGCACCATTTTCAACTGGTGTGAGACAATATTGGACAATGTAAAAGGCCAATTGACCAGGGCAAAGAACTCAAAGTTGAAAAAATTTGGGTATGGAGCTATCGTGGTCACGTTTTCTCTGGAGAGAATTCCCTCGCTTGCCCCACAACTTATTTCGGTTGATCATGGTAGAGTCAAAGAGCTTCGGATGGTTTGATGGGTTGCATTGATGGCCCATCATAGTGAGGGCGGTGAAATTGTTTGTTTTACCCCATCATCTTTTCATTGGTTGGAGAATCAAATCTCCGCTATAGAAGATTTTTAGTATGCTAGGATAGACTTTCGTGGTGACCGAGAGATGTCTCTTCCTCTAGGAGCACAGTGGGATGATTTAGGTAAGAATCATTTTGACATATTTTAAATTCTAATTTTTATTTTGTTTTTGTTTAAAATTGTCCAATATTGATGAATTTTTTTTTCAAAATGCAGATGTTGGTCCACGCAGGTTAGCCACGCTCCGCCGCTTCGATAAGAAGCAAACAAAGCCCGTCGCAGTACCACAGAATTAGGCGACTGAGATTCTAACTGACTTGAAACACAACCTAGAGTGGTTGAATTTGGATATCCTAGAGACTTCTATAGATGATGTCCCTCTCCGTCTCCAGAGACATGTTATCGGTGTTCCTAGTCAGTTCAGGAGATTCCTGAACAGAGTAGCGCAAGCTGTTGTATACTATCATGATCATCACCATGGATAGTGGATGATTGTGTGGACTATGAAATTTTTTTTTTGCATCACTATTTTTACTGATTATAAGGTGTTTTAAACCTATAATAGAGGATGATGTAATATTTTTTGAAAACATTACTCTATTCTATGATATTACTACTATTTCCGGCTATTTGTCCAACATGTTTATTGAATGTTGTGTTGATATACTGCTTTTAATATTGCAAATTTTTTTTTATAACACTAATAGCTAATGCATCAGCCAATGTGTTTAAATTTCTTGGAATGTGTTGATATTCAATGTAATCAAATTCTCGTTCCAAGAGATGTACCTTCAAAAATAATCTCAATAATACTGGATTTTTAATTGCGTATACTGGATTTAAATGTAATACAATGAGTTCAGAATCTAACCTAACGATCAAACGTCGAATTCCAAATGAAATGGATTCAGATAATAACTCAATCGCTGCGCTATATTCAGCAATATTATTCGTTGTTTGACCGAGGCTTACCCCATGCATAGATATTAACTCATCAGTGGGTGAATAAATAACCCAAGCTGCTGAAGAAATGTTTCGTGTACTATGACAAACGCCATTAGCAAAACCAATATACGTTTGAAGGGATGTCGACATCTGCAATATCAAGAGTAATCCAGATAAGCAGGGGTAAAAAACAAACTTAATCTAGGAACACTAGCTACGAAAAGAACTAAAATACAAAAACGATCTTCACACAAGATTTAAGCATAATATCTCTTTAGATGAAGCCCATTTTTGGGTTTGTCTAAATAGACTCCGCCATAATCAGTTAATTCATAGGCCCGTTTTGAAGGCACGCGCTTGAAAATATAAGGACTGTGCCACATAGGTTCGAATTTCCCAGCTCCTAGTTTATCATTTGCTTTGTCGTATACTAATACTAGGTCACCCTAAGAAAAAGTACGAGGTGAAATACTCCTATCATACTGAGCTTTAATTCGTTTTTTATGAGCCTCAGTAGCTAATGCAACAGAGCGCCGAGTCTCATCTAATTGAGCTAAGTATAAAAAACGTTTTTCCTCCTCAGAGGTAGCTGGTAGTAATTCTATGGCTAATATGAGTGACGATATTTTGCATTCAATCGGTAACACAACTTCTAAACCGTAAACCAGATGAAAAGGAGTGAAACCTGTTGCAGTTTTTACTGAATTTTGGTATGCCCAAAGTGCTGAGAAAATCATAGTATGCCAATTTGATTTATGAATTCTGATTATCCGTTTGATCATGGTGGTTAAAAAATTATTTACAACTTCAACCTGAATATTAGCCCACGGGTAATATGGAGTAGAACTATCATGGCGCAGGCCAAGTTGATCAGTCAATTCGATCATCATAATGTTTCGAAAATGGCTCCCATGATCAGTAATGATAGCTTGGGGTACACCAAATCGAGCAATCATGTGATTGAAAACAAAAGTAGCTGCATTTTTTCCATCTGCCACAAATGTAGGCATCGCCTCGACCCATTTGGTAAAATAATTTGCTGCAAGAATAATATACCCATGCCCCCTGGCCAAGTGAGGGTTACATGTAATGAAATAAATGCGCCATTTTTCAAAAGGACTGACAAGAATTATTGGGTGAAGAGGAGCGGGTGGTGCACGCATTTTACGATCAAAGATCTGACAATTATGGCATTTTTAGACTGCTAGGATACAATATTTGAATAATGAAGGCCCAAAATAACTAGTGTGAAATATCTTTTGGGCTATGGCGTACCCAGACATATGACCACCACATGCTCCAGAGTGACAATCATTTAAAACTTTTTCAGCCTCTTCATGAGTAAGACATCGTCGAAAAACAGAGTCCGCACCTCGACAATAAAGAGTGTCGCCGACCATATGATATTGTTGGGATTGGAAACGGATTTTTCGTCTATGTGAACGTGAGAGTTCAGGCTGAAAAGTTTGGGTTTGGAGATAGATGATGATATCTCCATACCATGGATCAACAGTACTGATAAGAAACAAATATTCATCAGCGATCTGATGTTCTACCACAGTTTTTGTGTCAGTATTTGGGAAGTCACACATCAGTTCGGTGAACACTAGTGATTTCTTTGATTTAGATTTTTCAAATTCTAAATCAAACTCTTGAAGTATTACTATCCATTTAGAGTACTTGCCCCCTAGTAATTTTTTGGTCAAAATATACATCATGGGGTTACAATCAGAAATCACTGTTGTTTTTCGTAACAGTATGTAATGAAGAAATCTTTGGACAGCTTGAACAGCTGCCAAGGAAAATTTCTCCACATGTGAGTATTTGATTTCAGTTGGATTCAAATTGCGACTGAGGTAATAAATCACATGTTCATTGTGAAATTCATCTTCCTGAACTAATACCATTCCAATCATGGAATTAGAGGCTGCTAAGCATAAAAAGTAATCTAGGTTGTAGAAGGGTGGATGCAGTAACGGTGCATGGTTCAACGCGTGTTTAAAAGCATCAAAAGATCTATCAATTATCTCATCCCAAATGAAAAGAATATTATGTTTCAACAACCTTGTGAAACCTTTGGTGAACTCGGCATAGTTAGGAATGAACCTACATAGAAAGTTTTCTTTCCCCTGCAAACTTTGGAGTTGGCAAAGTGTGGAAGGAGGAGGTAAATTGATAATAGCCTCAACCTTTGAGGGATCGACATGAATGCCTTGCTTCGAAATGATAAATCCTAGTAATCGACCAGATTGTACACAAAAAACACATTTGTGCAGATTCAGGCGAATCTTATAACACCTACATCTCATAAAAATTGCTCGTAAATGAATTGGATGATCTTCTCTGTGTAAAGAATGAGTAGGTAGATCATCGAGATAAGGTTGCACAATGTGTTTAATATCATGAAAAGCATAGGACATAGCCCTTTGAAAAGTTGCTCTAGCATTCTTAAGTCCAAATGGTAATTTACGGTAAGTGAAAGTTCCCCATGGACAAATAAATGTTGTCTTTGGTTGATCAGCAGGGAGTATGTTTATTTGATTATAACCAGAAAATCCGTCCATAAATGAAAACATCTCGCTTCCAGCACAATCGTCAAGTATTTGATCGATATAAGGGGTTGGATAATTGTCTTTTGGACAAGCTCGATTTATATCCCTATAATCGATACCTACTCTGATTGTTCCTTGTTTTTTGTTGACAGGAACAATATTAGATACCCAATCTGTAAGAGGTACGGGATAAATAAATCCTGCTCGAAATAATTTTTCAACTTCGGCTTTGATTGCAACAACTTTTCGTGGATGTATCTGACATAATTTTTGTCTGATGGGTTTAGCCTCCGGGTATGTTTTGATTTCATGAACAACAATTTTAGGGTTGATTCCTGGCATTTCTTCATAAGACCAGGCAAAAACGTCACAGAATTCTTGAAATAGGGCTTTGTATATATCAATTTCGTCTTTGGTATAAGAAGTGCCTATATGAATGTTTTCAACAATTCCTAGTTTTACTGATATGTCACTAGGAATTGTTGAAGAGATATTCCCTAAATTTACTTCAGAATCTGAATTCGTGATCGATATCAGATTTTGTGGTTCCTTGACATAGTCAGTGATGAAAATAGATGAAAAATTATCTTCAAATCTATCAAGCTTAGGCAAAAATGATGACCTATGATGAAGATCATCCCATGGTAAATCATCTATTGACAAAAATTCACGAATATTTTCACCAAAATAAAACACTTCTTGAGAAGAATCCGGAATTGATGTTATAGCTAAGCTTGAAGGTGAAAATGATTCTTCGTTGACCACATTCATAGGGTCAAAAACAGTTGATGGTGGATTGAAAATGACTGTACTGCTTGATATGCTAATTCAAATGGACTCAAAGGCATCATTTCTTCAAACGAATCCAGTTTTGACTCTAAAGGCACTATCCAAGCATCATCAAATGGAATAGTGCTTGATGTAATCATATTGATATTAACTATAGTACGCGGTACATTAGGTGGAAGCAAGGAAAAAGTTCCCAACAAAGCTGAATCTTTAATCAAGCCTACTCCTACATCCTTATAAGGAATAGTTGTTTTGCCAACATGCTGAATACTATCCATAGAAGTTGGATCAGATGAATAATACGAGAGCTGATCGACTTTCACAATATTTCCTTTATGAGGAAACATGATTATCCGAAAGATGGAAGACACTATAGTAGTCATAGCATAAGATCAATTTCAACCCAGGAGAAGGTTGTAATCCAGAGGAGCATCAACTACTTCTACATCTAGATTAACAGTTTTTCCTTCGACCTTTATAGGTAGATCCTATAAGATATCGTAAGGATGGAATCCTCTTCCATCAAAAGCTTTGAGGATGGTTGGAGATTGGTTAAGTGTCAGAGAACCAAGCGATTTCCAACAACTCAACGACATGAAACACGTAGATGCCCCTTCATCAATCACAGTATGAAAGCAACGTATGTTTTTGACTAACACTGGAATCTGGAAAGCCATTTGATGGGTAGGCGAGGTGTAAAATTTTCCAAATCAAAGATCATAAGTTTCGAATCCTGCAGATCTACGGCTCCTAAAACTGACAATAGTAATTTTCTCTGTGCTAGACATGATTGCAGCACTTCCAAAGCCGACATTGCCAAAGGGGAAATTTCCAAATCTTCAACAATGTTGTAATTCTGAGCAGCTCTCGCATGTGGATTGAAAGCTGATTTACGAAGTACACCTTTAGGAGGCAGTTTGATTACTAAGTCAGGATTCAGTTTTTCGATGTGAAGTGGATCGGAAATCGAAGTAGATGCAGCTGGTGTAGAATTAGAATTTTCTTCTTCTTTACCAGTAACGGGATTTTTACTACCGTAATCTTGTGATCGAGTTGCAACCATAAAAATGTCTTCTAATGGAGTAGAAGAAGATACAATCATTCTACTATCTTGAATTGGAAAGGGATCCTTCAAGACAGCAGGAGTGGGTGAACCTTTGACGAATTTAGAAACTTCTTCCCTATGTGGACATTCCTTAGTGAAATGATCCTCGTCACAGATAAGACAAGGATAACGAGGTTTCCTCTTGTCATCATTTGATTCACTTTTATTAGTTTTTTCTTTAGGAGATGAGGTCTGTTTATTATTTTTCTTCCCTTTCTTATTTTTGCCTGTTTTCAACTTAGTAGATGAATCTACAATGTGAATATTGACAGTAGCTTCCAAGGAAGATTCTCCTTTTGGTGAATCGGGTAAAGTTATTATAGGAGAAGTAACCTTTGAGGATTTCTTCTTGTTTTTAATTGTAGAAACTGAACCGATTACACCATCAACGGCATGAGACCCTGAAGGAGTTGCAGTTAACTAACCAAGTCATGGTAAATCGGGGATTTTCTCATACAGAGTACCTGACTGGGTATATAACAAGTCTAGATATTGAGCTTGAGAAATAACTTGTTCTTCCGTAGCTACATCTTCAGTGATTTTAGGTAGTAATTATTTAACAAACCATTCTGCCAATATTTGATCCGGAATAAAAAATTTTACCAAATGTCTTCTACATCTCCATTCATGAATATGATCTGATATATATGTGGATGAAGATTGTTTTAGAAAAGTTAATAATTCTGTGCCATTGTCGTATCTGACTGGCAACTGAAAATGAGTTAAGAAGGCATTTGCTAAGGCATTAAAGTTGTTAAATGAGCCTCGTGGTAGTTCGATGTACCACTTAGCAGCTAATCGTATTAACGTTCTCTGAAAAAGTCTAAGTCTAATAGAATCATCAATTAAATAATTAGATTCGCACCAAAGGTGGTAAGTCATAACATGATTGGAAGGATCCTCTCTTGATTTTCCTTCAAATTTCGGAATGTCACTGGGAAACGTATGAGGCATTGGTGGCCAGTACAGATGATAATAGATAGGATCATTCGTAAGGCAAGACAAATCTGGTAAATCCAAAGTTTCTATGAACAGAAATTGACGGGTAGGGTCTTGTGGATAACCTTGTGAAACTAAACCAGTTCTAGGAGGAGGATATCCAGGACCTGGAATAGGATGTGCATTTGGAATCATATTACCTCTCAGATAACCAGGAATAACCAGACCATACTGTGGTTGAATAGGTGTTTGATATGTATATCCAGGGTACGGTTGTTGCGGGTAAACTGGATTTTGTGGAACAAATCCATATTGATACGGCCCCTAATATTGTTGATAAGTAAATTGAGGTTGACTCATTATTACTATACTTGTACCAGTTTTTCCTGCAGGTATTTGAATAGTAGTCTGGATTGTTGGTCCATAATGCGGGATAAAAGCTTGAGGAGTCTGTATCGATGTTTGAGGGGCAGATGAAACAGGAACTGTAGACACTGCAGGAATAGGTGTGATAGGTTGAAAAAAAGTTTGAATAGCTAATTGCAGTGGAGTCGTAGGTGTACTCGGACCAGGTTGCTGAACAGGACCAGATGCAGGTGTTGGAATAGAAGGCTGGACTGATTTTTGGGGTTGAATATAACCAACAGGTTGTCCTACTTGATAATAAGGTACTTGCATATTTGGTTGTAAATTCTGTTGAACATGTGATGGATCCCACACCATTCTTGGATATGAGGGTCCCATTGAAGGTTGTACATAAGACGACCCATAACTGGGTTGAACAGATGGTTGATAATTAACTGGATAATTTACACCTTATAACATTTGTTGTTCTTGATAGAACTGTTGTGCTAAAGGAGGTTGCAATCCTTGAGCAGGATACTGTCCTTGAGGTTGATATTGACCTTGGGGCATGTACTGGCCCTGAGGTTGATATTGACCTTGGGGGACGTATTGTCCCTGGGGTTGACCTTGAGGCATGTACTGTCCCTGAGGTTGACCTTGAGGTATGTATTGTCCTTGGGGTTGATATTGACCCTGAGGTATGTATTGTCCCTGAGGTTGACCTTGAGGTATGTACTGTCCCTGAGGTTAACCTTGAGGTATGTACTGTCCTTGGGGTTGCCCCCCAGGCTATATTTCGCTACTTTGAGATTGTCCCCCAGGCTGTATATTACTACCTTGAGACGCGGGGTTCAAAATATTTCTAGACATCATAAAAACTTGCTCATCGTTCGAAGTTTCAGTATTTGATTCATTCAGGCCAGATGATGACATTGATTTGCTTGGAAAAGGAGATGCTCCTGAGTATGTACCAGAGAGCAACTAATAGCCTGCAAGAACAGACAGACCACCATAGAGAAATGTTTCTGGCGATTTAGAAAACATAGATGACTCACCTGACATCTTTATCTGAGGTCTATAACCTATCGGTGTAGAGTAAAAAGGTATTCGGGGTGGCGAATACTGAAGACCTACGTTCTGCAAAAAATCTGTCAATGAAGAATACCAAGCTTCTTGTCTAAAAGGACTATAAAAAATTGATTCACGTTGTCTAAGTTTTAAAGTTTCCTGAGTTGAAGGGAGAATTACTTCTTCTTCTGTATCAGTGATTTCTTCAATACTAATAAGACCAGGAGGAAGACCTTCTGTGATCAAAGTATTTACTTTGGGTGAATCAGGATAATCAGGAATGGGATTAGTGAATTCTAAATTAGGTTATGATGTAGCAGGTTCAGTTTCCGGTTCAGAAATTTCAGGTTCTTCAGGTGATAATTCACTTGTTGCAGAAGCAACTTCTGTTAATTCAGAAATTGAAATCGTTTGTGGAATATGTTCTGCTACTTGAGACTGATCTACTTCAAAATCATGATGAGGAATTATAGATGATTCTCCTTGTTCTGTTAATCTAGTTCGACTGATAACATTTGGTATCATAGATTTAAGTCCTTCTAATTGGCTAGGTGTATACTCACGGGGTTTCCCCTGAGTTCTGCGTGATCATCTTGGTAATTCAGCCATGATTAAAACTTTTAACACACGCAATCAAAGAAAATCTCAATAAAAAATCCTAAGGTCGCTAAGAAACAAACAAATGATCACACACCTATAAAATCTAAGAGATCAAAGCACTCATAAACAATAGATTTCCGGACTAAAAACACTAGTTGGTGATGAAATCCAACATCATAGTATTTTAATGCAGAAATGGCGGTTGGAATAGTTACCCTGACAACCTGCTTAATGAAACAGACTAGTGCAAGTTTCTCCACTTAAACCATCTCGAGTGAAGATAACCCTCTGGAGAGTCCAAGTGAGTCTAGTCGACGTCTGCTCCAGGTACAGTGGGATCTTCCCTCCACCGTCACTTTGGGAAAGAATCCTATAAATTATGGCCACTAAGGTCACCAACAGAAACAAATATACCTGGGGGAATAGTCTACGATCCGACACACACGCAAGGGAAGAGTAACAAAGCTCAATCCCCTTGAAGGCTCCTTGACACAATCCAAGGTTTACCGACAAGTGACCACAGGCTCCTTGACAATGGTCAATCCGAGGTTTACCATTGTTAATATGTGTATATCTTCTATCATTCCTAATGAGGAAGGATTGATTACCTCACCGGTTCGGATATGATCTTGTGCTTGACTCCTTTAAGAGGAGCTTCCCAGAGCATAGATGCTACTATTGGAATTTTCCTACCACAAGATCGACTACTTGTTTGTTTTAACTATATTGGAGAGTTAACGAGAACCTATTCCAAGGCACTAGCCTAAGCTATGTTGGTGGAAAGAGCCCTAGAAAAATAAGAATTTGCTAGGTTGATTTTAATTAAGCATTAATTTTAATTGGTTGTTGCTTAGGACAATGGGCATGAAGGTGAAACTTCAATGATGTATAGTGACCCGACTCCAAAAAACACTAAAATGCATCTATATGAGAAACAATTCATTCCTTTTCAATGAAACCTATCTAAAAGAAAGAGTTGAGGAATGAAAAATGCTACTAAAACATCAATCCTTTATTTTAAAACAAGAATATATGAAAATAAATCTTTTTCATGAGAAATCAAAGACTAATTGCTCAAAAGAAATCCCTTTTAATCATTCAAGTCTTAAACTACAAATAAACAGTTTCCAAAAGAAATGTATGATTACTTAGAAATCGAAATTCAAAACTAAAAACACTAATTTTAAACTCTAAAAATTCTAAAGATTTAATTTTTAAAACTAAAAACTCTAAAAATTTTGAGGTTGTTTTGCTCAGTTTGTAATCTAACCAAGAAATCCTTTGCTTATCCCAGCAAGAAATCAAAATCATCCAATGGTGGTTTTAAGTGAAATTGACAACTTATGAACCAAAAGTCTTTTAAGATTTGCAAATGAAAACATTAATCTAATTTTCATAAAATCAAGTTCTACTACAAAGTCAGAGGCTCAGCAAGAAAACAATGAAATACTAGTTATATAAGGTATATCAAGGTTTCTGATCTTTAAGCAACCAAAAGACAAAGCAAAAATCACTTATAAAATGCAAATTTTTAGAAAATCACTCAAAACTTAGGAGTGCTAGAAGAAGATTTCATAAAAGGATTTTAATAGTAAATACAAAGCTGGGTAATTACAGAGAATCTTATAAGCTGGTACCAGAAAATAGAATTTTGATTTTTTCAAAAATTTTCACAAGGCCCGCAGGTTTCAGTGCAAAAAGGTGCGGCACCACACAGTTTACATAGAGAAACTGTGGATGATACCACATTGTTTTCCAAGAAAAATTACGGAACCCAAAAAACTTAAAGAAAAATTAAAAAATTCTTAAATAAAACTTATCAGGGATTCTAAGGCTAATTAACCCAAACCAGTACAGACTAATCAAAATCAGAAAAATACTTTCAAAAGTCAAGCTCAAAGCAAAAGAAAACTAAGTTCTATTCCCTAGCGGAGTCGCCATTTTGTTAGGCGGATAAATCGTTCTTGCGGACAAGACAAATCTCCTTAGTATCACAAGGATAGCTAGAAACAAACAGGACAAATGTAAACTATTTTCTCTAGATTATACATGATTAAGAATTCTATATGATGAAGGAAGGACCTACCTGGAGGCCAATGCTAGTTGAATTCTTTTCTCGTTGCTCCAAAAAGTCACTTCTCGAGATCTGTAAACAAAGACATAGAAAAGAATCAAAAGCACCTGCAACATATATTAATTCATAAATCACAAATCTATCTTAATGATCAAGGAATTTAAGAAATAAGCCATTTAGGTAAACATATAAATAACTTATTGAGAAAACAGGATCCAATTGTATTATCTCTTAATTAAAGAAGGATTCTTACAACCGCATTTGCCTTGATGTCGTACAGGTCCTTTTGGGGTCCAGAATAAGCGTTTTCCTTTGACCTGACAAGCCCTTCCACTCTTTGAACCGGCCTAACTACGAGTGTGTAATCATTCTCGCAGTTAGAAAGAAGAGTATATTTCTTCAGCACTTCCCTTCTCTGATACAAGTACTAAGTACAAAGCGAGTACTTAAGTATATTCAAAATGCATAGAGAAGTTTTACATATCATGAGCATGTACCCTTGAGACTGAACCAAAGCTTCAATTTATAGGAAAAGGAAAGTGGTTACAGCTCCAAAATGGAAGGAATAGAGTCCCCTTATCAAGGGATTAAGTTCCAAAATCCAAGGAATAGGCTCCTTTTATGAAGGAATGAATGTTCATGATAATGGAGGGAGTAAGGCTTCGACTGGATAACCCATTCTAGAAGCTTCTAGTTGGGAGAATATTCGACCAGCTAGGCTTCTAGAATTTACTTTCTCCTTCAAATTACCTTTTACAAGGGGTCCACACTTTTAATGAAGAAAACGTGCGGTCGGCTCTGCAGTGTTTAGAGAAAAAGGATGCGGTGTCACAGGTAAAGCTAGGGAAAAGTGCGATACCAATATTTTTATGATTTTTACAAGCTTTTCTCCAAATTCAGGACTTGGTTTAGGAACTTTAGGGTTGTAGACTTCTAAGGGAGCATTATATAGGTGTTGATGAACCCATATAAATAGTAAAATGTCATGGTGACAAAATAATGTGTAACACTCTCTTGACCTAATGAACAACCTCGCTTGATTTGATGAATCAGCCTCACTTGATTTGATGAATCAACCTTGCTTGATAATGGTGAGAGTTGTCTTTGGATGGAACAAACATAAACTTAGCCTTACTGTTTCAGAGCTTGGACATCATATTTGATGGTAAATGAAATAGGGATGACTCAATTAGGCAAAAAATTCGAATTTAGAGATATCATCTCATGACCAAAAGATGTTTGATTGATACCCTATCATGAATATGATAACTATAGGACAAGTGGGTACATCGAATCTGGTAATTAACTGACTCACTATACCTCTATCATGTCATTTCCCAACTGATACTGACAAATCTCGACTTATTTGACATGATAGCTACGAAACCGCGCTTTCGTAGCACTCACAGTGTAAATTTTGCACTTTGCATCAAAAGTAGCAGCGCTTTCGTAGTGAAAAACTGACTTTCGAATTAACGTCGCTACGAAATTGTGGATTTGTGGCTAATTGCAGAAAATTGACCCAAAACTTACATAAATAACCCTTGAACGAAAAATGTGAATTTTTTGACCATGAAATGAACCTACAAAGACCTTATTTGAATTCTAATGATGAACACTAAACCTCTAAAACTATGACATACCCTTAACCATACTAAAATGACTTTCAAAACTATTAGACCATGATCAAAACAGAGTTGACATACCATGTTTTGATTTTTTTTTTTTGGTGATAACAGTACAAAGCCATCTATGTTAGGAACCTTATATTCTTTGTGCTCCCAAGTTTCAACTAGAAATATAATATCAACCTCATTCGAGAACCAACTTAGCTTGGGGCCTTTGTTCCATGGAAAGCCCTGACAATTCCAAGAAAGAATCTAGAGCAAGTTGAATTGCTATTTATTACTATCTTTTTGGTTTCTATCTCGAATAACGACTTTTCTATTTCTAATTATTGCCCATTTTCCTTCCTTCCTAGCTTCTTTTACCTTTTGTACCTCCTTTCTTAACTCTGCTTGATCTTCTGGAATGAGATATTCATTTATAAATATTCTAGTTCCTTTTATACTTGAGGTTTCACTAAGTATGTCATACTTATGGTTAGTACAACTCACCTTTATCCGGATCAACCTTCCTTTATTCTCAGTTAATTTCCCCAACCGCGTTGCTTTTGTGAGACACGTTGTTTCAATTTGTAATTTATTATGTAATTTTGTTTGGTATATGGCTAAATTATCCTCGTCTACCCCCTCTTTCAAACCGAATATTATAAGGTTCAAGGCCCTTTTGTTACGCTCATGGTCCAATTCTATCAATTTTTTCATTTCTTCTTTAATGGGTTTGATATCTAATTTACCTGCCACACTGTTTAGGGTGATATTGTTATTAACTTTTTCTTCTAGTTATTTAATCATGTCCTTCATTTTAAGACTTTATAAAGTATCATCATCTCCTTGTTGGGATGTTTGGTTCATATCTTGGCTTTGTTTTTCTATTACCTATAATCTAATCTCCATTGTCTCCATTTTATTCTCCAATAGCTTTATTTTATTTTCTATTTGTTTTTGGATCTTGTCTTTAAGAGATGTAAATTTATTTTCCAGCATGGCTTCTAACTCTGTTTGTAGCTTGACTTCTCTTTCTTCTATATGTTTCTCTAAATATTTTTTATACTCATAAAGGCTTTGTAGAGTAACTGTGCAAGGTCTACCTTTGACAATATTTGGTAGATGCAGTGAATTATTCATACTTTTGAACACATATATGAGAAGTGGATATGTATTAGAAAAAAATATAAGGAATGTGTGCACCTGATATAACTATTTCATATTGCCTTCCAGCTACAGAAACAAGGAGCTTTCGTCCAACAACAAACCCTTAGAATTAGGGTCTTCACTGCTGCAAAGAAAACCACCGCACCGCAGAAGCACTAGGTGCTGCAGAGAGAACCACCGCACCGAAGAAAAGTTTATTTGATCAAACCAAACTAGTTATGATCACCGATCAGATTGCGGGTTTCCAGTTACTGCAATTCCTTGCTCTCTACGCATAAATGTGAACTTGCTGCAATCAATTTAATGTTATTGTTGGTGCTTTGTAACTCGACATGGGCCACATGATTGTTGGGGCCACGAAAATAGTTGGGTGCTGCATGTAGCTTTCTCTTCAGGCTTCAGGTGTTAATGAATGACTGCATTCAAAATTACTTCCTATTCTCGGAAAAAAATAAAATTTAAATATTGGCATGCTGCAAACCGAAAGGGCATGGCCCATGGGAGCAATCCTAGCCTTCGCTATTCAGACGGGATATTTGCTAGGGCCACAAAAATAGTTGGGTGCTGTCTGTAGCTTTCTCTTCGAGCTTCAAGCTTTAATTAATGGCCGCGTTCAAAATTACTTCGCCTTCCTGCAAACAAAATTTAAATATGGGCATGCTGTAAACCAAAAGGGCGTGGCCCATGGGGGCAATTCGAGCCTTCGTTATTCAGATGGGATATTTGATAGATGTGATATATCATATAATATGATACGAGAACACATGCATCCACAAATATGTACACAAATATAACATAATAAAAATTATATATATATACCAAATTAACTACTTACAATAGTAACATCCATATTGCATTGACAATTTGTAGATACAAATTTTGCCAGATCAACTATGTACTAAACTAGTATAACCACATTAAAAATATTAATGTGGTTGATATAGTGGAAGACTTCATTTGTATCTATGAGTGATAAATATATAACAAAAAAAAACTATTACAATAACAATATTATTATTAACTATTGCAACAAAAATATTATTATTAACTTTAATTTTAGTTAACCCTTAAGAATCCCAGGTCTTGATAAAAAACAAAAGTGTTGAAGAGTTTTTATCTTTTACAACTAAGATATAAAACAATTTTTTTAAAATAAGGTATGCTTTGAAAATCCCTAGGAAATTAAATATTGAAAGTCAAGGAAACCTAACAAACTTTCTAACACACTACACCTATTGATATTCAGAAGCATATGTTGAGCATATTCCCTTGGGAATCAATTTAGGCCATGAATTAAAAAACAAAAATTCAACAAATCCTCATCCACCTTAAGTTCAAATAAGAGTTTAATTAGGATTGTATATCAATAGGAAAAGTATTCATTCATTTATCCAATCTTATTATTAAAATTATATTAAATTAAATTGACTTAAAAGGTTATAATCTCCACAACTTCCATTTTCAATTCTTTTAATAAAATTTAACAATATACAAAAACAAAATAAAAAATACATATATAAAATTTTTACAAAATTAATTCTTACAATATTAACGTCCTTATTTTATTGACAATATATATACACACACACACACACAAATTTTACCAAAATTACTGCTTCCAATATTAACATCCATATCTTATTGATTGTTTGTAGATACAAATTTTGTGAGATCAACTATGTACTAGACTACTAAAACCAAATTAAAAATATTAATGTGGTTGATATAGCTCAAGATTTCATTTGTATCTATCATTGATAAATATATAACAAAAAAAATTGTTGCAACAAAAATATTATTATTAAATTTGATTTTAATTAACCTTTAAGAATCCTAGGTCTTGATAAAAAAATTAACATCGATATCATATTGAGAGATTGTAGATAAAACTTTTCTGAGATCAACTATGTACTAAACTAGTACAACCACATTAAAAATATTAATGTGGTTGATATAGCATAAAGCTTCATTTGTATCTACTATTGATAAATATATAACAAAAAAAACTATTACAACAAAAATATTATATTAACCATTGCAACAAAAATATTGTTATTAACTTTGATTTTACTTAACCCTTAAGAATCTCAAGTCTTGAGAGAATTAATAGATGTGTTGAAGAGTTTCTATCCTTTACAACCAAGATATAAGAAATTTTTGCTAAAATTAAGTATGCTTTGAAAATCCTTAGGAAATTGGTGGATGATGAGCCATGTGCCACAAATCTTGCTCCCGACATCAAATTTTTTAAATTTATTAAAAGCCAAGGCAACCTAAAAAACTATCTAACATACTACAACCATTCATAAGCATTCAGACAAAGCATATTTTGAGCATATTCACTTGAGAATGAATCTAGGTTGTCAATTAAAAAAAACAAACAGATCCTCATCCACCTTAATTTGAAATAGGAAGTCTTTGGCTAATTAAATTGGAATCCATATTTTATTTTTGAAGTGTGATAAAATTCTCTTAATTATGTTACATTCTGTAGTAAGTGAAGTGATTGTTTTCAGAAAATTTAGTGTTATTTTTGTGAATCTAATAGTTTCATTTATGCCAAAAGATTAGATAAGTGTGTACAATTTTCCAAAATCCCACCGATCGTACCAGATTTATTAACGAGTGGGTATTACCAAAACATATTACAAAATTCCAAAGAAACATGGGTAACCGGAAATGAAAAGACACATAAAACCATAAAACCTTGAACATCAATATACAACTAGAAACTATTACGACTCTAATGAATTTACCAGAGCAGGATGTTCTGGTCTAAAACCCGGTGATGCTGGAGGCTTGAAGTCACAATGCACACGCTTCTCCAAGTGGGCTAATCTTCCTTCAAATCTATCCAGTTTCTCATGAAGACAGGATGCTCTGGTCTAAAACCGGGTGATGGCAGAGGCTTGAAGTCACAATGCACATGTTTCTCCAAGGGCTAATCTTCCTTCAAATCTATCTGGTTTCCCTTGCGAGCACCACTTCCCTCTTTGTAGGCTACCTAATTTGTCTTGCATATGCCATTAGTTTCTCTAGAGATCATTCATGAAGGCAATAATCATGTTCCTATCATTGTGCCAATCTCTACTAAGTTGATCCAAAAAAAAATTGATGTGTCTGAGTTGACTTCCAAAGATATCCTGAGTAGGCATAGGCTCTTTAGTACCAGGAGCATGGGCTAGGATAGGGTCAACAACCTAACCTTGTCCTAGATCCTTCAATTGAAGTCTACCATGTTATCCTTTCTCACCCATCCCCCTCCGAGTTTTTCCATGTTGATGTGGCATTATGATATTGATCGAAAACCAATAGGACCATGAGAGAAAAAGGCTACAGACCCACCGAAGGTTTAAAACTCACCTAGACATCTAGAACCTCAAGCCACTCCCGAATAACCCTCCATTCGAACAAATACATAAAATACCCAAGATGAAATCCCCAGAGATAGATGGTTGGAAGTACACAACCCTCCAATGGAAAGACATAGAGACCTATATAAAATCACCTGAATGAGGAGGGTGACCCATCAAGAAGGTGACTAGTCGCGTCCAACTCATACTAGGAACCAAGGACCTCAACCATAACTAATAAACTCTGAGAGCCAAGGATGAAACCATAACTAGGAAATAACTACAACATCCACTAGAAAATCCATGATAATGATTGAATTTCAAATTAAGATGAAAAGGTACCAAAAAACAACCAAAGTAGTGAGGCCTCCCTAGAGAGGTAGTGGGTTGACACCTCCCTCCCTAACCATGCCCCCAAGACCTTAGATATTGCAATGAAACCTATAATTCCAAAATAGGACACAAAACAAGAGCCCAAAAAAACTAATTACCAAAATTGTGACCAAGAGTAAATGGGTGATAAAACCAAGTTTTTTTAATTTTTGGGTAGCTACGGGAGGTATTCCACAACTACAAGTCGGTCCTAAAAGGAAAAATAAAAAAGAAGGGAATTTTATATTTGATTTTGAATTTATTTGTCCTCTAAAATTCAAGTCGTTCCATACAAGGAGACATACCACTTGGGGAACCTTCGATCACTATAAAAAGGTCACTTGACCTCCCCCATTGGGCATCAATTCAGATCATCATCTATCACATGTTCACACTGTAATGGTGTGTTTGTTGCTATGGAGTATGAAACACACCTTCGTTGGAGTTGGTTGTTACTTACAAGGAACATACAAGTAATTGGTTTTTGTTAGTGGAAAAAAAAAGATAAACAAAACACTGAAAGTAATGGAAACAATTCATAGATAAACATAACTAAAAGCTAGACTAGGTAACACATAAAAAATGCTTAATTAAGCAAAAAAATCAACAAATTTTAAGAAAAGAGTTCCCTTTATTGCCTATTGAATGTAGAAGAGATGTAATAGATGAATGAAAGACACTTGGAGAGAATTGTTTGAGCAATGGTGCTAAAAAATCCTTACCAAGGAAGTTCCTTTCTCAATCTCCTTGCAAGTTTCCGCTCTCTCTCAAAGAAGTATTGAAGACACTTTCAATGATAAAATCATCTTCTCAATGAAATTATTTATGGCTAGGGGGGATTTTGGCAGCATAACAATGCTTTACTTCTTCTTGTTTTTGATCTCTCCTTGAACTTGTGTTTATAGATTTTTTTGGACACTCCTCCTCTCCTTGGCTCATCAATGTGGTAGTTCACCTCAAAAATGAGATGAGAGCTACCATCTCCTTTCCTTTAAGGCTTATTGGGGCTTAAGTATCGAACTTTTCATCCCATCATGTCAAAATTTGAAGTGTTTCTCAAGAAAGTTCATGGCTTGAGGTGCTAACTGAATTTTCCGTGACCGTGTAGCTATCAAAGAAATAACCACGTGGTTGTTAATTTCCAGTAATGGTGCACTTGCGGAGTTCAATTTTTTAACTTCAACCTTAGGAAATATTTTAATTTTTGGTCTTCATGGTGCTTCTAGTTGAAAATTTCACCTATGTTATTTTTTATCACTCACTTTGACTGTCTTCTAATGTGTACAAATGATTGTATGGTTTTCACATGATAACACACATGTGCAAGGAATAAGGGGACGTCTCTACTGTTTATTGCTTCAAGAAGGCTAAGATTCTAAATATAAAAGTATTGCATATGTTATATATTGTTAAATACATTACAACCCTAGAAGGAGGCCTAAAGGCCTCAAGTATGCTAGTTATATGAAACAAACCTGTACAAGAGATTTTGTGAGAGGGTCGATGCCATAGAAGGAAAACTTGTAACATTAGTTTAATGTAAAGGCTAGGACCTCGAGAGTCTTTTTTTCATGGAAGAAGGGATGTTATAGCCCTACGAGTTTCCAAGTTGTCTTATAAATCTCATAATGTACTTTTTTTAATTGGATAATTTATCCTAAGAAAATATTGTTGGGCTTTTCCCTAGTTAGAGTTTTCCCAGGGTAAATTTTTTTGTCTCTTATGTTTGGTTGTCTCTTTATTATCTTATGATATTTTCTACATATAATTACTTAATGATGTAATGGATAGGTTAGAAATCATTGGATAGTAATTATCATATTATAAGATCATGAAAGTTCAACATGGAATCAGAGCATGGGTGAAAAAAAAACCATTAAAAGAGAGGCCCTAGACCGAGTTTTGTAGCCCTAGATCAAACCTTATACCTATAAGAGAGGACAAGTTATTGATGGTTTTGATTCTATCTGAGGAAGAAAATAATATTATTTTATTAAGATGAAGGGAATACATTATTGTTTTTTCCATAGAAGAAAGGATCAAAAACTTATGGAGGTCAACTAAGATAAGGTTGTAGATAAGGACACAAAGTAGGGTTGGTTAAGTATATGACCTAGCCGCAGGAAGGTGGGTTGAACCAACTAGCCAAAGAGGATGGAAAAATCTGAGGACGCTTCCAAATTGATGAAGGACCAAGGGCTTCAGGCATGAGGCTAAATTTATGAGAATCCAAAGTCATTCATAAGACATAAATTCATTGTTCCATGATCTAAGGCCAATTTTCTATTGTTATTCAATGTCGCAGGACAAACCTAATTGGACCACAATAGGGAACCAAGTTTATCCTTTTCTAATATTATACCTAGAACCGAATTGGATAACTAGTGACATGTTCTAATATGATAAAGGTGTGATGTGAATCCCTTTCAAATGACCTATTGTGTGTCTGGAAATGCTGCCATAAGAGTCATCTATTGTAAAACTGACACAATGTTGGAGGAAATAAAATCATGCTAAGTATTTCTTATGTGATGACAATAATGATTCAATTTTTCATTCATGACTATGTGGTCACAAATTGTTTTCAAGCAAGTGTGGATTAATTTCCCTTTAGAATTTTTTTTATTTGAACAAGGTGTCGCATTTTTTTGTAGTTTGATTTCAAGGCTATATAAGTATTACTTTGGGCCAATGATTTTTTTTGGCATTAAAATTGTTATTGGATCTTGAATAAGATGGCTCTAAGAAAGCACTTGAAACATCAACAATATTGATTAATTGTCTTGAATAATTCATGGGCTTCTAGATGATGACCTTGTAGAGAAAAAACGTATGCAGAATCAAGACTTAGTTCATTTGGAGCCTACCAAAGTAGTAATTATGGAAGATCAAGCCATTTCACATAAAAAAAACCTTCAACAAAATAGAAAATTAGAGTTCTTATGCAACATACTTGGGATAACCTTCCTTTTCATGATGAATATATATATATATATATATATATATAATTTTAATTTGCATACAATGGAATGTTCTGGTCACATTTCATGCAGATCCTTGGTTAACTTGAAGACTGGTGTGGTCTGGACCAGTTTAGTTCATATAAAAGGATAAAACTTGACCATTATATATGAGATACATATTTTTTTCTCAAAATAATTGATACCTTGATGATTGATTATGAATATTTTTCTTGTTGAAGTAATTGTAATGATAAAATTGTTATGAATTACCAAAGTACTGATGTCTGCAGTGAAGAAAATTGTTGATTCCAAGTTTACACATGCCCAAATTATTCATAAGGTTTTACATTGAAAAAAGAGAGCCTATAAATTGGAATACCTAGGGTTTGTAAACCTTAGAAAAGGAAAAGGTTATGTTTTAAAAATCCCTAGGGTTTGTGTATAAAACCCTATATCTAGACCTAAAGTGTTGAAAACAAATGAGTCCGCTAAATGAAGAAACCCTAGCTCATACAATCCAAATGTAAGGAAGAAAAGGAAAGATACATGAATTAGTGACTGATAATGAGGACAATGATGAGCATTTCTAGCTTGTTGAGAATGCAGATAGATTGCAATTATTTTTGTAAGAAGGCAAGGATAAAGAAGGAGTTGACAATTCTTTACAATCCTCAGATCAAAAGATAGGTACTTTATATATTTCTTCCTTGATTTTTGCTTTATTTTTGGTTATCCTCTTGTCTTTGTATAATTTTCTTGGTTATAATTTTTTCTTCCATGACCTCCTAATGAGGTTTGCAGGCACATCATGAAGTTTTCCAAGGCTTTGGAAAATGATGGAAGCATTATAAATAATGAATCAAAGTTGTGGCAAGAGGATTCTCCCACGATTGAGCATCAACTTAGCTATATTGTTTTGTGTTCAAGAGGGAAAAATTGTAGAACCATGCCAGATGACCAGAAGAGCTCCTAGTTCAAAGGGAGAATGCACGCCAAGAAGTTTGAAGGATGCCATGATGGAGGAAATTGTGTCGATACCTGAAGGGAAGCCAGTGGTGACTTCCAAGTAGATCTATAAGATCAAACATGTAGTAGATGGAAGCATAGAGAAATACAAAGTAAGATTCATGGAAAGGGGGTTCTCCCATAAAGAGGGAGAGGACTATGAAGAGACAATTTCTTTAGTTTCCAGGTACATTTCTATTAGAATTATTACTTATGTTATTATGGATTTACATCAGATGGATGTGAAGGTCACTTACCTCAATGAAGTGATTGGGGAAGAAGTGTACATAGAACAACCTCAGGGCATTGAGGTACATGAGAAGGAGTATCATGTATGTAGACTAAAGAAACCTTTATATAAACCTCAAGCATGGTATTCTTTTATTGATGGATATATTATGAATCTTGGTTGATCTTGTATGACTTATTTCTAACTAGAGTAGAAGGACTCTCATGACATGGGGATCAATAGTGGTAGAAGGATTATCTTCTATGATAGAGGGAGTATTCAAGTCATGCTTCAATGTTAGAGGGAGTTGACCTCTAAGTTCAAAATCATGGATCTAGGTTTAATGCATTACTTCCATGGTCAAGGGAAGTATTTTATTGAGATCCTTCAAATATTTGGGATGATGTACTGTCATGAGATTGAGATTGAACTTTTCAGAAATATAGTCTTTAATAGTAGTATACTTTCTATGAGTGGACCATGCCAAACAATACATATGTTTTAATGAATAGAAAGGTTTTAGTGTTAGAGGAAGCACGTAGTCAGAGTGACCAGAAAGTACCTATGGTGATGGATCTAGTGAAGGAAGTTGGTCAGTTTATGGTTGATCTCAGGCATGCATCAAAACATGTGTTGAGGTACCATGACCCAGGGGATAAAAAAATATGCTCAAAATTCAAAGTAATCAAAATTGCTTGAAACTAGTGCCAAATCGTAGATCTCGTCATTCTGATTCCAATGAAATTTGAATCACCCTAATCCAACATCATATGTGAAAGTTGTCGTGTTCTGATTTTTTTGGCAAATAACTAAATAGTCAACTTGTATGGTTGACTGGGTTCCTCAATGGGCACATGACATATAGTGACATGGCACTAACATCAGTAAGCTGACTGGGTAGGTACGATTGTCAGATTGGGCAATCCCATGCTAACACATGGTAGGTCATACAGGGTGATTTGACGAAGTTCCATTGGTTGGTTAGTCTCATTTTGTACAATCACAAGGTGCCACATGGCCCAATGGGAGGGCGCCATGTGGCCCTTTGGTTCCATGCAAAATTTATTTAGGGGTCGACCAACTCGGCGAGGTTCGACCTTGTGAACTCTGGCTCAACAAAAACACATCTTATCATTGGACCGCATATGTTTCAACTTGCTATATATATATATATATATATATATATATATATAACATATTTATATTTAAAATGGAGTGGATTCGATTTTGGAGGAGGGGGGAAACGTACATGGCCCCAACCCTGGGTTGTATGGCATGCAACGTGCCCATTGCGGAAGCGAAGGGGTCATGTGGTTAGCCCTAGCCATAAGTACTATATTAAACCCACACGAATAACGAAGGGGGTGTGGAAGGAGGGGGTTGGTGTATGGCCTAGATCGCAACCACATGGCCCATAACATGACCAGGAGTAGAAGAGTCGATGGGTGCATGGCCTCTATTTTGTGTCGCTAGCCACATGACTGCCAGATGACTGAAGCAAAGGAAAAAAGTTGGGTCGTGGGTACCCAAATAATTGTCTGACATTTTTCACAATTAATGACGAAATGAATATTGAAAAAATGTCAATAAGTCACCTATCAGATTAGCCAAAGGAGAAAAAATTTACTATTTTTTCTAGTTTTGTGAATTTGCAAGACAATAGGAGAGAAATGGAAGAGGAGGCCTAACTTGGGCATTTTTTAGCATTTTTGAGCCCAAGAAGAGCCTACACAAGGTTTTTTGGGCGTTCTGGACACAATGGAAACATTAATTTTTTGATTTTAGCATTGTATGTTCATTTAATTTACATTTTTAGCATATAATATAAGGGCCAAGATTGGAAACTCGACTCAGGGACGTATCCTAGGAGGGGTGAACTCCGTCATCAAATTATTGTTTTATGATGTTGAATGTTGTCTATTTTTCTTTGGTTATATCTATCAGGCCTCCTTAGTTTCCCAAGTTTGAGAAATGAAACCAAAGAGGTAACCCCATACCAACTTTTGACTTGGTATCTAGCCCTACCAAATCAGAGATGAGTCTCTCAAAATCAACCTCACAACTAATGGAAGTGATTGGAGAGTATTATGATTTTAGGCTAGTTATCATCTCAGTAGATTTTTTTTATTTAGGTTTTGTTGGATAAGAAACACTGGATTAGGAACTAGGCCAAGTATTCCAAGGGACCAACTACAGTCAGAGAATGAGGCAAGATAGATGTAACTAGTGACACAAATTGAATTTGTCATTGCAGTGTGGTGAGGAGGAAATCATGTAGAAGGAGTAACATGAGAATACATGTATGAATTCATTTTTTTAGAATATAAAACACTTATGTGAAAATCTTAGACAAAACAGAGCATATGAGGCAATGCATCCTATTTAAAAACTTAGGAAATTAACACAAGAAGAAATGAAGATAGCTGCTAGAAACATATGATAATAAAATGCATAAGAAATACTGAGGAAAAAAAATGTCACCAACCACAACACATGAATCCCATAAAAATAGTTGCAACTACATGTATATTATTTCTGCAAAAAGTCAAGTACACCAGTTCCAAAAAAGTTTGAACTTCAAGTATCCAACTCTCTCTTTGACTTGTTTCTGAGTACATATTGTTATCACCCTAGTAATTCTTAGGTTGTGGGATTTTGGTTTATAGTTAAAGAAAACCAGGGGTAACCAAGAACCTCTTTTGAAATCTAGGATCTAGCCTTCCTAAATTACAGAGAGGGATCTCTCCTCAAGATTTAGCTTGATTTTTGTTATAATATTTTAGGCTAGGTATGATTGGACAATTGGTTTGTTTTGAAAGTTTGGTGGGAATAAAAGGTACTTCAAGGTAAACCACAGAGGGATCTACCAGACCATTGGGCTATGGAGTCAAATTCTTGGCAAGCACAGCTGAGAAATAAGGTCAAAAGAGCAAATGTACTAAGTGAAGGGTAGATGACCTTCAAAGGGTTTTGAATAGGCTTTTTGATGAAATGACAAGATCTGAACAAAAGGGAAATTAAGAATCCTTAAGTTACAGAAATGAGGATGAAAGAAAGGGGTCAAACAGGGACTAAGAGCATTTAAGAATTCTTAAGTCTGGTTATCAGCAGAAAACATATCAATGAATAACTAGTAAAAAACAGGGAGCTTTTGACACTAATCTTGTATAAATCCTCCTAGTTAATCATTCAAGACAGAAAACATGTAAATGTATGTATGGAACTTAGAAAGATAAATAGTGAAAATAGGAAAATACTTGACTTATCTGATCAGCACAAGAATCCTGAGTTATGATGTCTGTTTGACTTAGTTCCAGTGTGTTGCTTTACAAATTGACTCACACAAACTCCAATGTATTCAGCAAAAATGTCTATAGTAGTGTTGACAAATTTTATTCCACACTTAATA
Source organism: Pinus albicaulis (assembly GCA_034641835.2). Taxonomy (NCBI): domain Eukaryota; kingdom Viridiplantae; phylum Streptophyta; class Pinopsida; order Pinales; family Pinaceae; genus Pinus; species Pinus albicaulis. Next base: position 1,470,935,311 of record CM076580.1, read on the forward strand.
TTTCAAAAAGAGAAGTATCTATACAAATCGATTGTTTACAAAATATCTAAGAGCTATGAGAATATCTCTAGGCAAAAATAGAGATTATTACATAGAAAGAGGGACAACTGCAAAACAAACTGGCAAGATGTCCTCTTGTCGATAAAAAATAGGACTAATTATCTGAACTTATTGCTTTGTTGTAGTTATTGGAAATGCTTGCTGGCACTTGGAAAAATATCTTTGGAAGATGACTTGTAATACACTCTTCATCCTGTACTTTATACTTTGATACTCTTTACGTTGTTTTCTTACTGCTTGATTGCTGTAAAATGAGGAAAAACTCGCAGTAAAAATTGTTTTAACTAATTATCTTTGACTCTGATCATTTATCTGATACACTTTCAATCTGATTTTTACCTTTAGGTAACAGTAATGTTCTACTTTTCATGTAATTTTATGCTCTGTTTGCAAACCTTTATATCAAATTAGTGAATTCCTGCCATTGTTCTACACTGGGAATTCTCATGTTCTTCAATTTCTTGTAGCTTTCATCTGCCTATGTGTACTTTGGAAAGTTGGGCTTGACAATAAAAATGTGTTTAATTTCATTTTGTAGAAAAAATAAGTTCTCAAAATACTCCAAAATAACTTTGCCAATTGGGGACCCTTGTGGTAAAGGTTTGTTGACCTGCTATTTGGTATAAGCCCTGATTTTCTTATCATAATCCTTCTGCGCCATTAACTTTTCATTTAAGGCATGAATGTCTGGAAGGCCTGCTTGTGTTAGTATAGTGTATTTGGCCCAAAACCTTGTAATTGACAGGTTCATGTCTTTACATTTGTCCTCCAAATTGTTCATCATATTCCTTTTATTCAAGACTTTTTTGATTAGTAGTATGCTTTCAGTCCTATCCTAAATTTTTAGCTCTTCAAGCCCCTCTCTGTGTTTGCTGTTCAAAAATGTAATAAGTTTCAAAGCTTGAGAAGGTTTGTTAGCCAGTTCTTCTTTGGTTTTCTGAATTTCTACTTGTGCTTCCTTGAGTAAATCCTTCTTCTCATAAATGATTTGGATTGAAGGCCACTGTAGATGTATGTTGTTGAGTCTCAAAAGTGTTTTCCATATTCATAAATATTCCCATTATATCATAACCATTCAACTCTTATTTCATAGCCATCTGACCTAAAACCCTACATCAAGTAACCATTTTCATAAATATATGGGTTAGGATCCTTGTCTTCCAAAGTTATTTATTTTATGTATTTAAAGTGAATTTATGATTAGAAACTAGAAAATTAACATAGTTTCATATATATATATGTGTGTGTGTGTGTGTGTGTGTGTGTGTGTGTGTGTGTGTTATGAGTTTTGTTACATGTGTAGGTCAAAAGGAAGCTTCTAAAAGGCCTTTATGTGGCCTCCCAAAACCAAATTCGAATTTGAGTGGAGAAGATCATGGGATCATGAGGACATGTGTCTCATTTCCTTTCTGTATTGAAACTATAAGAAGATATGTGTCTCATTTCTTATTTGTGTTGAAACTCTAAAAATACATGTGTTTTATCATTTCCTATTTTGATTGTAACTCTAGAGATGGAGGGAGAAGATTATGGGATCGTGAGGACATGTGTCTCATTTCTTATTTGTGTTGAAACTCTAAAAAGACATGTGTCTTATCATTTCCTATTTTTATTGTAACTCTAGAGATGGAGGGAGAGATTCATGGACTCCCATTAATGAGATAACTTCTTATATTTTGTATAAATAGGAGAAGCTTTCTCCTATCATGAGTAGTGAAAAATAGGAGAAGGAGAGAAAGGAATAGAGTCTTTTGTAACAAAGCTTAAGATGGAATGGGATGTAGATTTGTGAGTTTTTTTCAACAAAGAAGTTCAGTTATTTGATGTTGTTTTGATTACAACTTTAAGGAGCTGAAGAATTTCACCAAATTGGTAGTAGAGGGCCCCTGCTATCCAAGGAGGCTTCTACATGCTTTCTAGATAAGTAGCTTTTAAATTCTGTGTTGTTATATTTCTTACCTAGACAGTTTTCTAAGTTTATATCTTTTAGTATCATGTCTTGCATTATTTGTTTAACTAACAGATCATCATGATGTTATAGTTAGTCATTTATTAAAGTTTTTCTAACATATCTCTATTCATAGAACGGATTTAATTGTGACATCTTGAGTTACGAACACTTCAGTTTTTTTTGTTATTTAGATTAAAAGATCCTCATTATCTTACAACCATTCTTTTTCTTAAAATATTTTCCAACATATCACTATTATATGAAAGAGATTTGGTTGTACTATGTTGAGTTAATTAGCATTTTCTGTTCTGCAATTAGATAGAAGATCCTCATATTGTTGCAAACAGTGTTTTTCTCAAAACTGTTCCAACAAATATCTAAATCACAGAAAAAGACCTAATTGTAATACTGTGGGTTACTTGTTGTTTAGAATATCCTTATTTCATTATATCTAATCTCCTTCAATAAACTCTTCCAATAAATCTCTAGTTGATGAACGAGATCTAGTTATAATGTCATAAGTAGTTTTAAATATTCGTAGGAGATCCTTAGCATATTATAGCAATTTTCTTCTCAAGCTATTCTAAAATATCTCTATCATATGAATAAGATTTCACTATAATATTCTAAGTTGCTGTCTGTTTTTAGGAAGATCCTCATCACATTGGAGTTCAACCTCTTTCACAAATTATTCCAACAAACCTCTAACTAAAAGGATCAGGTTGAAATATAATGTCTTGAGTTACATTTCATGTTCATTTGCAAGCTAGGATATCCATGGATTAGAATGCTCTGTTTTTCATCATTTTCCTAATTAGGGATAGAATTTACAATTACACTCTGTTTTGAGTCTAAGGTTTCCTTTTCTTTTCTTTTTGACATAGATTTGATTTCATCTTTTGAACATAAGTACTAAAAAGAAAAAACCCCCAAAAACATCAATAAAATACATACAACGAAGTAAGGAAGAGGTCACTTAAGCACATATAGTGCACCACACTTCATCAGTTTACTAGCCCTGGTTGATAATTTATGTTAGCAATTTAGGACACTAAATTGACTAGACATTTTGGCGCCGTTGTCGGGGAAGTGTAACTAGGTAGCCTTATTTCTTACATCTAAAAAAAAAATTAATAATTTCTCGAGTATGCTCTCCTCCTGCACTTTGTGTGATCTGGAGGATCAGAAAAAGAATTTTATGTTAAACAAAAAAAAAGAAAAAAAAGAAGAAGAATTGCATTTCTCTTTTTCAATTTTGTTATTATTAAAAAAAAAAAAAAGAAGAAGAAGAAGAAAGAAGAAGAATTGCATTTCTCTTTTTCAATTTTGTTAAAAAAAAAATAAAAAAATTTAAATTATTGCATCAATAAAATAAGTAGTGTATTGTTCATTTTCCTTGAGGAGGTATTGATTGATTTAAATGTCAAGACTGATTATTTGCATAGGCCTGGCTTCTTCTTCTTCTTCTTCTTCTTCTTTTATTTTTTTTTTATTTTTTATTTTTTCATGATTTTAGCTACGGAACAGTGCACATTCTGCAGCTAAACATCAATTCTGCAGCTGAAAAATTTCATTGTTTCACCCAAATTTTAAACTAGCCTAACTTTCTCATCCAACATCGGATTTTGACGATTCAAACGTCGTTGGAAAGATTTCGACGAGATCTACATAATGAGAAAACTATCATTAGAGTTTGAAACAGTAAAGACTAAAGAAATTGCTGAAAAGACACAACAAGTAACTTGAGGCACTAATTTCAAAACATGTATAAATTCTTTTGGTTTTTCTTTGCAAACTTGTTTTATTAGTACCAATTCTCAGTTTTTTGTGTAAATATAATAACCAGAGAGATTGATCACCTCTCTCTTTTGATAATCTTACATTCCATTGTAGAAGAAGTATTAGTTTTATTTTGCAGGTTTTAGGAGGAAGGAAAAATGACTACATGCGAATAGTGTCTCTCTCAGAGACTATATTTCTTTTACAAGAAGATGATCAACAACAAAGAAATAAATATCAATGCATGAGCACATGCTAATTCAAATCAGATCCAACACTTGAAAGCCTTTTAGATGTCAGTATCTCCATTGCATCCATGCTTCCTAAGTCAATAAAACATTCACCTCATTTCCCTTTACATTCGCCATTGCATTTCTACTTAGTCATTCAATAAAATCCTCATCTCATTTTTCCTCACAGCTCGTTTTATTTTCCCTAGTCATTATATTTTCCTTCCATGCTTTCACAAACCTAGCAATAAAACCATTCAGCTCCTCTACAAAGCTGATTCATTTCATTTCCGTTTTCATTCTGTCAAATAAACCTTGATCCACTGAAAAAAATTTCATCCATAGTCCTTCAAAAATTATTCTTTCATGCTCGCGTTAGTTGATGGTGGATTCCTTAAGGTCTCCCTTCTAACAAGTCTTGGCCTATTGACATCGCACATTATCTATGTCCAAGACTAGAGTCCTTAATAGTACATTGAGGCTTGTATGCATTAATGACAAGTTTTCTCGCCGACAATCATGAGAATACATCAATGTCCCTTGATCGTCAGATTTTGCAAGTGGCTCGACATCAGCCCATTTATTCGCACTTTGCAAGATGTACATAGGTACCTTGGCACTCATTGACATTAATGGTGAGTTTTCCTCGCATTGGTTAACGACATTCATCAATGGTCGGTAATCCAATGACTTCTCTTCATGCTAGACATCAACACATTTATTCGCATGATTAGAATTGTACCATTGGATTTTGCAACGATTGAAGACTACATCATTTTAGAAGTTTGCAGCAGGAATCAATTTGTATCAGCAGCAATAAAGATCCCAATCTTGCCATCAACACAAAGAGAACAAAGAGAACAAAGAAGCAGATCAAATTCATTTGTTTACAAAGTTCATGATCCAACAACATCAACAGCCACACTCTTCAGTATACACAACTCATCCACATTTAAGGTAAGTGAAGGTATGTGGTTTTCTAATTTTTAGTCATGTAATTCATTAGAAATGCTAAAATTGTAACTTTGGAAAAATTCCTCACTCCATTTTTCACATTGTCATACTTTTAGTTGGGGGGGAAGGGACATCATTTCATATCCACATGTCATACACTATCACACATTTTTATTTCATTTCCACCCGCATATACTTCCCAACCAACTATTGTTGCAACATGATCCAAAAGATTATATGCCTTGCAAATGATCAATTCATTGATGAAGTAATTGATTCTAAATGTTTTCATGAACTTTGATACAACAAAGAAAATAAAGCATTGTTACACAAGAACCATTGCTCAAAAAAAAAAAAAATTTGGTTGTCACACAAGAACCAACCATTAAAAAAATGTTGCAATCAAATGTATTATACTTTTCCAAAAAGAAAATATCAAGAAGCAAAGTTTGGAACGAATCTATATGAGTCAAAACTCATAAAATATCAACTCATGGACAAATGAATCATTGCAATAGTTGCATGAGGACATGCAACAACTTCAGTTGGGGGGTATGTTGAGTCTCAAAAGTGTTTTCCATATTCATACATATTTCCATTATGTCATAACCATTTATCTCTTATTTCATAGCCATCTGACCTAAAACCCTACATCAAGTAACCATTTTCATAAATATATGGGTTAGGATCCTTGTTTTCCAAAGTTATTTATTTTATGTATTTAAAGTGAATTTATGATTAGAAACTAGAAAATTAACATAGTTTCATATATCTATATATGTGTTACGAGTTTTGTGACATGTGTAGGTCAAAAGGAAGCTTCTAAAAGACCTTTATGTGGCCTCCCAAAACCAAATTCGAATTTGAGTGGAGAAGATCATGGGATCATGAGGACATGTGTCTCATTTCCTTTTTGTATTGAAACTCTAAGAAGATATGTGTCTCACTTCTCATTTGTGTTGAAACTCTAAAAAGACATGTGTCTTATCATTTCCTATTTTGATTGTAACTCTAGAGATGGAGAGAGAAGATCATGGGATCATGAGGACATGTGTCTCATTTCTCATTTGTGTTGAAACTCTAAAAATACATGTGTCTTATCATTTCCTATTTTGATTGTAACTCTAGAGATGGAGGGAGAGATTCATGGACTCCCATTAATGAGATAACTTCTCATATTTTTTATAAATAGGGGAAGCTTTCTCCTATCATGGGTAATGAAAAAATAGGAGAAGGAGAGAAAGGAATAGAGAGTCTTTTGTAACGAAGCTTAAGATGGAATGGGATGTAGATTTGTGAGTTTTTCAATAGAGAAGTTCAGTTCTTTGATGTTCTTTTGATTACAACTTTAAGGAGCTGAATAATTTCACCAAATTGGTAGCAGAGGGCCCCTGTTATCCAAGGAGGCTTCTACATGCTTTCTAGATAAGTAGCTTTTAATTATGTGTTGTTAGCTTTTAATTCATGTCTTGCATTATTTGTTTAACTAACAGATCCTCATGATGTTATAGTTAGTCATTTCTTAAAGTTTTTCCAACATATCTCTATTCATGGAATGGATTTAATTGTGACATCTTGAGTTACCAGCACTTTAGTTTTTTTGTTATGTAGATTAAAAGATCCTCATTATCTTACAGCCATTCTTTTTCTTAAAAGCTTTTCCAACATATCACTATTATATGAAAGAGATTTGGTTGTACTATGTTGAGTTAATTAGCATTTTCTGTTCTGCAATTAGATAGAAGATTCTCATATTGTTACAAATAGTCTTTTTCTCAAAACTGTTCCAAAAAATATCTAAATCACAGAAAAGACCTAATTGTAATACTGTGGGTTACTTGTTGTTTAGAATATCCTTATTTCATTATATCTAATCTCCTTCAATAAACTCTTCCAATAAATCTCTAGCTGATGAACGAGATCTAGTTATAATGTCATAAGTAGTTTTAAATATTCATAGGAGATCCTTAGCATATTATAGCAATTTTCTTCTCAAGTTGTTCCAAAATATCTCTATCATATGAATAAGATTTCACTATAATATTCTAAGTTGCTGTCTATTTTTAGGAAGATCCTCATCACATTGGAGTTCAACCTCTTTCACAAATTATTCCAACAAACCTCTAACTAAAAGGATCAGGTTGAAATATAATGTCTTGAGTTAGATTTCATGTTCATTTGCAAGCTAGGATACCCATGGATTAGAATGCTACGTTTTTCATCATTTTCCTAATTAGGGACATAATTTACAATTATACTCTGTTTTGAGTCTAAGGTTTCCTTTTATTTTCTTTTTGACATAGATTTGATTTCATCTTTTGAACATAGAGTAGCATACTAAGTACTAAAAAGACAAAACCCCCCAAAAAAATAAGAAAAACACATACAACGAAGTAAGGAAGAGGTCACTTAGGCACATATAGTGCACCACACTTCATCAGTTTACTAGCCTTGGTCGATAATTTATGTTAGCAATTTAGGAAGCTAAATTGACTAGACATTTTGGCGCCGTTGCTGGGGAAGTGTAACTAGGTAGCCTTATTTCTTACATCTAAAAAAAAAATTAATAATTTCTCGAGTATGCTCTCCTCCTACACTTTGTGTGATCTGGAGGATCAGAAAAAGAATTTTATGTTAAAAAAAAAGAAAAGAAGAAGAATTGCATTTCTCTTTTTCAATTTTGTTAAAAAAAATAAATAAATTAAAATTATTGCATCAATAAAATAAGTAGTGTATTGTTCATTTTCCTTGAGGAGGTACTGATTGATTTAAATGTCAAGACTGATTATTTGCATAGGCCTTGCTAAAATTTTTCTTCTTCTTCTTCTTATTCTTTTTTTATTTTATTTTATTTTATTTTATTTTATAGAATTTTAGCTACGGAACAGTGCACATTCTGTAGCTAAACATCAATTCTACAGCTGAAAAAATTCATTGTTTCACCCAAATTTTAAACTAGCCTAACTTTCTCATCCAACATCGGATTTTGACGATTCAAGCGTTGTTGGAAAGATTTCGACGAGATATACATAATGAGAAAACTATAATTAGAGTTTGAAACAACAAAGACTGAAGAAATTGCTGAAAGGACACAACAGGTAACTTGAGGCACTAATTTCGAAACATGTATAAATTCTTTTTGTTTTTCTTCGCAAACTTGTTTTATTAGTACCAATTCTCAGTTTTTTGTGTAAATATAATAACCAGAGAGATTGGTCACCTCTCTCTTTTGATAATCTTACATTCCATTGCAGAATAAGTACTAGTTTTATTTTGCAAGTTCTAGGAGGAAGGATAAATGACTACAAGCGAATAGTGTCTCTCTCAGAGACTACATTTCTTTTACAAGAAGATGATCAACAACAAAGAAAGAAAATCAGATCCAACACTTGAAAGCCTTTCAGATGTCAGTATCTCCATTGCATCCATGCTTCCTAAGTCAATAAAACATTCACCTCATTTCCCTTTACATTCGCCATTGCATTTCTACTTAGTCATTCAATAAAATCCTCATCTCATTTTCCCTCACTGCTCATTTTCTGATCCCTAGTTATATTTTCCTTCCATGCTAATGAAAATCAGATCCAACACTTGAAAGCCTTTCAGATGTCAGTATCTCCATTGCATCCATGCTTCCTAAGTCAATAAAACATTCACCTCATTTCCCTTTACATTCGCCATTGCATTTCTACTTAGTCATTCAATAAAATCCTCATCTCATTTTCCTTCACTGCTCATTTTATTTTCCCTAGTTATATTTTCCTTCCATGCTTTCACAGACCTAGCAATAAAACCATTCAGCTCCTCTACAAAGATGATTCATTTCATTTCCATTTTCATTCTGTCAAATAAACCTTGATCCACTGCAAAAATTTTCATCCATAGTCCTTCAAAAATTATTCTTTCATGCTCGCGTTAGTTGATGGAGGATTCCTTAAGGTCTCCCTTCTAACAAGTCTTGGCCTATCGACATCAGCACATTATCTAGGTCTAAGACTAGAGTCCTTAAAAGTACCTTGAGGCTCGTATGCATTAATGAAAAGTTTTCTCACTGACAATCATGGGAATACATCAATGTCCCTTGATCATCAGATCTTGCAAGTGGCTCGACATCAGCCCATTTATTCGCACTTTTCAAGATTTACTTAGGTACCTTGGCACTCATTGACATTAATGGTGAGTTTTGTAGAAAAAATATGAATAATAGATGAATTATTCACCGAGATTATCCTGGTCACACACTATTTGAGCTTCATGCATAACACATAACCTCTTCTACCATTGATCATCAATTTGCGGAATTAAAAACTGTCGCATGTGCACATAGAAACATTAATCAATCACACATATAAACACAGTATGTAATGGGGAAAGCTTATATCTGAAAACCCCCAACTATCTGTATATTATAATGATAGAGAACATGTAACAATACATAGCACAAACTCCTCACAAGTATCCAGTACTATCTCCAATTGTTAGACACAAACTAGCTCAGATCTGAACAAGTCACAGGTTCAAATCTCCTCCACTGTTTGCCTGCCTCTACTGCGCAATCCAAGATGAGAATGAATTAGATCCAAGTTTGAATCCCACCTAGATGTACTGGGCAATCCTCATTGGCAATCTCAATCAATGTGTGTGCAAATCTCATGCACAGCTATAGTCACAACTGATAGTAGACTCACCCTTTCACCCACCTCTAACACTGGTCTCCACTGAACTGTCCATGCATTGCAGTTAACTGATGTATTCTTTAGTTGATTTATAAGTTAATAATTAGTGAATTAATTAATAATTAATTCACACCACTCATCACTAGTGTATTTATCAGTTAGACTAAATACAACTAGTTCAACTAAGTTAAACCGAACACAACTCCATCAATTGTCTCATCAACTCCACCAAACTTTGCCACATGAGTTCTAACTGAAGTCAACCATGCAATAGCTCAACTAAACCCTAGGAATAGTGTAATTCCTTCTGTCAGCTGCATATGCCACATCCGTAGCTCGAACTGAAGTGCTGCAAGAGGATAAGATAATGTTTATAGTCCAAATATTATTAAGAGCTAATAATATTCGACTGATCTATTTTTAGACTGGCAGTCTAAAAATAGACTCCGCCCAGTATGTCTAAAAATAGAAGTCCATATATTTTTACCAACTTGACCAATCATCCACAAATAACATCCTGCAACTCATAGACCATGATCCATATGTCTAAAAATGACATAGTCTAAAAATAGACTTTGCGACAAAAATCACTTGTGTGGCCCCCACCTAGTTTAGGTGATCACTTTCCAACTAGGATCAGGAAAGATGTTTCAGGATGCCTCCTTCACTATTTCTTGTTGCCATCTTCAACACTCCCTCTCAACAAGAAAGGACTGTCTTTGCATGCGACATGCAACTCCATGCATTCGGCTTGCAACCTTCACAAGCGCCATGCAACTCCATGCATCTGCTCTGCAACTCATCTGAAACTGAATAGGCTCCAAACAACTCAATCAGTCTGATGCATCTATCATCAAAGTCTTCAACTTCTGCTGGGCCCAATTTCACATGTCATCAGGAACCACTGCGCTGTTGAACTCTTGCACCCATGCACTCTGCACTTGCTGTCAACTCTGATTCGCGCTCCAGTATCCAACACTGTCACTTTGATATGCCTGCATCAATCCAACTGATCATGCTACTGCTGCGCTGTGGGCACCTCGTAGCCAAGTTCAATTCATGAGATCCAAACCATCTCATGAATCCTGCCCAGAAATATTCTCTTGGGATTAATCATGCATGTCGTCCCACCTCTCACCTGGTGGTATAGCTGCATGCACTCCCTCTGCCCATCTGGCAAAAAATTTCTCTACATGAGTGGTTTCTCCCACTCCATGATCCTCATCTTGTGGCTGCTCCACATCCCGAGGTTCACTTGTACCTGCATGCAAAACTTGCTCCCTCTCAAGCATCAATTGCATGTCTTTCTCGCACTTCCCAACAGTAGGAAGCTCCGTAGACATCCCATCTACTTCAAGTCTGTAGAGATTCTTTGCTCGAATCCCAACCTTATTGACTTGTCCTGTTGCCTTGTGCCAAAGGAAAACTTTTCCTTCACTGAAGACAACTTCATACCCTTTATCCTCTAACATTGCGACTGAGATCAAATTCTTCTTTAAACCTAGAACATGCACTACATCTTGTAAAAGAATGAGTTTACTTGACTCTCTCTGAAAGGTTATGGTACCAATGCCGGTCACATTGTATCGTCCATTGTCACCCAACTCAACATGCAACTGGAGATCTTTCTCCACCAAGTCACTAAAAATATTCACATCTCTCGTCATGTGAAAGGAAGCGCCACTATCAAAATACCACCCCGATCCCAATGCACTAGACACCATGCATGCGATCAATGAGAAGTCTAGCTCAAATTGCGAGGCAAGAGCCTCACCAGCTGCAGCTCCAGCAGCTTGCTTGTTCTTCTTCTTCTATGGACAATTCGTGGCGTAATGCCCATGCTCGTGACAATGAAAATACTTCACTTTGGACTTGTCACGCTTTTTACCATCCGCACCGGATTGAGAAGCATTATTCTTGCCCTTCCCCTTCCTTGCTTTGGCAGCCAAAGCGAAATCCTCTTCATCATCATTCTTTGATGAAGATCCATCTCTGGTACTCCGCCTTATCTCCTCTTGCACAAGATCCGACCAAAGTCGCTCCCATCCTGGCAATTTTTCCCGACCATTGACAGAGTCCTGATAGGAGTGCCAACTCTTCGGAAGCCCAAGGAGAGCCAAGCTCACCAATTCCTCATCATCCACACTAACTCCTACACTCCCAAGCTCATCCCTGCAGTGGACAAACTTTGTCAATTATACCGGAATAGTGTCATTCTTCTCCATCTTTATTTTCCTGAGTTTATCCTTGAGCGCCAACTTCCTCTGGTCGCTCTTGATTTGGAATAAATCTGTCAAGGCTTTCCACATCAAAAATGGAGAAGCCTTACCATTCAGGCTGAATACTATGTGATCCTTCACGCCCACCAATAGAATCCTTCGACACCTTGCTGTCTTCTTTTGCCAAGCTTCAACTACAGCAGCATCAGTAGAAGTAGGCTTTGGAACTTTGTTCTCTATGAACTCAAACAACCCATTATCATATAACACCACCTCCATCCTGTCTTTCCATGCAATATAATTCGAGCTACCCTCTAGGGCATACTCCAATTGCAATCTGTTGAAAGACATCTCAACTTTGACACCAAGAAAACACTGCTGCAAATTCGAATTCCACCAGCTCAAAACTCAACCGCTTCTGATCATAAATTGTGAGAACAAAGTATTTCTCGTACAGTGATCGACTGTATGGGAATTTAATGGATATTACACCTTTCAAGGAAAGGATGAATCCAGAGGCTACCTGGCCCGATTACAGACTCTGCCTAAAGAAATAAAATGTAATCACTGTAGTAGATCCGATGATCAACTTTCGCTCTGATCTGATGATCAATATTGCTCTGATACCATGTAGAAAAAATATGAATAATAGATGAATTATTCACCGAGATTATCCTGGTCACACACTATTTGAGCTTCATGCATAACACATAACCTCTTCTACCATTGATCATCAATTTGCGGAATTAAAAACAGTCTCATGTGCACATAGAAACATTAATCAATCACACATATAAACACAGTATGTAATGGGGAAAGCTTACAGCTGAAAACACCCAACTATCTGTATATTATAATGATAGATAACATGTAACAATACATAGCACAAACTCCTCACAAGTATCCAGTACTATCTCCAATTGTTACACACAAACTAGCTCAGATCTGAACAAGTCACAGGTTCAAATCTCCTCCACTATTTGCCTGCCTCTACTGCGCAATCCAAGATGAGAATGAATTAGATAAAAGTTTGAATCCCACCTAGATGTACTGCGCAATACTCATTGGAAATCTCAATAAATGTGTGTGCAAATCTCATGCACAGCTATAGTCACAACTGATAGTAGACTCACCCTTTCACCCACCTCTAACACTGGTCTCCACTGAACTGTCTATGCACTGCAGTTAACTGATGTATTCTTTAGTTGATTTATGAGTTAATAATTAGTGAATTAATTAATAATTAATTCACACCACTCATCACTAGTGTATTTATCAGTTAGACTAAATACAACTAGTTCCACTAAGTTAAACCGAACACAACTCCATCAACTATCTCATCAACTCCACCAAACTCTTCCACATGAGTTCTAATTGAAGTCAACCATGCAATAGCTCAACTAAACCCTAGGAATAGCATAATTCCTTCTGTCAGCTGCATATGCCACATCCGTAGCTCTAATTGAAGTGCTGCAAGAGGATAAGATAATGTTTATAGTCCAAATACTATTAAGAGCTAATAATATTCGACTGATCTATTTTTAGACTGGCAGTCTAAAAATAGAATCCGCCCAGTATGTCTAAAAATAGAAGTCCATCTATTTTTACCAACTTGACCAATCATCCACAAATAGCATCCTGCAACTCATAGACCATGATCCATATGTCTAAAAATAGACATAGTCTAAAAATAGACTTTGCGACAAAAATGACTTGTGTGGCCCCCACCTAGTTTAGGTGATCACTTTCCAACTAGGATCAGGAAAGATGTTTCAGGATGCCTCCTTCACTATTTCTTGTTGCCATCTTCAACAAGTTTGCCTCGCATTGGTTAACGACATTCATCAATGGTCGGTAATCCAATGACTTCTCTTCATGCTCGACATCAACACATTTATTCGCATGATTAGAATTGTACCATCAGATTTTGCAACGATTGAAGACTACATCATTTCAGCAGTTTGCAGCAGGAATCAATTTGTATCAACAGCAATAAAGATCCCAATCTTGCCATCAGCACAAAGAGAACAAAGAGAACAAAGAAGTAGATCAAATTCATTTGTTTACAAAGTTCATGATCCAACAACATCAACAACCACACTCTTCAGTATACACAACTCATCCACATTTAAGGTAAGTGAAGGTATGTGGTTTTCTAATTTTTAGTCATGTAATTCATTACAAATGCTAAAATTGTAACTTTGGAAAAATTCCTCACTCCCTTTTTCACATTGTCATACTTTTAGTTGGGGGGGGGGAAGGGACATCATTTCATATCCACATGTCATACACTATCACACATTTTTATTTCATTTCCATTCGCATATACTTCCCAACCAACTATTGTTGCAACATGATCCAAAAGATTATATGCCTTGCAAATGATAAATTCATTGATGAAGTAATTTATTCTAAATGTTTTCATGAACTTTGATGCAACAAATAAAATAAAGCATTGTTACACAAGAACTATTTCTCAAAAAAATTGGTTGTCACACAAGAACCAACCATTAAAAAAATGTTGCAATCAAATGTATTATACTTTTCCAAAAATAAAATATCAAGAAGCAAAGTTTGGAACGAATCTATATGAGATTAACTCATGGAAAAATGAATCATTGCAATAGTTGCATGAGGACATGCAACAACTTCAGTTGTGGGGTATGTTGAGTCTCAAAAGTGTTTTCCATATTCATACATATTCCCATTATGTCATAACCATTCAGCTCTGATTTCATAGCCATCTGACCTAAAACCATACATCAAGTAACCATTTTCATAAACATATGGGTTAGGATCCTTGTCTTCCAAAGTTATTTATTTTATGTATTTAAAGTGAATTTATGATTAGAAACTAGAAAATTAACATAGTTTCATATATCTATATATGTGTTATGAGTTTTGTGACATGTGTAGGTCAAAAAGAAGCTTCTAAAAGACCTTTATGTGGCCTCCCAAAACCAAATTCTAATTTGAGTGGAGAAGATCATGGGATCATGAGGACATGTGTCTCATTTCCTTTTTGTATTGAAACTCTAAGAAGATATGTGTCTCATTTCTTATTTGTGTTGAAACTCTACAAAGACATGTGTCTTATCATTTCCTATTTTGATTGTAACTTTAGAGATGGAGGGAGAAGATCATGGGATCATGAGGACATGTGTCTCATTTCTCATTTGTGTTGAAACTCTAAAAAGACATGTGTCTTATCATTTCCTATTTTGATTGTAACTCTAGAGATGGAGGGAGAGATTCATGGACTCCCATTAATGAGATAACTTCTCATATTTTGTATAAATAGGAGAAGATTTCTCCTATCATGAGTAGTGAAAAATAGGAGAAGGAGAGAAAGGAATAGAGAGTCTTTTGTAACAAAGCTTAAGATGGAATGGGATGTAGATTTGTGAGTTTTTCAATAAAGAAGTTCAGTTCTTTGATGCTGTTTTGATTACAACTTTAAGAAGCTGAAGAATTTCACCAAATTGGTAGTAGAGGGCCCCTTCTATCCAAGGAGGCTTCTACATGCTTTCTAGATAAGTAGCTTTTAAATTATGTGTTGTTATATTTCTCACTTAGACAGTTTTCTAAGTTTATATCTTTTAGTATCATGTCTTGCATTATTTGTTTAACTAACAGATCCTCATGATGTTATAGTTAGTCCTTTCTTAAAGTTTTTCTAACATATCTCTATTCATGGAATGGATTTAATTGTGACGTCTTGAGTTACCAGCACTTTAGTTTTTTTTGTTATTTAGATTAAAATATCCTCATTATCTTACAACCATTCTTTTTCTTAAAATATTTTCCAACATATCACTATTATATGAAAGAGATTTGGTTGTACTATGTTGAGTTAATTAGCATTTTCTGTTCTGCAATTAGATAGAAGATCCTCATATTGTTACAAACAGTCTTTTTCTCAAAACTGTTCCAACAAATATCTAAATCACAGAAAAGACCTAATTGTAATACTATGGGTTACTTGTTGTTTAGAATATCCTTATTTCATTATATCTAATCTCCTTCAATAAACTCTTCCAATAAATCTCTAGCTGATGAACGAGATCTAGTTATAAGGTCATAAGTAGTTTTAAATATTCGTAGGAGATCCTTAGCATATTATAGCAATTTTCTTCTCAAGCTGTTCTAAAATATATTTATCATATGAATAAGATTGCACTATAATATTCTAAGTTGCTGTCTGTTTTTAGGAAGATCCTCATCACATTGGAGTTCAAACTCTTTCACAAATTATTCCAACAAACCTCTAACTAAAAGGATCAAGTTGAAATATAATGTCTTGAGTCACATTTCATGTTCATTTGCAAGCTAGGATATCCATGGATTAGAATGCTCTATTTTTCATCATTTTCCTAATTAGGGATAGAATTTACAATTACACTTTGTTTTGAGTCTAAGGTTTCCTTTTCTTTTCTTTTTGACATAGATTTGATTTCATCTTTTGAACATAGAGTAGCGTACTAAGTACTAAAAAGACAAAACCCCCCAAAAAAATAAGAAAAACACATACAACAAAGTAAGGAAGAGGTCACATAGGCACATATAGTGCACCACACTTCATCAGTTTACTAGCCCTGGTCGATAATTTATGTTAGCAGTTTAGGAAGCTAAATTGACTAGACATATGCCTTGAATTATGTTGTTCCAAAGATAGTTTTTGATATATGATATCTGTTCACCGAGATTGACCTATTGCTGCAAAATCTTTACCTGCTCTTGAAGTCTGTTTGCTCTTTTTTCATGTCCCTTGGAAGTAATCAATATATTTCTATTTAATGTTTCAAGAGTTTGAATGGTGCTTTTCAAGTTGATTATCTCTTTATTCTTTAGGGACATGTCTTCCATAGCCTTGACAATGCCAGCTATTTCACCTGTTTGATTTACTTGTGATGTAGATGATGAAGTGGCAGAAATATATTTAGATGTAATTGACACTATAGTTGCCAATACTCCTTTTAGTGCTAAATGTTCTGCCAATGTTGAAGGAATAGCAGTACTGACAGTTGGAATGACTGTGGGAATGGAGACTTCATGTGATTTTTTCAATGTTTCATTTTCTTTCATTAGAATTTCTATCTGATTCTCCATTTCTTTGATCTGAGCTGTCATCTTTAAAACTAGCAGCATTAATTCATCTTTCTCTATTTTCTCCTGAAGAATTTCTTTAGTTTGTGGGTGCTCACTCCGTGGAAGTTTAAGTTGCTTTCTCAAGGTAGCAATATCTTCATTCTTTTGCCTTATGAGAGTTTTAGCAACTTCAATATTGGAGGGATCCACTCGAATTTCTATCACCAAGTCTTCTAAGGACTTGATCCTAAAATCCTTAGCATGTAGAGATGCTTTATGTAATTTTATTTGAGCTTGTAAATTAGGGACTATCTTTTGAAGCATGGTAGAATTCATGGTTTTGTTAACTACCTTTGAGTACAACATTTCTGAAGCACTTCTACGAAACTCTGTCTGGTCAAGTTCATGTATGGTATCTGCATTTCAAACTCTGTTTTCCTATAAACTGTAGCTGACTTTAGGTCTGTAACCATTGGCTGGAGAAAAGACCTAATCATTTTATTTGTTGAATAATCAAAATCTGTCACAAGTCTATCTTTGTCTCTTGGTTTTTCTTTAAGGATTTTAGAATAGACCTCATTCTTAATTTCCTCATTTTTTTCTCTAATCTGCTTGAAATTTTTCTGGATTCTAGAATCAGTTTCTTCTACTTCTCTAGAAGAGGAGGGAGCTTTTGTATTTATCTTTGTTTCAACCATTTCTTTTCCCTTTCCCTATGATAGTACCTGCTCATTCTGAATTTCTTTAAGTGCTTCATTGACAATTATTGTGGCCTCATCTTCTGTTTTTTGATCATTGTTGTTTGATTGATCTTCATTGTCATTTGTCTCTATGGCCTTTTCTTCTACTTCAGTAATCATTCTGGCCTTCTTGCTACAAATTGTCTTAAATTTATTTTCTATAATGGTTTCTGCTAAATAGCCTTCTTCTTTTCTAGGTATTTTATTGGACACTTCTGCTTGTTTGCCAACTATAATCACCTGTGTATTATCCATTTGTTTTTTCTGCATGTTATCTGTTTGCATCTCTTGAATATCATCAATAAATGTGTTTGCAACCCATTCAATCTGATTAGCATACTTTTCAATTTGTGGCTTTGAATCATGGAGGAATTGGGTTAACTTACACTTGACCCTGAGGTTACTTATAACACCTTGAGGGTCATAATTCCAGTGAAAGCTTTCTTGGAATTTAAATTCTGATTGTTTGCTAATTATATCTCTCAAAGCATCTCTGCTATTGACTATGAAGGGGCCAATTTGAATTTTTATCTTGAACTGTGCTTTCTTTTTGGAAGCTATGAAATTCACTGCATCTACATTCAAGATCTATCTTAATTACTCCAAAGAAAAAATCCTGGTAGCTGGAAACTTGGGTAATCTGTAAGGAGTCAGAAGTGCACCATACACTCTGATTTCTGTGTGATTTTCGTACAAATACTAGTCTCCTATCTTACAATTTTCAGACAACTGTAAAATTCTTTTGATTTCTTCATTAATCCTTGGTGGCTCTGCTTTGTTCAACAAACTAATGGCAGGTTTAATAAACAAATCATTGAAGTCCTTGTAGCTGTATTCACTGCTGTTTTTCCTGAGTAGAGAAGTCCAAAATATCACTGAAAGAGGTTTACCTTCCACATCCATCTTCTGTAATGCAATTGGGAAATTTTCTGCCTGAAAAATATGAAGAGATGTAATAGATAGGATGAATATCTGAATACTCCTTCCTTAGGTAATTTAATCAACTGATAATTCATATTATCAGCAATGAATTTGGCAAAGTTGAAGACTAGTTCTGGATGTTTTCCTGGAGAGAAGGTAGAGAGGAAATCTAGAATGGAGGCATCTGTAAACTCATCATTAGCATAGCCTAGAATGAATGAACGCATGGAAATGATTTGTCTAGAGCCCTCAGGGAAATCAAAAGTTTCATAAGGTGGATTTACCTTAGAAAGGTTAACATGATTAGGCATGAAGTTTTGAAGGATCATAAACTTCCTAGGGAAATCCAAATCTAAATACATTTGAGTCAAATCTTCAATGGACAAGGATACTGCTCGTGGATCATGGCTTAGTTGGAGCATATCATTGATGGCTTCAGTAGTTATATAAAACATGACCTCATTATCTTTGTTTACCATACATTTCTGGTCAGGTATATAGTGTAACTGACATAACCTAATGAAATTTTGAGCTTGATGGGTGATGGGAACCGCGTATTTAGGCAAGTTGGAGTCCCATACAGGTATATCATTTTCCACTTTCTTCTCAAATTTCTCATGACACCAGCTATGTACTTCAAGTAGATCGAACTCTAAGGTAGTATCAACAATTCTATAGTCTAAATCAATCAAGGGACTGTTCTCTTCAGAGGTGACAAGTGGCTGCAAAGGTCTAACTACTTCAGTGGAATCTGCAGTTAGGGCAGGAGTAGGTTTATCGATTTTTGAAGGTTTAAGGTTTGGAAGGTTGCTGGATGCAGGATTTTGAGATTTGGGACATCCAGTCCTAGGAGTGACCTACTTTTTTGTCATTTTGAATAAAACTGAGCAAGATTAGACTATTTACTTAGTTTCTTTTAGGAAATAGAAGGCCAATTGAGCTAATTTAGGAAGAATTCAGAATCTGGGCGAGGGTTTTAGGATGAAAATGCAAATTTACAATGTGCAGAAGACTGGAAAGATATTTTAATAGATTTTTCTATAATTCAAATGGATTTTAACTATAGAAATAGCTTTTGGATGGTCAAGAATTTTAAAACTAAACTAGGTGGAGGTGAAAAATTATAAGAAAATTTTGACACGGTTCCCCTGTTTCTTCAAGATTCAGGTATTGTTAGTCCAGGCAATTTGCATTTCACAAAGTAACTGGCTTGAATTTTCTTAAATTTGTGAAATGACGGCTTGAATATTCAGGGAAATACCTTTTTAGTGGTATTATGGCAGTCGAGGAGGCTTTCAGATTATACCAGTATTCATACTGGTCGCAACTGTTTGGTAGAAAGCGTAGAGTCTTTGGCAGTGAATTTCAGAGGGGAAATTGGGTTTAAGACGACAAAATGGTTCGAAAATGGCTCTGCAATGGTGTCTGTGAGTGATTTCTTAGAGGGAAAAGGCGCAAAGGTATGCAAAAAATGAAAAACTAAGGTTAAAATCTTAGGTTTTATCGATATGTGAAGTATTAATTACAAGTCAAGTTGAAATGGCGGGAGTGGTTTTCGCATTGAAGGCGAAACCATTAGTGGTTATCGCATTGCTCCTGGGCGGTAAATGGTTTTTCACTTTTGGAATGTGATCCAGTAGAAATGAGACATGTAGCAGATGGTGGTTTAACGAAACATCTTTTATCGCATTATTTTTTACAAACTATGCCCGATCACTTTTGCTGTGTGATATGAGATCTGCACCATCGGATCTGATTCCGTGATGTGAACGGTTGGGATGCATCGAGAAGCTGCGCGACAAGGGAAAGTGGGACCCAGGTTCAATATCATCTGTAGATTTTGATAGGGATGATCGACGGTTAATAATTAACGCGATGGGAATGGTGGGGCATGAAGGTTGGTTGTCGCGTTTAATTAGATTCGTGGGATTAAAGAGATTAGGATGATCAGACAGTTGAGGTTGAACCTGAGGATACTACGAAAATGGAATGGATAATGGGTTTCCAATATATAAAATGAGTTTATATATAGAATGGGGTGGGTCTAATAAAGGTTTAACCAAGGTTCAGAATTTATATGAAACATGAGGTTTCAGATATTATGAAAGGGAAAAGGCTTAAGGCAAAATAAGCTTGGGCTTTTAACCTTGGGTTAAGGGTAATCGGGAAAGGGAATAATGATGTAAGTATTTTTTGTGCGCTATTTTAAATACACAGAATGTGAATAAAATGCACTTTTTTGTATTATTTAACTTTATTATATAGTTTTAGATTGCAGAGGGGTCTAAAAACCATAGGGGAAAGGGGTATATTTTTACATGTAGTTTTATGTCAAAGGGGTAATTTCGGGATGTTATTTCAACATGTGATTAATATCTTTGACACAAAAGCATATAATAATGGGGTTTTTTGAGATATTAAATAAAAAGAAGTTATATTAATAGGACTAGGATATTTGATAGGGAATTAATAAATAGGTTAAGTGTTAATATGAAAAGGGATCATGAATACTCAAAAATTCATAAATAAAACTAAGGAAAGTGAAAATTAGAGTAAAGCTTCATTTTCATAACTCATTCACTTTTACTTAGTATATCATGTTTTTTGAGGGTTTTATGTTTTGTAAAATGGAGGAAGTTAATCAAATGGACCTTTATGTAACATTTAAGTAAGAAAAGAGTTTCTCACTTATGAAGTTAAATGGTGATGAGTGCATGAAGGGGTAAATGATGAAAATTTCTGGGATTAATATAGAAACTTAACATTTTCAACTATTCAGTCATTGAGCCTTGGGTCCAGTCCCAACAGAAGTCAAGGAAATGCCTTGAGCCTCTTTGACTCACAGTATAGAATATCAAATTGCTATGGGGAGGGGAAATTAGTTATTTATAGCCTGGTGAAAGATATTTACAATGATGTTTCCCACCTTCTTCTACCTACCCAGTTATAGCTTCTAACATTTTTTCTTCCATTTTGATCAGGTGCATTTGAGCTAGCAACCTTACAACATTTTATTCTTTTTGAAAGCAGTAAACTATCTAATTCTACACCTATTTCATCCAAGAATTCAGATTAAACTGTTGGATTCTTTTATTCTCTACCTAACTACTGAATTTTCTTGATTAAACTGTATGACAATTTTTTGTTCACTATCTACAACATTTGAAATTGAAAGATGACAAGTCAATATTAAATTGTTCAACTCATCACAGATTATGGAATTTATTGACACTCTGCCAAAATCAACTACAAAAAGTAAAAGTAGTGGCATTTAGACTTGCACACTTTCATGTTTTATTCATCTTTTTTCTTTTTGGGGTATATTGTTTTTTCTAAGTCCTTTGATCTTTCTTTCAAGACTTTTTACCCTCTTTTTGATTTTTATTTATTTTTTTATTTTTACAAAATATGGGAATACAACTTGCATAAAGCAAAGTATGTACATATTTACAAGACTACCATCAATCAAGTCAGAATTATGAATCCTATATTTATAGGTTACTAACACATATAGAAGGAAAAAAATATTCTGCCTCTAAGGGGTCGAGTCCTGATCCATAGAAACTAATTCATGAACCTAATTACTCATTTCCAAATCCTAGGGAAGTTAGAAATAACTTTCCCCTTTTTTAGCGAACTATTTGAGATTATCTCTCAAAGCATTGACCACAAGTTTGTTTGCAATGATAATCATTAATAAGCCTATTAATCATCATATAAATCATGATTCAACTATTTATATCATCCAAGTTTTACCTTTGACCTCCACGTGTAATGAAAAATATCTAAACACAGAAACACAATAACTTTTCGAGAAACACAACAAATGTCTTTAGCAGAAACACAACAACTTTAGCTTGATCTTTTGATGACTAAGAAGAGGTTCTAAATGTTTTTTAAGGCTAATTAAGAAATATTAGGATGTCTACTATACCCTGGGACCATTAAGTCATCCAAAATCATCATTTTAGCCCAGTCAAAATTGATTTTAAAACTAAGGGTCCAAAAACACAACAAATTCTACATAAGCACAACGAATCAATAAGGGTCAAATTTGAACTGATATGTTTTTAACCGCAAACCTTTTTACAAAACTAGAAGATTTTATTGTATAATGGGTTGTTTTGGAGACAAACCTCTCAGATTTTGGAAATTCATTTCCATGTTCTCGAAATCTATGGCACACAATAATTACTAAAACAAACAAGAAAAATTGGAGAATTTGATTTTCTGAAATAGGCATCCAAAAAGGTTACATATCTCCCAATATATGATACTTGTGTAGCAACTGAATGAGTTTATTGTGATTGGGTCTCTGCTCAAGAAGAACCTCTTTTGTTTTTCCAAAATTCATCTTAATTTGGTGATAAACTTCTTTTGAAAATGATAACAGAGTCAAAAGTGCAGCGAATTTCAAAGGAGGGAAATGAGAGGGAAGGGGGGTAGGAAAAATTCTTAGAAAATTATTGGGGGTAGGGATATATGTTAGGAAGACAATGGAGGTGGAATTTCTTTAAATGAGTGAGAAACGAGGGGTGAAAAGAGCGAATTACAAACTTAGGGCAAACACGTAGCAAATAAATAGGGTTTTGAGGAAAATGGTGAAATGAGAGGCAAGGGGGTTAGGAAAAATTGTATAAAAATTATGGGGGTTAGATATGGGTTTTAGGAAAATTCTAGAAATTTAATTTCTCAAAAATAGTGAGAAAAAAGGGGTGAAAAGGTCAAAACACAGACCTAGGGTAAAAGTGTAGCAAATTTCTAGGGTTTTTTGGGAAAATAAGGAAATGAAAGGATCTTAATGAGGGGAATGATGAGAAATGTTCAATGACACCTCATGGAGGATGTGTGAACATAAAAATAAAGGTTTTGACTATTTAATTAAGCTATGAACCATGGAAGAGGGAGAGTGCAACAAAAACCTTAGCATCTTCGAAGAAGCGCAACATATGTGCATCGTTGCTTTAATTCTTCGTTCTTGGCTTAGTTACAAAGTTTTTGAGGCTGCATTTGAGCTCCTTGAATGCATGTCATTGTTAATAGAACCTACTAGAACTCCTTGAAGCATTTTATAACTTGAAATTTCAAATTTTACCTCCCTTTGTCATGATGACCAATTTCTCCATCATTTGGATGATTTGAGCTAGGATATGACTTGATGATATATTTATACAAAAGATAATAATGATTATTTCAGTTGCAGATGTATTTTCCTCCATGTGACATTGATTTACCTTGATTCTCTTTGGAACACTTTATTTTCCGAATTGCTAACTCCCATAATGAAACTTTTTGACGACCATAATGGATGACTAGACTCCCTTTTTCAGAATGATGACTGAGATAATGATGGAAAACATATGCATATTCTTGACCATGGCTTATAAATTTAACTCTCAAAGTATCAATTCTTATGATTCCATGACCAATATGATGACCAAATAACTCATTTGATGACTTATGGTAGGAAATGATGACAATGACCATGATGGATTTTTGCGACCTTGGATAAGTGGAGGGAGTAGCAATGACACCTAGACAATAACTTGGAACCATTTGACAATCAAGAGACATGTCAAATTTAATTTGAAAATATTATAATTTGACCTAAGACTGAAACAACAGAGGAAAGAGTAAATTTGGTCACTGTGACTATATAACACTAACATTGGCTCTAATGGGGATGGAAGCTCCTTTAGGAGGTGTTAAGAACATCGTAGACTAGGTAGCCTTGTTTATTTGGCTATGGAGTCACTGCAGCTACAATCTTCAAACTGACTCAAATCAGACTGAAAACTGAATTTTACATCTTCAACTACAAAATCTACTGGAAACTGACATTGAAAAATATGCTCAGAATGTTGAGCTTATTCATCACACCTTACCTACTCTAACTAATCCATAAGCGATTTGATCAAGTGAAGTCGAAGATCTAGTGTAACCAATCAAGTAAATGACTACTTGAGTGATTCTTGTAATCAACTCCACTAGGCATAAAGAAAGTTTTAGTAAATGGAAACTCAAAATGAAACCTAAGTCCAAAACCTGTGTTGGTGAATAAAACAAACTCCACTTTTTCTGATGCTTCCAAAAAACTGCCCAAGGGGTATTGAAAATCATGAAACATTACCTCTTGTTGATCATCAAAAGGAGAAAAATAAGCATTATTCCCAACTGTTGGTTGTTATTGTACTATGCCATCAGTTTCAAGACTACTCTCATAGTAAATGGGGGCAATTTACTAATCATCCTCATTATTAACAACAAGGAGAGACTTTGTATATTCTTGAACATTTTCAAAAAAGAAATCCACAACATATACACCAACAACGGTTAAAGAAAACCCTTCATGTGATTCTATTTGAAGTGTGTCATATACCGGGTTGTTTCCTTGTTTGAGTGTCTAGAGTTTCTATATCTGCTGCTTTAGAAAACTGATTAAGCACAATTTGTTCTTGAATCAAATAATTAGGAAATGAAAAATCTGAAGAGATATATGAATGACTATCCTCATACCTTCGATCATCAAAATATTGAGAAGCTTGCTGCAAATGTTCATCAGACTCATAGGATGGAACAAGGCTATCATACATAAGCACCGGCTCTTCATTAAAACAGGGCTGAATGTTCCTTTGTTCTTCTGAAATGTCTACAGGTTGTTGAATGTCATCAATAAGTTCAAGAAAATGAAGGTCATTGAAATGCAGAATTATTTCATTTTCAACCAAGAGAGAAACAATTGTCTGTTGTAAGTTTTCTTGAATGTGATGGAAACTATTTTTTACATTTTCTTCCTGTTTAAAAGGGTTCTCATGGAATTCCTCTACAATCTCATCATCCATAAACTGATCATCTTCATAAATAATTTCCAAATGCTTAATAAAATTTTTGAAATACGTGCAATAGTGTAATATTCCCAATTAGTCCTAAGCTAATGGGAATATTCATTTTTGTTTTATTTTTTTGTTTCAATAATAAAAATGTAAAGGAGGCCCATAATACTTCTAAATAGTGAATAAATCAATGCCAAATGTGAAAAAGGTTAAACCTTGGCTATGTAAGCAAGCACCCTTAGGTGTGAAAGGGGTTGAATCTTTTGACTAGGTCAACCATGACGAAATCTATAGTGCTTTCTTGGAGGAGTGGCCATCAATGAGGCACAACACAATTTTAGATGGAGATGCCTTATGTGAAAGGATTTATTTCATTGAAGGTGGTTTAGGGTTTACAAACTCTTAACTTATAAAAGGGAGAAGATGGTAGCTTGAGAAGGTTGTTGATGGTATTGTATTTTCAGAGTATATTATCTGTTTAGACATATCTCATTCTCTTGTTGTTTAGCTGAGAATAGTGATGTTTAGCACTGGGTGTTCTTGATCAGGAATCCCACCTCTTTCCTTGAGAGGCCTCTTGGAAGATTTTGCATTTTCTTGTCCACTATCTGGCTGAAGGCCAAGTTTCTTCTTCCAACTACAACATAGAACCTGTTGAGGGTTTGGTTTTCTTTGAAAGCTGCAGCAAGTGGAGGCTAGATCTACTCAGATCTAGACCATTCTAGTGATCCTTTTTAGTGGGGAAGTCTTCTATTCCATTCACAAGAGAGTATTGGATCATTGGAGCTACATTTTTAGATCTTGGCATGTGGCCAATCATATTCTAAACCTTACAGTGCAGTATTTCTTCCAAACTGTGTTATTTCTGTAGGTGTTGTTGCAGGGTATTTTGGCACATCTTTTGGAGGAATGGTTTTCAAGTGTTGGGGATCTGCCCTTCACCTTTGAGATAAATTGAAGAGGATCATTTTATTGTACACATCAGATCAGGTCTGAAAATTAGTGAATATATGAATATTTCTGCAGATTTGCAGATTTGGATCTTAGATATACCTCATGTACTTGATGGAATGCTGAAAACCCCAAGGGGATATGAAAGAAGAGCCTATCTAGTGTATGGATTTGTTATGGATCTAACTTTTCATGCATAGATCTGCTCTAGATCTGAAGTGTAATCAATAGGTGTTGCAGCCAATAAAATAACGCTATCAAGCTCTTTTCAGTTTTAATACATGGTTGCGATACCTCTTTTGAGGATTTTCTTCTATTGGAGACTTCTATTTCTTGTTGTACAACTCATGGGCCTCATCGTACATATATTTTGCTGTTGTAAACATATTTAGAAGGTCTCTATATTGGTCTCCTGCTCTTAATTTGATGATCTGCGTTATTTTCCTGCACAACTTTCATATATTACTGCATTCCCCATTCAGGAATATTACAATGGTATCAAAGCATCATCTTGGCACGGCCTGTGATTTCTAAGTAGCCAATATGCCTTCAGAGGAAGAAGAACCTCTTACTGACAGAGAGAATAGGTATCTAAATAGAAGACAGAAGAAGAAATTTGATTACACCAATGACAATGAAGATAAGTGTAAAGCCCCTGAATCTGGAAGTGAAGAAGAAGAAAAGGATTTTCCTAAGATCCTTTTGAGAGCTATGCAACATCTTGCTAGAGAGCACAAAGAGATGAGAATGGATATAATCAAAGAATCTCATAAGAGATTTCATCTTGGAGAAAGCTCTGGCATGTCTCACCACTAGAATGATCAACCAGTGCATCAGCCACAAGTTTCCCAACGCTCTACCATGCCTACCTTTTTGGCTGTGGGAAATGAAGGGTTTCAAGAGGAAGAATCCCTTGAAGACTATTTTGAAGAATATGAGTCTCAGAATTAGAGATTCAAAGATCACTTGAGTTTTCCGGAGTTTTGTCACCTCAAGGACAAAAGAAGACCAAGGCATCATCATAGAGATGGTGGATTCACTCAGAATCATGATCGACATCACTCTATGGGCATATTCTTTTTACCCAACTTTGATGGGTCATCCAAGTGTTTTGCCAAAGCATGGGTAGAAAAACTTGACATCTACTTTCAGTTGAACAAGGTTCTAGAGATGGAGGCTATCAAGATTGCAGCGCTGCACTTTGAAGGTGAAGCACATGACTGGTGGTTCCGTGGCTTGTATACATTGGGTCATGCCAATGTGACTACTTATTCAGAGTTCACTAGAAGGCTGGTAGAAAGGTTTGAAAAAAGAGATCCAGAGGCACCATTCATAAGCCTTGCAAAGTTGAAACAATTAGGTAACACAAATTCTTGCATTTCTGAATTTTTAAGATTATCTGTTATGGTTCCTGATTTGTTTGCAGCAAGAAGGGTGTACATGTTCATTGATGGTTTAGATGAACCTCTTCATGGGTTGGTTAAATATACCAAGCCCACTACCTTGCATGATGCTATTGAAAGGGATAGATACCTTCAGGATGCCTTTTTAAAAGAAAAGGCAAGTTTTCAGCATAAGCCCTCTTTTCCTTCAAAGGGAAAGGAAGAAAAAGTTGCTCCTTCAAAGGAGAGCTCATACAAGAAGCCTCTTGATGATGAAGTCTAGAGAGATCTAAGAAAAAGGAAGCTATGCTTCACTTGCCAAGAATCATGGGCACCTGGACATAGATGTGCTGTTGGAAAATCACATTACATAGAGGTCTTCTCAGATATTAAGAAGGAAGAAGAAGATGAACCAAGAAGAGGTCACAGCGCTGACACTGCCGGAGGAGATCCAACACCATTAGGAGATGGGAATGGAGAATTTTATCCTATTGGATGGACTCTTGCATCTTTGAGAGGAGTACTTAAGTACTTGACCTTAAGAGTTCAAGGTTCAATCTTGAATCAGAGGGTTTCTGTATTGATTGATATTGGGGCCACCCACAATTTCATTGATGCCCATCTAGTGCAAAGGAGGGCAATACCCACAGATAATTTTGACAGATTCTCTGTTTTGGTCCCAGGAGATAGAAAAATGCAATGCATGCATTATGTCCCATCACTTTCAATCACCATGGGAACTTACACTTTGGTTGATCACTTCTTTTTGGTTGACATACCGGACACCAATGTGATTTTGGGTGTTCAATGGTTGATTACATTGGGGAAAGTCACCACTGATTTGGAGGCTTTGCAAATGGAATGGGTGGACAAGAAGAGTGGTGAAACTCAAATAATCAAAGGCATGCATACATATCCCTCACATACTACTTCCACACTAAAAATATAGATGGATTTGCACAGTGGAAGCAGGGATCTTACAGTCCCATCTATCACGCTCTTGAGATTTCTGCATGGGACACTTTTATCTAGTGTCAAACCACCTGGGAGGCCACCTGATTCAGTTCTTGTGGGATATGTATCACAACATGATGCTCCACATTCAGATCCAAGAGGGATGGGAGCATTGGAAGACAATGATACAGTGCTGGGAGGCTTGGGTAGGATCAAGGAAGAGGGAGATATTCTTCCCTTATCATCATCACCCACTCTCATTTCTGATTCTGCGCTGTGGGAGGAGAAGAATGGAAGGAATGGCCTTCAAAAACATACGTTTGGCATAGGGGATGTCAAGGAGGAGAGCAAAAACATGAAAAACATTTCTTTTGATTCATCATCAACACTGTCATTGTTGGGCAGTTTAGATCCATATTGGAAATCCCAATTGTTGGTGGATTACTGCAAGGATCTTCACACTTGTATGATACTTGATGACCAACTACATGAAGAGGGCTATTTAGTCCTAGGAGGGGTCATCTATCATCATGGTAGGATCTTCTTGTCTATAGCTTCCAAGCTCAAGGATAAGGTACTACAAGAAGCCTATAAAAATTTATGTTTTAGCCACACATATTCCATGAGGATCTACAACATCATCATGAGGAGCTTTGATTGGAAAGGCTTTGGAGGAGAACTACATTATAATTTTCAAGAATGCATGAACCATGTGGAGTTGGGGCAGCAACATGACTCTATGAAGAAGTTATTTTAGCCATCTCTTCCTTCTTTTGAGAGAGGAGATAGATCTATGCACCACTCCATTTGTATGAGGAGGATTGTTGGTGAAGAACATGCTCATGTAAAACATGTTTTATTTTATGATTGTATGCATTCTTTCACCATGTTTATGCAGGCCATGACTCCAAGGAGGAGTATTATATCTTGTAAACTTCATGGCCAACATTGGGCCTCAAAAATTTCTGAAATTGGCCACTCCCTTGATGAACAAAGGGAGATTTTTCATCATGATGGGTGCTTTCCTAAGGCACCAAAATATATCTCACACTTTCAGCCATGGTGAGATAACATGGGCAACAAGTAAGTGGTGGGAAAACCACTTACTCCATCTTGATCTGATGCAAGCAGGAGATGCACTACGCCAATTCCACATGTGGGACTATGACCCACCTCCACATGCATAAATTGATGTTTGTATGTATGTATTTTTGCTCCCATACATTGATGATATACTTGTACTTTTTATGGGGATGTATGGAGGGGGATAGGAGGTATGCCTATGCCTAATGGGATGAAGACTCTCTATGTATCTTATGCTACATGTTTCAGGGAGGAAATTGGGCATGCCATGTTTGTTTCATTTGAGTTATTGTCTCCTTGTGGGATGGACTATTTACATCTCATGAGAACTTTGGAGGAACAATTCATGGAGGGTTGGATTGGTGAAAACTTAGCTTATGGAGGAAGCTTAACACATGAAGGTGTCACCAATGGAGGAGGAGAAGTGTTGTAGCACTCACCTTATCATTTGCTTGAGGACAAGAAACGTTTTGGAGGGGAGGACTATAATATTCCAAATTAGTCCTGAGCTAATGGGTATATTCATTTTTTTTTATTTTTTTGTTTCAAGAATAAAAATGTAAAGGAGGCTCATAATACTCCTAAACATTGAATAAATCAATGCCAAATGCAAAAAATGTTAAATCTTGGCTATGTAAGCAAGCACCCTTAGGTGTGAAAGGGGCTGAATCTTTTGACTGGGTCAACCATGACCAAATCTACAACATTGTCTTGGAGGAGTGTGCATCAATGAGGCACAGCGCAATTTTAGATGGAGATGGCTTATGTGAAAGGAGTTATTTCATTGAAGGTGGTTTAGGGTTTACAAACTCTTAACTTATAAAAGGGGGAAGATAGTAGCATGAGAAGGTTGTTGATGGTATTGTATTTTCAGAGTATATTGTCTGTTTAGATATATCTCATTCTCTTACTGTTTAGCTGATAATAGTATTGTTTAGCACTGGGTGTTCCTGATCGAGAATCCCACCTCTTTCGTTGAGAGGCCTCTTGGAAGAGTTTGCATTGTCTTGTCCATTATCTGGCTGAAGGCCAAGCTTCTTCTTCCAACTACAATGCAGAGCTCGTTGAGGGTTTGGTTTTCTTTGAAAGCCGCAGCAAGTGGAGGCTAGATCTACTCATATCTATACCATTCTAGTGTTCCTTTTCAGTGGGGAAGTCTTCTATCCCATTGGCAAGAAAGTATTGGATCATTGGAGCTACATTTTCAGATCTTGACATGTGGCCAATCATATTCTAAACCCTACAATGTAGTATTACTTCCAGAATTGCGTTATTTTTGTAGGTGCTATTGCAGGGTCTTTTGGCATATCTTTTGGAGGAATGGTTTTCAAGTGTTGGGGATCTGACCTTAACCTTTGAGATCCATTGAAGAGGATCATTTTATTGTACATATCAGATTAGGTATGAACATTACTGAATATCTGAATATTTTTGCAGATCTGCAGATTTAGATCTTAGATCTACCTCATGTACTTGAAGGAATGCTGAAAACCCCAAGGGGATCTGAAAGAAGAGCCTATCTAGTGTATGGATCTATTATGGATCTAAATTTTCATGCACAGATCTTCTCTAGATCCGAAGTGTAATAAAAAGCTGTTGCAGCCAATAAAATAACGTTTTCAAGCTCTTTTCAGTTTTAATACATGGTTGCAGTGCCTCTTTTAAGGATTTTCTTCTATTGGAGACTTCTATTTCCTATTGTACAATTCATGGGCCTCATTTTACATATATTTTGCTACTGTAAACATATTTAGAAGGTCTCTATATTGGTCTCCTACTCTTACTTTGATGATCTGCATTATTTTCCTGCACAACTTTCATATATTGCTACATTCCCCATTCGGGAATATTACAAATAGTTTTTGACCAAAAATAAGGAAGGATGGCATTCTTTATATATATCATAAAATGAAACATGAAAATAATCAAGAGAATATAAGAAACCATTTGGTAGGACTTCATATAAAGACCATGCTTTTCCCTCTAAAGTGGCCATAAACATCTTCATTAAACAATCCACATGAAATTCAACCTTAATTCTGCGTACATGCATGTGAAATTTAACCAAATGAAAAGCAACAACATCTCCTACCTGATCTCTGAATTTTGGAAAGTATGTTTTCCAATTTACTTGAGGTGTAAGATTTGGAAAGCCTGGAACATGATCTCATGCATAGGAGAATACCTTCTAGATTGAGAACTCATCTCGATTTTTGGATCCTATTGCCAGTGGAGCCTTTGAATCAAGTTGGAGTCACCTAGTGAATGATTCAAACTTCATGTGTTTGATCATTGTCCACCATCATCAATCAGATATGATCCTTGTTATTCACACCTAGGGAAAATGTGAGCTTTCCCTCCCCAACAATGACGCCAAAATTTTAGAGCTCCTTAGTTTTCCAAGGCTGAGAAAGGAAACCAAAGAGGAAACCACATACCAACTTTTGACTTGGTATCTAGCCCTACCAAATATGAGAGGGCTCTCTCAAAATCAACCTCACAGTCAATGGAAGTGACTGGAGAGTATTAGGGTTTTAGGCTAGTTATCAACTCAGTAGGGTTTTGGATTTAGGTTTTGCTGGATAAGAAGCACTAGATTAGGAACTAGGCCAAGTATTCCAAAGGATCAACTACAGTAATAAAATAAAGAAAGATAGATGTAAGTAGTGACACAAAATGGAATTTTTCATTATAGTGTGGTGAAGAGGAAATCATGTAGAAGGATTAAAATGAGCATACATGTATGAAGTAATTTGATTAAAAGATAAAACACTTATATGAAAACATCAAACAAAACAAAGCATATGAGGCAATGTATCCTATTTAAAACCTTAGAAGATCAACACAAGAGGAAATGAAGATAGCTGCTAGGAACATATGATAATAAAATGCATAAGAAATAACGAGGAAAACAAGTGTCACCAATCACAACACATGAATCCCATAAAAATAGCTGCAACTGCCTATATATTATTTCCGCAAAAGTCAAGTACACAAGTTCCAAAAAAGTGTGAGCTTCAAGTATCCAACCCTCTCTTTTACTTGTTTTTGAGTAAATATAGAAGAAAAAAAAGATTCCACCTCTAAGGGGTTGAATCTTGATCCATAACAACTAATTCATGAACCTAATTACTCATTGCTAAATGCTAGGGAGGTTAGAAACAACTTTCCCTTTTTTTAGCTAACTAATTGAGATTATCTCTCAAAGCATTGATCAAAATATTTTTTACAATGATAATAATTAATAAGCCTATTAATCATCAGATAGCTCATGATTCAACTATTTACATCAGCCAAGTTTGGCCTTTGACCTCCACGTGTAGTGAAAAATATCTAAACACATAAACACAACAACTTTCCGAGAAACACAACAATGTTGGCTTGATCGTTTGATGACTTAGAAGAGGTTATAAATTTTTATGAAGGTTGATGAAGAAATATTAGGATTTATACTATATCATGGGACCATTAAGGCATCCAAAATCATCATTTTAGCCCCCTAGAAATTTATTTTAAAATCAAGTGTCTAGAAACGCAGCAAATTCTACACAAGCGCAACAAAAAAATAGGGGTCAAAGATGAATTGATATCTTTTTAACCATAACGATTTTTAAAAAAATGGAATATTTTTTGTAGGTAGGGTTGTTTTTGAGAAAAACCTCTCTCAGTATTTGGAAATTCATTTCCATTTTCTCGGAATCCATGCTACAAAATAATTACTAAAAAATACAAGAAAAAATGGAAAATTTTATTTTCTGAAATAGGTCTCCAAAAAAGTTTCATATATCCCAATATGTTATACCTGTGTAGAAACGCAAGGAGGCTATTGTGACTAGGTCTCTCCTTAACAAAAACCTCTTTTTTTTTTTTCCAAAATTCATCTTCATTTGGTCAGAAAATTCTTTTGCAAATAATGACCAAAAAACATAGTCAAAATCGTAGCGAATTTCAAAGGAGGGAAATGAGAAGGAAGAGGGGTAGAAAAATTCTAAGAAAATTATGGGGGGTAGGGATAGATGTTATGAAGACAATGGAGGTGTAATTTATTGAAATGAGTCAGAAAAAAGGGGTGAAAAGAGAGAATTACAGACCTAGGGGAAAAACATAGCAACAAACTAGGGTTTTTGGGAAAATGGTGAAATGAGAGGGAAAAGGGGTAGGAAATACTGCAGAAAATTTATGGGGGGTAGGTATGGGTTTTAGGAAAATTCTAGAATTGTAATTTCTCAAAAAGGGTGAGAAAAAAGGGGTGAAAATGTCAAAACAAAGACCTAGGGTAAAAGCGCAACGAATTTCTAGGGTTTTTTTGGGAAAATAAGGAAATGAAAGGATCTTAATGAGGGGAATGATGGTAAATGTTCAATGAAGGGTCATGGCGGATGTGTCAACATAAAAATAAAGGTTTTGACTCTTGAATGAACTATGAACCATGTGTAGTATACCTAGGGGGGATAATATGGGGTATTCCTAGGGGGAATCTTTGGGGTACAAAGGAAGGTACCCAAGGAAATAATGTAATGAAAGGATAATAAATACATGGGCCATAATTAATAAATAATAAATAAAGGGTTAACCCACATTATGCAAGGGAACACAAGTAGTTGGGAAATAATGTGATAAGCCCATGGTATTAGATGTATGACCCATGGTATTGTATGTATGAAGCCTATACAGAGGCTAGAGACTCTCCATTGTGAATGTAAAGGATTATTGTATTGACAAGCATATGGCTTGTGGAGTGATTTCCTTCCTTAAGGAGTAGTTGTATGGTGTTACCCTACCTCAAGGGTTTTGATATTAATAAAGAAACATTTCCATTTTTGATATTATTGGATCGGTCTTGTTATTTCTTGGGCATATTTTCCATTATTATTATATTTGTGGGTCAGATATATTACAATTGGTATGAGAGCACTTTCTTGGGCAGGGATGGGGAGATTTGTTTTTCATTTTTGGAGGATATTTTTAGGCGGTGAGTTTATAGAGAAATTTTGGTGAAATTTTTTCAATATAATAAAATATCTGGATTCTTTGCGAAAAAATAGTCAATTTGAAAAAAAAATCAATCGAATCGAAGTTTGGATGAGTGAGATATCATTGATTTAAAATCAGCGGTGTTGCAGAAATTGTTCTGACAACAATTCGTGGACGACGGTTCTCCTGACATTTTATGCAGTTTTTGGTGCAAAATTTGAGACAAATAATTATAGAGCTGAGCTCCCCTTGAAAAATCACCTGATTTCAAAAAATAATCGGTCCAATCAGAGTCCAGATGATGGATTTATCACTGATTGAAAATCATCCATTTTTTTTTCAGAAATTTTGTGACAACAGGACAATTGCAACGTAGATCTGAGTTTCTAGAGTGCCCAGATTAGGATTTTAGCCACAATGACAGATGCAGAATGACTGTTCCATTTCTGAAAACAGGTGATAATAAGGATTCTGAGTCATATTGACAAAGATGTGGTCATTTTAAATTTTCATCCAACCGTAAGTAATTTCTAAAAATCCTCACTTTATTTTTATGGGTTCTAGCAAGATGATTTTTACAGGACAAGATGATGGCCCTACTATTGAAGGATTTATACAATATCAAAAGTCTCGATACAAATTTTGGACAAAGCTCCTAGGGTTTGATCTGAAAGATGAGGCTGTTAAATGGTGGTTCTCACTTGATAAGTCAATGAGGTACAATGCTGATGAAGAAATTGAAAAAATCCTTTTGGAAAAATGGTCACATGTTAGAAAACAATATAATGAGACACATAGGGCGTCATTTTTTGGTATCTCCTTATTACAGGTTCATGGAAGTATTCATAAAGAGAATATTATTGTGTCTATCAATCACAGTTGCAAGCATAATTTTATCAATTTTAATGTGGCAAGAAAATTACAAGTTTCAACAAAACATATTGCGAAAACATAGGTTCATAATGAGGAGGTGAAAATTTATAAAGATTTGAATATTTCTATGGATAAGTTTGTGTTGCATTCATGTTTTTATACTTCAGAAATGGATAATGTGCATGTCATTTTGAATATCCTTGGATGGAATTGGTTGGTACTATCAATATTAATGTACAAAAGAAATTCCTGAAGCTTTGGTATAAAAATAAGAAAATTACGTTACATGATATTTCCATTAAGGGCTAAACCGAGATTGGGGAGGCAGAAGCACAAATCTCTCATGACAGTGACATATCAGATGATGAGCCCTTGATGGCCGATAACCAAATAAAGACATCAAACTAGGTACTCGAAAAAACCTCGGACACCACTTAAGCACCAATAGTAGAGGAATTAATGAAAGATCCTCCATCAGTTCAATCTTCAACATATCACTACTCGCATCACCCAACTAGACAAAAAATAAAAATATGGCAAAGAATTAGCAACAAAGAGGACAACCGACGACCCACCCATAACACAACAATGCATAGGATTCACCAGAACCAAAGTCCATCTGAAGCAAACGAGGGACCGACTAGATTGAGTGTTCACCTCTCACTAGGATGGCTCGATGCACGTGCATGGTACCTTTGGAATACTCTTTTGCGTAGATCTTATAATTTGTGTTCTTCTCATGTTTCGGGGATGAAACATGCTTAAGGGGGGTGGAATTTAGTATACCTAGAGGGGATAATATGGGGTATTCCTATGGGGGGGTCATATGGGGTACAAATGAAGGTACCCAAGGAAATAATGTAATGTAAGGATAATAAATACGTGGGCCATAATTAATAATTAGAGTGGTTAACCCACATTATGCAAGGGACCACAAGTAGTTAGGAAATAATGTAGTAAGTCCATGGTATTATATGTATGACCCATGGTATTGTATGTATGAAGCCTATATAAAGGCTAGAGACTCTCCATTGAGAATGTCAAGGATTATTGTATTGACAAACATATGGCTTGTGGAGTGATCTCCTTCCTTAAGGAGTATTTGTATGGTGTTACCCTACCTCAAGGGTTTTGATATTAATAAATATCTGAAGCTTTAATACTATGTTCTTGAAGTGATTTGGCATATTTTATATTTTATTATATTTACAGGTCAGATCTATTACACCATGGAAGAGGGAGAGCACAAAAAAAACCCTGGCAGCTTCCCAGAAGCATAGAAAATGCACAACATTACTTTAATTCTTCTTTCTTGGCTAAGGTTCAAAGTTTCTAAGGGTGAATTTGAGCTCCTTGAATGCATGCCACTGTTAATAGAACCAAATCAAACTCCTTGAATCATTTTATAACTTGAAAATTCAAATTTTACCACCCTTTGTAATGATGACCAATTTCTCCATCATTTGGATGATTTGAGCTAGGATATGGCTTGATGATACATTTATACAAAAGATAATGATGATTATTTCAGTTGTAGATGTATTTTCCTCCATGTGACATATATGAACCTTGATTCTCTTTGAAACACTTTATTTCCCTAGTTTCTAACTCCCATAATGAAACTGTTTGATGACCATAATGGATGACAAAGGCTCCCTTTTTCAGAATGATGACTAAGTTAACGATGAACATCATATGCATATTCTTGACCATGAATTATAAATTTAACTCTCGAAGTATCAATTCTTACGATTCCATGACCAATATGATGACCAACTAACACATTTGATGACTTATGGTAGTAAATGATGACAATGACCATGATGGATTTTTGTGACCTTGGATAAGTGGAGGAAGAAACGACACCTAGAAAATAACTTGGAACCATTTGAAAATCAAGATGTTGAAAATGCAGCAAGATGATGGAGCTTAGTGAAATGAAGTCGCCTTCACTAAGTGGGCCCGCAGGCAAATTCTGGCGCAAAATCTATTTTTAGACTATGTCTATTTTTAGACATATGGAGCATGGTCCGGGGATTGCAGTATGAGATTCTTGGAGTATGTATCATGTTGGTAAAAAATAGATGGGACTCTATTTTTTGGACCTATAGGTCGAAGTCTATTTTTAGACTACCTCTCCTTAAAATAGGGAAGTCAAATATTATTTACCCTTAATAATATTTAGACTATAAACTTCAGTTTACTCTCTTGGAGCACTTCAGTTCGAGCCTTGGAAGTGGCTCATGCATCTGACAGAGGAATTACGCTATTCCCAAGGTTTTGATGGCATCATGCATGGTTGAATTCAATTAGAACTTCAGTGGCAGAAGTTTGGTGGAGTTAATGAGACAGCTAGTGGAGTTGTGTTCGGTTTATTTTAGTTGAACTAGTTCAGATTAGTTTAACTAGCTAATCAATTAGTTATGAGTGGAGTGAATTAAATATTATTTAATTCATTAATTAGTAACTCATTATTTAACTCAAGAACACATCAGTTCACTACAGTGCATGATCAGTTCAGTGGAGACCAGTGAAAGAGGTAGATGAAAGGGTGGAGTTAGCTATCAGTGGCGACATCAGTTGTGCATGAGATTTGCATCACACTTGGAGGAATTGCCCATGATGATTGCGCTGTCAAGCCAAGGAGATTCGAACCTTGGATCTCTATTTAGACAGGCCATGATTGCGCAATAGAGGCAAGGAAATTAGTGGTGAGTTTTGAACCAGTAACCTGTTCAAAACTGAGCTAGTTTGTGTGTAACTTTATGAGAAAGTACTGAGTACTTGTGAGGAGTATTGTACCGAGTTTGTTACATGATTTCTCCATTATAATATACACAATAGCTGCGGGGTTTTCAGCTATAAGCTTTCCCCATACATACTGTGTTAATGTGTATGATGATTTGATGTGTTATCGCTTGATTTTATTTCCGCATGTTTGATGATCTGAGTGGAAGAGATTATGTGTTGCATAAAAATTCGAATTGTATGTGATCAGGATAGTCTCGATGGATAATTAATCATTATTCAGAAAATTTCTACATGGTATCGGAGCTATTGAAGCAGAGATTGATCATCACAGTGATTACAAACTTATTTCGGTAGACAAAGTCTGCATGCGGGCCAGGTAGCCTCTGGATCCATCCTTTCTTTGAAAGGTGATATATCCAGTAAATGCCCCTGCAGTCGATCTCTGTGCTAGAAATAATTTGTTCTCACAGATCTAGAGTGGTTGAGCTTTGAGGTGGAATTCAAATTTTGCAGCAGTTTTGTTTTCTTGGTGCCAGTGTTGAAAATGTCTTTCAACGGTTTGCGACTCGAATATGCTCTTGAAGGCAGTTCGAATTATGTTGCATGGAAGGATCGCATGGAGGCAGTATTAGAAGATAATGGTATGAAGGAGTTCATAGATACGGATGTCCAAAAGCCCACTGATCCTGCTGAAGTCGAAGCATGGCAAAATAAGATGGCGAAGTGTCGAAGGATCCTGTTGGAGGGCGTCAAGGATCATATTGTATCCAGCCTGCATAGAAAGGCTACTCCATATTTAATGTGGAAAGCTTTGACGGATCTATTCCAGAGTAAGAGCAACCAAAGGAAGCTGGCGCTCAAAGATAAGCTCAGGAACATCAAGATGGAGAAGGGCGACAGTATCGCCAAATACCTCACGAAGTTCACTCAGTGCAGAGATGAGCTGGGAAGTGTGGGGGTGACTGTCGAAGACGAGGACATGGTCGACCTGGCTCTCCTTGGTCTTCCGAAGGCTTGGCACTCATATCAAGATAGTGTCAATGGTCAGGAGAAGCTGCCGGGATGGGAGCACCTTTGGGTGGATCTCATGCAGGAGGAGATAAGGAGGACTACTCGAGATGGATCTTCATCAAAGGGAGCTGATGAAGAAAACTGCGCTTTGGTGGCCAAAGAAAAGAAAGGGAAGGGTAAGAAAACCTCTCATTCTGGTGCAAAGGGCAAGAAGCGGGATATGGCGAAAGTGAAGTGTTTTCACTGCCATGATCACGGACATTATGCTACCAATTGTCCAAAGAAGAAGAAGAACAAGCAAGCGGGAAGATCTGCAGATGGAGAAGCTTTGGCTTCACAGTTCGAGCTTGACTTTTCACTGATTTCATGCTTGGTTTCAAGTGTGATGGGATCGGTGTGGTTCTTGGACAGCGGTGCGTCATTTCATATGACGGGAGATCGGGATTTGTTCTCAGATCTAGAGGACAAAGATTTGGGTGTGCACATCAAGATGGGCGATGATGGTAGATACAGTGCGACTGGTATCGGTACCATATCCTTTCAGAGGGAGTCTGGTAAACCCTTTGTGTTGAAGGATGTCATGCATGTACCTGGATTGAAGAAGAACTTGATCTCTGTGGCGATGTTGGAGGATAAGGGGTATGATGTGGTCTTCAGCGAAGGAAAAGCCTTCCTACGCGGTAAGACTACTGGAGAGACCCGGAAGATAGGGGTTCGAACCAAGAACCTTTATCAGTTGCAGGTAGATGGCTGCGCAGCTATGGCATGCAAGGCGGGAGAAGTGGTGAGCCGGGATGATGAGGGCGAACTGTGGCACAGGAGATTGGGCCACCTTCACCATGGAGCTTTGAAGATTATGCAGCAGATTTCTACTGGGCTTCCTAAGGGCACTCTTGCGCAGTCAGATCAGTGCAAGGGGTGTACTTTAGGGAAGTATGTGAAAGCCACCTTTCACGAGAAGGATAGTCGCGCCACGGCGATCCTTGAGAGAGTTCACACAGACGTGTGTGGTCCTTTCTCAGTTGCTTCGACAGCAAAGCACAGGTATTATGTGATCTTTGTTGATGATTTCTCTCGAAAGTGCTGGATCTTCTTCATGCAGAAGAAGAGCAATACATTCGCGAAGTTCTGTGAGTTTAATGCACTGGTCGAGAAGGAGTCGGGGAAGAAGGTGATTGCTCTAAGGAGTGATAACGGTGGTGAATTCATCTCGGCTGAATTCAAGGAGTTCTGCAGCGCATAAGGGATTCGGAGAGAGCTCATCGCACCCCATAACCCACAGCAAAACGGGGTGGCTGAGCGGAAGAACAGAACGATCGTGGGTGCTGCACGGGCGATGTTGCATGATCAGGGCCTACCCCTTCACTTGTGGGCTGAGGCATGCAATACATCAGTGTATGTGCAGAACCGTTGTCCTCACAAGGTTCTTGGCATGAGTACACCAGAGGAGGCTTATTCTGGCAAGAGGCCTGATATTTCCCATTTGCGGATTTTGGTTCTCCTGTCTACATGCATGTGACGAAGGATGCGAGAAGGAAGCTGGATCCAACTGCTGAGGTTGGAATATTTGTGGGGTACACTGATACACCTCATAACTACCGAGTATATTTGTCAGACATTCGAAAGACTGTTGTGCGACGGGATATAAAATTTTAGGAGGAGAAAGCCATGCAGTGTTCGCTTGAGAGGGAGCTACACTTGCATGCAGATGAGGAGCTGTTAGTTCCTAAGGAGGAGCTTCCAGATGTGGATCAGCCACAAGAGGAGGTTCAGGAGGTGGAAGAAACCACCCAGGCAGCGCCAACCATCAGAGGGCGCATGCGCACTACAGAAGCTGAGCGACTGGCTCGGGATGCAGAGAAGGGTGTAGGACCACCTACAGCACAGCGCAGACAGAGACAGTCACCGGATCGGTACACTGGATACATGGCTCTTGTGAGTCAATGTGTTGTGACGGAGCCATCCTCTTTTGAGGAAGCCATGGAGGAACCCGCATGGGTTGATGCCATGATCGAAGAATATGATTCGATCATCAGGAACAGTGCATGGGAGATTGTCCCAAGACCGGTTGGGAAATCAGTTGTAGGTTCGCGATGGATCTACAAGGTGAAGCAGGCGGCTGACGGGGGTGTGGAGAAGTACAAGGCGAGATTTGTCGCCCGTGGCTTCTCACAGATCGAGGGGATTGACTATGAGGAGACTTTTGCACCTGTCGCAAGGTACTCTTCCATACGGACGATCCTTGCTCTCTCAGCGCAGATGGGGTGGCACATTCATCGGATGGATGTGAAGACTGCGTTCCTCAATGGAGTTATTGAGGAGGAGGTGTACATAGAGCAGCCTGAAGGTTTTGAGATCTTCAGCAGTGAGTCGCATGTGTGCCGACTCAAGAGAGCACTGTACGGGCTGAAGCAAGCACCTCGTGCTTGGTACACTCGGATAGACAGCTACTTCACCGGGCTTGGATTCTCCAAAAGTGAGGCGGATCCAAACCTGTACCAGATTGTGGTGGAGGGGAAGCTGTTGATCATCGTACTGTATGTAGATGATCTGATTTTGACTGGCGACGAGCAGTTGATACTTTCATGCAAGGAGGATCTTGCACGAGAGTTTGAGATGAAGGACCCGGGCATCCTTCATTATTTCCTGGGATTGGAGATTTGGCAGCGCAGCAGAGGACTGTTTGTTTCTCAGGGCAAGTATGCCCGGGAGATTCTGGAGAGGTTCAACATGCAAGGCTGCAAGCCTGTTGACACTCCTCTTCCTGGTAGTTGGAGGAAGGAGGATGCTACTTCAGCGGAGGTAGTGGATGCCACTGTCTATTGACAGTTGGTGGGGTCGCTTATGTATCTGGTCAATACACGACCCGATATATGCTATGCAGTTAACCAGCTTTCGCAAGCTATGGTTAAGCCTACCAAGCTCTTTTGGAAGGCAGGCAAGCATGTATTGCGCTATATCAGAGGCACATCGAGATATGGTCTATGGTACAGACAGGAGGATGGAGCGAAGATTTTTGGCTTCACTGATGCAGATTGGGTAGGGAGTCCAATGGACTGGGAGAGCACATCTAGAGGAGTTTTCAGCATTGGGTCAACAACAGTTTCCTGGTACAGCAGGAAGCAGAGATCCGTGGCACTCAGTTCAGCAGAGGCTGAGTACATGGTAGCTAGCTTGGCTGCATGCGAGGCTATTTGGATGAGGAAGATCCTCGCAGGATTGTTCAGGTTGCATTTGGAGCCTACAATGATATACTGTGATAACCAGAGTTACATTAAACTCTCGGCTAATCCAGTATTTTATGATAGGTCCAAACACATTGACATCAGGTACCATCATATCAGAGATTGTGTTCAGCGGAGAATCATGATGCTTTCATATGTTCCCACGGAGGATCAAGATGCCGACATCCTGACGAAGGCGCTCACCAGGAGCAAGTTCGAATTCCACAGAGGCAGGATAGGGGTTGCAGATAATCCATATCTTGCTGAGAGGGAGTGTTGAAAATGCAACAAGATGATGGAGCTTGGTGAAATGAAGTCGCCTTCACCAAGTGGGCCCGCAGGCAAATTCTGGCGCAAAATCTATTTTTAGACTATGTCTATTTTTAGACATATGGAGCATGGTCCGGGGATTGCAGTATGAGATTCTTGGAGTATGTGTCATGTTGGTAAAAATAGATGGGACTCTATTTTTTGGACCTATAGATCGAAGTCTATTTTTAGACTGCCTCTCCTTAAAATAGGGAAGTCAAATATTATTTACCCTTAATAATATTTAGACTATAAACTTCAGTTTACTCTCTTGGAGCACTTCAGTTCGAGCCTTGGAAGTGGCTCATGCATCTGACAGAGGAATTACGTTATTCCCAAGGGTTTGATGGCATCATGCATGGTTGACTTCAGTTAGGACTTCAGTGGCAGAAGTTTGGTGGAGTTAATGAGACAGCTAGTGGAGTTGTGTTCTGTTTATTTTAGTTGAACTGGTTGAGATTAGTTTAACTATCTAATCAATTAGTTATGAGTGGATTGAATTAAATATTATTTAATTCATTAATTAGTAACTCATTATTCAACTCAAGAACACATCAGTTCACTACAGTGCATGATCAGTTCAGTGGAGACCAGTGAAAGCGGTAGATGAAAGGGTGGAGTTAGCTATCAGTGGCGACATCAGTTGTGCATGAGATTTGCACCACACTTGGAGGAATTTACCATGATGATTGCGCTGTCAAGCCAAGGAGATTCGAACCTTGGATCTCTATATAGACAGGCCTGGATTGCGCAATAGAGGCAAGGCAATTGGCGGTGAGTTTTGAACCAGTAACCTGTTCAAAACTGAGCTAGATTGTGGGTAATTGTATGAGAAAGTACTGAGTACTTGTGAGGAGTATTGTACTGAGTTTGTTACTTGATTTCTCCATTATAATATACACAATAGCTGCGGGGTTTTCAGCTATAAGCTTT
Source organism: Pinus albicaulis (assembly GCA_034641835.2). Classification (NCBI taxonomy): domain Eukaryota; kingdom Viridiplantae; phylum Streptophyta; class Pinopsida; order Pinales; family Pinaceae; genus Pinus; species Pinus albicaulis. Next base: position 1,470,979,207 of record CM076580.1, read on the forward strand.
CCCCATACATACCGTGTTAATGTGTATGATGATTTGATGTGTTATCGCTTGATTTTATTTCCGCATGTTTGATGATCTGAGTGGAAGAGATTATGTGTTGCATATAAATTCGAATTGTATGTGATCAGGATAGTATCGGTGGATAATTAATCATTATTCAGCAAATTTCTACACAAGAGACATGTCAAATTTAATTTGCAAATATTATAATTTGACCTAAGACTCAAACAATAGTGGAAAGAGTAAATTTGATCACTGTGACAATAGGACACTAACAATATCTACAAAACATAACTAGAATTTTTAAGTTTATGTTAGTTTTCAATTTCGATCCATTGCCCACAAAGACATAAACTAGCTTGCAAATTTTTTCAAGAAATCTTCAATTTTTAATTTCATATCAATTTGGTATCAGAGCATGGTTGTTTTGAAAGTTTCACTATTTTTGCAAGTGTTTTTAAATGATAACAAGCTCTAAGTTTAGGAGAGGATAATGAGTGCTTGAAGAACCAAAACCTCAATTTGGTTCAAGGAGGTCACACGCTCCAGATTCTCCACCAGCCATTTCACATGAATAAGGAAAAAATATGATGTACGAAGATGAGAAAGCTTTTCAAAAAGGATTTCTATGATATATTTGAGATGGTGAAAGTGTTGTACAATGAGAGGACAATAAAGTTACCAGGATAAAGTTATAACAAAAAAAAGATAATGGTGGTGATGGGAGCAAGCCTATATTCCCAACACCTCCTCCTTCACTTCCATCCTGATATGCTTCTTTACCTCCTTCAACACCTAGAAATGCTCCTCCTAGATTTCCAAAAGGACATGTTATGTCTCCTTTGCTTAAGCTTGATGTCAAGTTTGAGTTACCTATTGTTACACAGTAATTTGTCACCATGCTCATTTTCTCGTCCCTGATCCTGAAATGCCCCGTGACAGATCCTCTGCAATGTTTCCACCATCAAGAAATATGTTAACATATCCCTTGAAGATCCTATGATGACTGCCTTAGAATATTACTGAAGAAACTTGGTCAAATTCCTAGTTTCTTGGGTCAGCACCCTTCTTGGTGCCATGACTGCACTGATGTCCTTTTCACAGTTTTGGCTTAGGGTTTTCAACACACTAATTTCTTGGAAAACTGCATTGGTCACCTTTCTAGCAGTGCTCCCTCAAATGGATGAGAAACTTCAACCTCTAGAAGCTCAAGGGAGGCGATTTGGTTGTTGAAAGGTGGTGATAAGGTCAAGCTCTCTGATTTTAGAGCCTTGATCTCATCCATGGGTGGTTCATCCCTTAGAAAGTGGGCCTTCCTCCTCCTTTCATGGGCTCCCAACCTCTTCTCCCTTCCTATAAATTCACATCCCTCATTCCCCCAAGTATAGAGCTTGGTTGATCATTGTCAGACTCATCTAAACTCTCATCCCTTTGCATGCTAGCATTTTGATAAAGCCTAAGTATTTAGGAGAAGGAATTCTTTTGAGCTTGGTGAAGGACTCAGATTTTCACCAAACGACGCCTCCAACATCAAGGCCTCGGTTGTAAGCTCTCCTTTTGTAGTTTATCAATAATAACATCATGATGTTTTCTTTCTATATTTTTCTAAATTTTTATGCAAATATTCGGGTACTCCTTGATGTGCTAGATAGCTAATGTTTACGTCTATTATGTATTGTAACACGTTTGTTGTTGTCTCTTGACCATCTGAAAGTATTTTCATGCCATCAGTAGCAGGAAGCGGGCCTACAAGGATCATGGATCGAGTTCATCATCAACGGACTCAAGAGTAGCATTGGGAAAAAGGTATTTATGTCTCTTTTATCGTTGCATTATAAACATTAGTTAAGAGAGCTTTGCATCAGAAATAATCTCGTGTTGCTAGACCCACTCTAGGGCTAGATAGATTGCCTCTGTTCACAGAGGGGATTTATCTTGACAATAGAACTAGCGACTCCACTAGGGACCTTTAGCATTTTAGTCCTCCTTCCTTGAACTGATCTTGGATCACTTTCACCAATTTTTGAAATTTAAATTTGCTTAGGCCTCTCTCAACTTGTATAAGGATTGATAGTCACTTCACTGTGTCAGGTATGGTGTTTGTGTGAGACTCTTTTTATTTTTTCCTTGTTTTTAGCAACTAGCTCCCTTTCTGTTTGCACAGTAGTGCTGGCATCGCTGTTATATATAGTACAGCCATGCTGATTGGCCTTTCAACACCCTTCTTCTTAGCACAGAAGCGTTGATATCATACCTAGGAAAATTTGAGTTTCCCTTTTCATTTTCTAGAATGTCATGGCCCTTGAAGGGAGTCTGTGAGATCTCAGTGATCTCCTTATTATGTGTTTGACTTGTCTTCTCTAAGAAAGTCTTTTTTGTCTCTTTGATTTGTTTGCAAGTTTGGTAATCCTCACGATTTCAAACACTTTTTGTTGCATTGCTCTTGCCTTGTTTCGAAGTGAATTTTTGTATGCTCTAGTCATCTCTGCATATCTGATCTTCCCTTCAGTTTAGTGTCAAGCATAGGATCACAAATTGTTTGGCGCACAAGTATAGAAGAGTGTGTTTTTTTGTCTAAATTCAAAAGGAATTGGAAGTGATTTTCATTTAGTTTTGATTTATATTATCTTTATCGTTTTGAGAAGAGTGGAAAATATTTCATTCATGCATTCTTTAAATCAATTGTTGGTTTTGTTTGATTGAAAGAAAAGTGAAATGATTTTAATTTCTTCTTTCATTCATTTGTTTTGCTTTTTATTACATTTCAAAGTAAAAAAAAATGTATCTTTTGTGCATCTTAGTGAAAAGAAAAGAATTTTCATTTTTCAATAAGTCGCATCTATTGGGAAAAGTGAATTCGATTGAAAAGCATTGCGTTTCGTAACTTTGAACTATTTTGGGTGGGGAAGCATTATTGTTGCTTCATTGATTACATTTTTGCTTGTCTCTCTTCCCTAAATAGTTTAGGATTCATCAAAATGGAAAGCTTTATTTTTTTGCATTTAGTCTGCACTATAAGGATTTCAGTGACACTTGTTTTGAGCCTTGAAACTGAAAATTTAATCAATATCAACTTAAAATGAACCCAATTTACCTTAAGGAGCATTGGCATTAACGAGAATATTTAGTGGTCTAGGCTAGCGATGTGTTCTGGCATCGTTAAATGTAGGAGCTGTCGCTCACGGCGTGCGTTACAACCCGGGGGTGATATCCCGTCCCACGTATGGAAGTATATTGATGTATTATAAGTATATTTGGGGCACTATCATTGAATGGTTACACATTAGATGGCACTACTACGGACTGGACTCCCACGTACTATCGATTATATTTGGGGAGACACCACTAGGTTGCAAGCCTGCCATAGGTAACTAATTCGGCCACCTTGTAAATGTGATATAACGAACACATATTTCAAGGAGATTGGCTGCCGTATGTTAAGTCCTTGGTCATTTTTAAATCATTTATCACCAAGGTGTGTATTGAATTTCACAGATACTTGGTAAAAATTTATGCCTAACACACCCTTTTTATTTATTTATTTGTGTTAATTATAAAAGTAACTGCCCACAAAAACATCTCACTTGTGAAATTATCTAGCCTCATTATTGCTTGGTAAATTGTGAATTTGTTCACCTCTTCCTTATTTGATCTTCTTTTGAAAGGTCATCATGGCTGAATCGTTAAATTCTCCCAGTCACTCCTCTGATGGATCTCAAGAACCGCCTCTTTAGGTCCCTTAGTTTCTGGTTAGACCCCTTGAAGTGCAAGGTAAAGAGCTTGGAATTTTCATCAGTGTTCAACCCATATCATCTTGACCACCGCCCGACGATCCTCCTTGGATGACATCATAAGACTCTGAGCTGGAAAGCCCTGAACCATATGCACAGTTCTTGGCGTTTCCTGAAAATCCGCTCTTTGATCTGATTGTGGTCTCACCTCAACAACCTTATAGTGCTTTTGATCAACCCAGAATCCCATTTCGTGCTTCTCTAGTAGCATCTTGCTCTATTGTTTGTCAGTTGTTTCCTGATGAAATGGCATCCAATGCTGACGATGTTCCATTCGTGAGTGCTCCTCAAAGAACTCTTCAGGAAACATCATGTTCTTATAACCTATAAGTTGATTCATCATTGTTCCCCTCCAAGGGCGAGCTGTTCAAATCCACACCTCACGATTCAGATAGTGGGACCAAAATACGTTCTAGTCATGTTGTGTCCATGCTCCTGCATGGTTAGACCTCTTTGGGAAACCTTATTTCTGGAGCTTCCTATGGTACACCTTTATTTGTGGATCCCGTCTGGTCAACGAGTATCCCTCTATCATCCGACCCATTATTCTTGAATGTGGCTATTGTGTCTCAACCTGTTGTTCGACCTATGGTCACCATTGGTCAAATGACCGTGTTGATAAGATCCTATGTCCCCTATTCGCCATCTACGATTACTGTATTTCCACCACTTAGTGGGAAATCCATAGTTTCATGTGTGTCTGGGGGGTAATATAACCCTCTTTATGTGCCTCCCCTGTTGGGAGGGGGGCAGCTCAGTTCTGGGTCTATTCTTGGGGTAGCACAACCTCATGCTCAATATTCTCAAGTTCAGCAACCCCTTCAGCAACCAAACATATTATATTCGTATGTTCAACAACCTAACATTCCTTATGATCAACGACTAAATGTACAATATCAATATGTTCCTCAACTGAACGAGTCTTAGCAGTACATCCAACAGCCCCATCCTTCGGTGAGTGTTTTTGCGACTAATCCTTAGTTTGGTTATTACACCCAAGATGGTCTAAATCTCCTTATGGGTCAATCTGGTCCTTTCCCCCATCAGTCTAGTGCTCAATACCAGTTGTTTCCTCAAGGTCAGTACCAACAACCCTAGTCTGGGCCTCAACTTGGTGCTTCATATCAACAAATTCCTTAGTACCAGCAGGCCCAATGAGAACCTCAGGCTAAGCCCTATGTTCAGCAAGGACCACAGGTTAGACCCTATGTTTAGCAGAGACCTCAGGTTGGACCCTATGTTTAGCAGAAATCACAGGCTGGACCCTACGTTCAGCTTGACCAAAAACTGGACCTCATGTTCAACAGTGATCTTATCCTGGATCATATGTACAACAAGGTTCAAAGCCTTATTTCCCACATGGGTATTATCAACAACCCCAGAAATGTCCCTATCAGAAATATTTGCAGCAAGGTCCTTACCATCCATGGGGGCAATATACATATCCAGGACATAATCCGCCCTATTGGGGGTAGAACACATATCAATCAGGTTGGAACCTCTGACCTTTTTTGCCTCATCATACGCCCTTGCCATTCTTGGCTACCTTGGAATTTCCAGACATGTCAAAGTTCACAAATGACCCCATCTTGCATTGGCCGCCAATTCCAACTAATATTCCAGGAGATTGTCCAAAGTTCAAAGGAAAATCTAGGGTAGACCCTCAAACCCATGTTATGACATAACACTTGTGGTGTTCCTCCAATTCTTGGGTCGGTGATTCTATTCATCTTCATATTTTCCAACGTACTTTGACTAGTACGTCGGCCAAATGGTATATTGAGCTCCCTCAAAGAATTTTCTTAGATTTCAATTCCTTGGCTATGGGTTTCCTCACTTATTTCCAGCTACCTGTCTGGTATGAAACCAACACCCATCTTCTCCCTTAGTTGAAGCAGTCAACTGCTACGCATATTTCAGATCAAATTCATGAATGGTGGCATTGTCGCCACCTCATCAAATTTGAGATCCCTGATTAGTTTTTGACTGAATGGTTTACGAAATCTTATATTCCCGGGATTGCAAAATATATTGCAATGGGTGGGTGTGTCACAAAAGAGGAGGTCATTTCTAGAGCTCAATACCTCGATTTGGTTTATTCCCAATATAGGACTCTTTATGAGTTATTACCTGATGCATCGTGACCTTCGACCGATCCCACATCGTCTCAGTCTCCTGTTACACCTCTGGTATATGGTGTTATTGGGATAATGGCTCATACTAATATTAGTGTGCCTACAACTTTTTCGAAGTCTAAATCCACTGCTGCTGCTGTGCCCCCTACTCCTAATAACCCAAAAAATCTTGCTAAAACCTCAGAGGTAAATGATGTTTAGTATACCGCACCAAATAAATCCTCGAAAGGTAAGAAAAAGAGTAAAGGCGAGTCTAAATCCGAAAACCCTAAACATGATTCAAAGAAGTCATATGTTGGTGATTCTTCAACACGTAAGCCCAAATATCCTTGTTTAATATGTGATGACGATCATTACACCAAGGATTGTCCTCGACGTGCCAAGGTTTCCTATCTTCTGAAGGGTGCACTCGGGACTCCAGCTATTTTGAAAGAACCTTTCCCTTCTCAGCAGACACAAATGGTAGATCAAGCTCAATCATCTAGAAGCTCTCAGGTTTTCATGGATGAAACACAATCTATTTCCATTACCACGAGAACAAAATATTATCCCAATTTGTCCAAGGCTCCTCTGGAATTGGAAATTACAGATCACCCTTCCTCTTCCATGCCCCCTACCTTTGGTCCTCTCAAGATTGAGAGACTGAGTAGTGACTCCATCATCTGGCCACCCCCAAAAGATGTTCTTTAGAAACCGTTTTATAATCTGAATGTGAGAGCAGAAAAACACTACAATATTGTAGAAGATATGACTCAAGTGCCTTTGGCCATGTCGGCTTCAGAGGTCTTTTAGTTTTTCCCATCACAACAGAAGGCACTACTCTCTACTATTGGAGAGATTGATCCTACAGATTCTAATATGATTACTTTTGATCTCAAGAATTTTATTCCTCGACTCCCATCTTAGGTATTTTTTCTGATTCAAGTTACCATTATGGGAATTAATATTCATCAGAATATCATTGATGAAGGCGCTTTGACCTGCATCATGTCTCTTGCATGTTGGAAATCCATCGTTTCTCCCCGATTGAGTCAGTCCCTGAATACCTTAGAAGCTTTCAATGGTAGAGGTTCTCAACCATACGGTATTATCAAGGCATTTCCCATCTTGTTGGAGGTGAAACAATAACCATGCAAGTTGAAATGGTGGACACCAACTTGAACTATAATCTCCTTCTTGGACGTAGTTGGACAAACGTTATGGTTTGCGTGGTCTCCACCCTTTTTCGCATCCTTCGTTTCCCTCATCAAGGGAATATAGTGATTGTCGATCAATTGGCTCTTCCCCTCTGATTCTTTAGTAGGAAAAATACTTAATGTTGGTAAGACTGCTACTCCTTATGAGAACATCGGTCCAGGTTTGTTCAAATACTCACCTCTTATGGGAGGTTTTCCACTTCCACCTTCAAATTTCAACTCCGTCAACATGATTTCATGTGGTCACGATCCATGGATTGTTCCCAATCCCGACCAGCTCAATATTTTTGGTGATGTTATGCCTCTAAGCCCAGCTAAGAGAATGTATCAAAGTATCCTCGTGAATTTTGTGGATGCATCCAAAACCAACAATCATTTGGTTTCCTCTCTGGATACTTATGCGAAGTCTCCCTGGTTTGGTTCTTGGGACTTTTATGATCCCTTGAATTATACTTTCCCCACCGACGAGAGTATCGTGGAGGTAATGTCTCTTGATGAAAATCCATGGGATGATGGATGCCATTGTTCCTCATTTCTCCCAATCCCATGTGACATCTTCACCTGTCTAGAATCCCATGCTTCTCCTGTATTGATTGGCCCACTTCAGAATCTGGCTTTGATTCATGAAGTGTTTTCTAAAGGGAACATGGGAAATATCACTCCGACCATTTTGATCGACATATCTGTCAAACCAGGGATTGTCAAGAATTTTCATATCAATCGATCTTGTTCTCCAGATGAGATCAAGATTTATACCGAATTATTTCAGGAATTCCACAATGTCTTTGCATGGTCATACAAATAAATTCCTGGCATTGATCTGAGTATCTTTGTAGAAAAAATTCCCACCTATCTGGATTCGAAGCCCGTTCATCAACGACTTCATCCTGTGCACCCTTGAAAGGCTGCTGCCATAAAGGGTGAAGTTGAAAAACTTCATAAAGATGGTTTCATTTACCCTATACCATTGATGGATTGGGACTCAAATATTTTTCCTGTCAATAAGAAGTAAGGGACCATTAGGGTTTGCATTGATTACCGTGATATCAATCGAGCTTGTCATAAGGATAATTACCCCTCTCCTTTTATCGACCAGATCATTGATGAATGTGTCAGGAGTGAGATTTTTTCCTTTATGGACGGTTTATCTGGATATAACCAGATTAACATTGCTCTAGTTAATTAACACAAAACCATGTTTATCTATCCACTCAGGACATTTGTCTATAAAAATCTCCCTTTTGGATTGAAGAATGTCGAGACCACCTTCCATCGAGTTATGTCTTATGCTTTTCATGACATCAAGCACATATTTTAGCCATATCTTGACAACCTTCCTGCTCATGCTGTTAAATGTCCAGATCACCTGGAAGACCTTAGGGCTATCTTCCTTCATTGTCGACACTATAATATCAGGTTGAATCGTCATAAGTGTGTCTTCTGAGTCGAATGCGGTCAGCTCCTGGGTTTCATGGTGTCCAAATAAGGCATCTGCATCGATCCTCTTAAAGTCGAGGAAATCATTAATTTTCCTCCTCCCTCTTCCATTCATCAACTATAGATTTTGCAGGGGAAATCCAAATTCCTTCGCCGCTTCGTACTGAATTAAAATAAGCATTCCAAAGGCCTTATGTGCTTATTGAAAATGGGAATCCCATTCTTATGGGATGAAATTTCTCGGAGCTCTTTTGATGCATTGAAACGAGCCCCCATTACTGCTCTGCTACTGCATCCTCCCAATTATCACCGCGATTACTACCTGTATTTGGTCGTTGTCAAAAAAACTATTGGTATGGTGTTGGTTTAGGATGATGACGATAGTCAAGATCATGTAGTGTACTACTTGAGCCGCAATCTCTTTGATACTAAGACTCGTTATGCTCATGTGGAGAAACTCACACTGGCTATTTTCCATGTTGTTCAACGTTTCTGTCACCACATTCTCCTACGCAAAAATTTGGTGATTTATGATTTCAATCCCATCAATTACATTCCCACACGCTAGTTTCTTGGGGGAAATTACTCGAAATGGATCGTTATCCTTCAAGAGTTTGACTTAGAATTCACTGCTACTAAGTCTAAGAAACCCCTAGTATTTGATGAGTTGATCTATGATCTTCCCACCATGGATGATCCCACTCCTCTCGATGAGTCCATCCTCGATAAGAATCTCTTTCTCATTAGTACTATTCATCCATGGTATGGAGACACCATTGTCTATCCCCAAACCCAAAATTTTTGGCCAGAGCTATCGCACTCTTAGCGATGACGAATTTGCTACCAGTCCCAAACTTACCATGTTGTTGGAGACATCCTCTATCGCACTGGTATTGACTCTGTCCTCCATAAATGTTTGAATATCAAGGAAGCTAATAAATCTCTCAATGTATTCCACTCTGGGGCTTCTGGTGGTCACATGTCTGGTTACGCTACCGCTCAGAAGATCCTTCGTGCAGGGTATTTTTGGTCGTCTATTTTTAAAGACTACATTATTCCAGTATGGAAATTCCATAATTTCTAGATATACTCTCAGAAAGAGCACACCCCACCCTCACCCTTGCACCCAGTTGTGACCGTCGGACCTTTTTCGAAATGGAGCATAGATTTCAAGACTTGTAACCCTCACTCGACCGAGGGGCATGGTTATATCATCGTTTCCATTGATTATTTCACTAAATGGACCAAAGCGATGCCTACATATGATAATGAAGGTCTAACTGCAGAAAAATTCTTATTAAATCATGTCATATCTTGGTTTTGTGTCCCGAAAGTGATTGTCACTAATCATGGCTCTAATTTTCATAATCATATGATGACAGAGCTCACTGCTCAGTTGGGGTTATGTCACGATAACTCCACCCCTTATTCTCCACATGCCTATGGTCAGGTTGAGGTTGTCAACAAAGTCTTGGTGACTATGCTTCAACGTAGAATTGGTAAGAACAAATGAGATTGGCACCTCATGATTTTCTCAGCTCTTTTGGCATAAAAACCTCTGCTAAGACTACCACCGGATTCACACCATTCCAATTAGCGTGCGGTCTAGAGGCCACTCTCCCAATCGAGTGTGAGATTCCTTATCTGAAGCTAGCTATCAAACTAATTCCTGGTACTTGGCCAAAAGAGGAAATTTTTTTGTACCTCAAGCGTCTCGAAGAGACCCGAAGGCTTGCTGCTTTAGTTCTTGAAATGAATAAACAACGAGTTAAGGTTCAATATGAAAAATCCATCACCCCTCGCATTTTCTCTGAAGGTGACTTGGTCCTACTTTATGACCAAGCCCATGATAAGTTGGGAGTAGGAAAGCTCGAGCCAATGTGGCATGGGCCCTATATCATTCAACGTGTATTAGAGCAAGGAGCCTATGAGCTAGCAGATTACGAAGGCATGGATGAGCCCTGAAATGGGCTCTATCTGAAAAAATATTACGCTTAAGCATAAGTGTGATACTTTGTACATTAGTGTTTTATTCATTAGTGTGCTTTGAGTTGATTTTAGTGTGATTGTTTGCCTTGTAGACATGTTTCCTCTGCTCACCTTGTGTTCCACTTGGTTTTCAGATGTCTTCGAATCATTGTGTTTGTTTTGCTGATGGCGCTTATCGTAGCACACAGAACATGTCTTCCACACCATGGATCAAACAACTAACAATATTGTTGAAGATAGACTCATCTTCAATGCCATTGATCTTGGGATTATAGATTTGGTTGTTAAGTTAGAATCACAACTCATTGTGTTACAATTAAATGGGCATTATTCTATGCAAAATACTCAAATTTTGCGTACGTATTTGCGTGTTAGGTTATTGGAATTTTTTTTTGATTTTATCACATATCAACATATTCCAAGATGTTTAAATATATGAACAAATACATTAGAAAAACATGTGTTAAATAGACATTTGCGCAACATGTAAAATCAAGGCATCATCATGATAAACAAGTAGCCATAGAAACATGCATATATGTATGTGTGTGTGTGTGTGTGAAGTGTGTTACATCCAAAATCTCAAGAAATGTGTTATGTTACAAAAATGGCTCTCTGAACCTACATCAATAAAAAAAATGTAAAAATAGGGTTGCTATCCACCCACATGGTGCTCATGGTAGTAGGTTATTGCTCGAATCACTCACCAGAGTAATCGACGTAGTCTGCCCGGAACTCTGACTGTATTATAGAGGAGAGGAATAACCTGTTTCTGAGTTTTTATTAATAACCCAACGTTTCAGATTGTCTATGTGAGTCCATCATCAGGGGTAGAACGTCAAAAGTTCCTTGAAAAAATGAGAGAATAGGGCAGAGGAATGTATAAATAAATAGTGGATCATGAGGAAACTCATGAAAATTTCATGAGAGTCGGCTTATGTCAGGAGATATTTTTTAGGAAAATATCTAATTAAGTTTTATTTATTATTATTATTTATTTATTTATTTTATTTTATTTATTATTTATTATTTATTTATTTTCTTTTTAATTTAATTTAATTTTATTTTAAAATCAAGTTGTAATAAGGAATGTTTTTTTGATTAAAATTTTATTTTTATTATTTATTTATTTACTGGAGAGCTTGTCGGATTATCCACAGTCTTACGAAACACTTATCAACGTTTCAAGACGCACTTGGTGCTTAGTTTTTGAAGAGTGTTCCGTAAGGGCCGAAGTGCGAAGTCGTTCATGCTTGATATCAGCTCCGTGCTCCTTGAGTCTCTTCTGGAGTGAACGTCCGGTTTCATCAATGTAACTTCTCCTGCATGAGCAATCAATTTTGTACACTCCTTTAAGTTGTTCTGGACTTATAACATCTTTAACTGATCGCATTATTTGTCTAATAGTTCCTGCTACTGAAAATTGTTTCGTAAGACTGTGGATAATCCCCGTTGGGATTCGAAACGTCGACAAGTGTTTCGTAAGACTGGATCCTCGTTGGGATTCGAAACGTTGACAAGTGTTTCGTAAGACTGTGGATAATCCGGCAAGCTCTCCAGTAAACAATAACCACAGGAACTTGAAAACCATATTTATTTATTTATTTTTTTTATTTTTATTTATTTTTTATTTTTTAAGGATGGCTTATGTAACTAAATAATCTAATAAATTATTTACTTAATTTATTTATTATTAAATTATATTGATATTTATTTGTTTAGATAAATTCATAATTTTAATTACTAATTTATTAAATTATTTACCTATGTTATTAATCCATTTATCTAAATATTTACCATTATTTACTTATTTATTTATTTATTTATTTATTTTATTTTTTAATTTTTTAATTTTTATTTATTTATTTTTATTTTTAATTATTATTATTATTATTATTTTTTAAAGTTTTAATTTCAAAATTATATATATATATATATATATATATATATATATATATATATATATATATATATATATATATATATATATTGATAGGGTTATGATGTGATTATACTAGAACTTTAAAAGTTTTTAATGTCTAGATAGGTTTTGATGTATTAAGGGTTTCCATGTGTTACTGATAATGAGACCATCATCACGATTTAAGTTGTTCCCTCTTTTCTCAATTTCTATAGCTTCTTTAATTTTCCTTTTTAGGTAATGGTCCTCTTTAGAGACAAGTTTGGCTTCCTCTATTTGTATGTAATGTGAGGACAAGAATGCATGTTCTGCTAAGGTGGATTTATCTGTTCGGTTATGAGCTAAGTCAGCAGCATGTTCTTTTAGTCTAATGTTAAGGGATCTCCCTGTTTCGCCAATGTATTCTTTTCCACACGAGCAAGGTATGACATATACTCATTTATGAAGCCTAGGGTTTATAGGGTCTTTAGCAGAGTCTACCATATTTAAAATAGTATTAGGGGGAGTGAAGGCAATTTTATTTTGGTACAACTTTTAAAGTCACATCAAAATTTTTTATTAATTTTATTTTGGTACAAATTTTATAGTCACATCAAAAATTTTTATTAATTTTATTTTGGTACAACTTTTATAGTCACATCAAAAAATTTTATTAATTTTATTTTGGTACAAATTTTGAATTGAATTTAACTATGGTTACATGGATTGTGGTGCAAAAAGTGAATTGCAACTTCATAAATATTATTTTATTGGTTTATCTATTATTTTATTATTTCCTTAGGAGGCCCATTTTACACCTCAAAATTCCCGTAATGATTGGTTTCTTGGAAGAAGAGTATCATAGTAGAGGCCACTACCAAACCCATATTTGAATGAGTATGGGTACATTTCGGGATCTCGTAGACCATTATATCAAATTAGGATACTAGGTTCCTAAGTGAATTATACTCGAGCCTCTAGCCAATTTTAGATATAGGGAAAATTTTAGGGGCTAATATTTGCAGGTGGGCTAATTTTCCATGTTTTTTTTTTTTAATGGTTTCAACAATTTCCTTTTTTTTCTAGAAATAATTCAACCAAATTTTATAGTATAAAATTATTTTACCTTGAAAATCGCTAAAATTTTATATAGACTAATACTAAGTAATTATAAATCTAAACATTAAAATAAAAAAACATTATACATTTTAAAATTTTCATTGTACGGATTAGTATTATTCAAGAAAGTTTATAAACTTTAAATTAAAATTCCATTGTTAAATTTTTCTCTAGTTGGATAACAAGATAACCAGGTTGATTGCATTCTATCCCTCAATTGATGCACTTATAGACGCCATCAACATCATGATAGTGCATATACTAAGAATGTACAACTCTAATCATTCACAAACATCTGATGAGAGCATTCCCTATGTGTAACACGATTATAATAGAGCTTTCCATAGCTTGACTGCCCATATCCCCTTTCAAGAAGGCTTTGAATTTCAACCATTATGTCACATTGATGTTGCACTTCCTCTTGCAGCTACACAAGAAGAATATGCACGTGTTTTGTTGAAGCTTATAAAACCACTAGTTGATTGAATGCATTTAGCAAATCCGATAGTAGGTTCATGCATATTGTATAAATCCAATGCCATGCATAAATGATGACATGATTAACATCACATGCCAAATATGTTTTACGTTGGAGATAAATTTTGGTAGAATTTACAGAAAGAAATCCTTGTTTGATCCCATCAGAAGCTTCTAACCCTGTGATATGGACCTTCCACCATCACTAAGACTGTGAGTGACAACACTTTTGAGCTTAGTATCCTCCAGTTACTTTTGTCACACCGATTATTCAATGTGGGATCCCTTCAATCATACTTTCCACTATTATTTGACACATTAGATATTTTTGAGCAGCTGACACCAACATAACTCAACCCAAACTTCATGGCATATGACACAATTGATCTATTCATGGACACAAAGATCAAGAGCACTCACAATTAGATGTTTCAAATATATTGAGTTGTTAAATTTGGCCAACTCTTGCACTATGGAAAGTGGTTCACCAACGACTAAGTTCAGCAAAAGTTTCCCCATCTCATGGAGGCAATCAACACAATGGGGACAATTTCTTCCTAAGGAGGGAATACTTGTCCAGATTGATATTGGTGATCACCACCATATTCCACTTGGACCTCCAATCTATTTCCCTTCAGTTTCTTTAATTCTTGAAAATCTTTCTATCTTTGGAATTTTTTTGAGTCCTAAACTTTCAAATCTGTTTTGAGACCCTAGGAATAATTGTTTTGGAAAACATGCCAATTCCATAGACCATAGGACAATGGATTTCTACATTTTTTTTTCCTCCGATAGATATTTATAATGAGGTAATGTGCAAGCCAAATTAATACCATATGCCCAAATTATGACCCTGAGAATTTTACGTCCCAACTAATCCTAATTGGCCCTACAAACGCTTTGCACTACATCTTCTATAGTTAGGTTTTTATGTTTATTATTTCCCATTATTTTTCAATAATAAAAATCCCTCTGAGCTTCATTGTAACATAGTTCATAAAGCATGTATCCATCACGTCTCTTCTCATGAACCTTTTTCCTCTACCTTGAAATCCTCTTCATATAGAATCACTTTTATATTCACTTTTCATAAAATCAATTTCTTGGACTTCTTCTATATCTTTTTCTTATGGAAAAACACTTTTGAAGGAAAATATCTCTTCCTTTAAGCTAATGTTTCCTTTCTTTGAGCCAACACAACATCATTCTTTCTTACTCTCCTTTGAGAAAGTAACCTAAATTCCTTCTCTTTTCCCTTTTAACCTTCAAAATTTTTGAAATTTGTTCAAATTTGAGTCTCCCAACTATCTTAGCTATGACCTTAAAACAATCCTTCTTCTCTATTTATTAGCTTAGACATGTTTTTATCCATAATGAATCCTCAACTTCCAACTTTTTTGTTTAGGTCCCTATCTTCTCGACATCCTACATAAAACACTCTCTATATCCCACGTACACACTTTTATATGCCTACTTTATCCATCCCTTCTCTTTTTACCTCAAGCCCTACTTCATTTCTACACACTCATTACTATATAAATGTTGGAGGTGTATTTTTGAAAATATCTATGTTATTAAATGCAAAATTTAATTTAAATATATTTAAGTTTGGTTGTAAATAATATTTTTATCCACATTAAATTTCATTAAAAAAAAACTTGAGCATTTTGTATTTTGGTGTTAGACTTTCATTTATAAAATGGTAGGAATATTGAATAAGAACTCAAAATATAATATTTTAATAGTAAATTTCAAGTTGATATTTGTTAATGTAAATTTATGTATTAAGCAATGATGCATATAAAGAAAATTGTATTCTTTGAATTTGAATTGAGTAAAAAGGTTGGAAGTGTGTTTTTAAAAATATAAATATTATGAAATTTAAAAGTTGATAATAGAATGGTCTATATGAAATCAAAATCTAATATTTTAGTCCTCAATTTTAAGTGGAAATTTATTAAATGACAACATAAGTATCATCAAATTTAAAATATGATTTAAATTTTTTTAAGTTTTCTAATTATATATAATTTTTAATAGATTAAAAAATTTATATTGATTTAAAGGTTTATAATATTTAATAAAAATATGAATATTATAAAAAATATTAAATGAATATTTTATTTTGAATTGAACTTATAATATTTTAAGAAAAAATATATTTATTTAACCATTAGGTTCAATTAAACGACATTTTTAGTCATTTAATTTTAAGGTGAGGACCAAGTTAGACACCAAACTAGGGTATGACACCCTTTTTTTTATGAGGCAAAGGGAGTGGCCTCTAGACAAAAATTTGACTACTAAAGTATAAAGAGGTGTCCATACTCTACCTATTTGGATTTAGAGATGTGACCTCTATAAAAGAAAAACACATTATTAATGATTAAGATCACTTAAACATATATATTTTTAATGATATATGTGTCTGTGTGTGCGCTAGGCATAGATTTATATTAATAGATAGAAAAATAAGAACAAATCGTTTTTTATCGTTACTAACATGTTATTAAGAAAACCATACGAGTAGCACAAAAGAGTTAACTTTAGCGATACTAATGTACATATGATATCTTCCTTTCAAGCCCAACTTCTTAAAAAATTCCACTTAAAAAAATACCTCCAAAGAATGTCCTTTGAAAATTAAGCCCAAAACCTCTAAAAACAATGAAAATTAAGCCCAAAATCTCTAAAAACAAAATAACTTAAAAGAAATAAAGCCCAAAAAACATCCATAAAATGTATCACATACCTCCAATAAATGTCCTTTGAATGTCACGCCAAAAAGATCCCTTACGCCCAAAAAAATCCTTTGCAAAATTAGACCAAATGAAGAAATGTGCAAAATTATGTGAAAATAATGAATTTGTTTACGTCAATTTATATTGCCCCGAAATGTATTTTTTTAGGGGCCTCATTGAATTTTTCAACCGATGTAAAGTCAATTAAATTTTCGGCCGAAATTTTGTAAAAAAATAGATCAAACTTTGTGTCGTTAGACTTGATGGGCTGTTGGGGAAAAAAACAATTTAGCCAAACTTTTTTTGAAAGTTTGGCCGAACAAACACGTTTGCAATTACACAGAACCGAGCTTTGAACACATTTCTTAAACTTTGGACTGATTAAACTCCATGAAAATTTTTCAATTAACTGTCGGAACGAAGACAAGCATTTGGAGAATTCAATCTACTTTCACAAAATATAAATTTTATGGGATTTCATAAGTATTTAATAATTTTAATTAATTTTGAAATAAAATGGGTGCAAAAAATTTCTGAAGGTCACTATGATTAAGTGAAATGAATATTTTGTATCTTCCAAAATACACTATGAAAAAAATTGAAAAAATTATGGTGCATTACATTGGTCTGTCGTCTGTAATGGGCAATTTTTATATTTTTAGTTTATAACTTATATGTGGAGAAATTTTGTGCGTGCTGAAACATATTCGATATATGTAGTTTTCCGTATTGGATCAGTTCAAAAAATTCTAGTAATTATGATATGCATCAGTTGGTTTCATAAATATAACGAAATGGAAGTAGACTCTGTCTAGATTGTTGTAACAGATTTTGTTTCTCAAAAACAAATTTTTTTCAAAGAATACACCAGCACATATTAACGTGACTTTTTATGAATCTTTTGATTGTTAAAAAACACAGACTCGAAGAAACGCTAAGTTGAAATATCAAATGTGTATACAAAAATTCCAAAAAATAAGTAATAGAAATCTAATCAAATTTCTGACAACTTTATTTTTATCGCAAAATGAAATTCTAAACAGAAAATTTGTTTTGGCTTGCAGAAAGTTGAAGAACAGAAAAAAACAATTTTTTTTTCTCAAAAACGGGCAAAAAGTGTAACCCAACTTCACATTTTCACCGAAACACAAATTTTTTTGATAGAGTCTAGAAATATGCTACAAAATTGACACATATATTTCTTATGATTGTGATATTTCTTGCTCCTAATATAGAAAATAAAATAAATAAAATGAACTTTTAACATGGATAATCCCCATATATAGTACCATGTGGCCAAATTCCCTCCTCTAAGTTGGAAAATTCCAAGTTAGTAATTTTCTTTATTAGCATGGAGACTGAGTCATTGAGTTTCCTCAACTATAACTGCACATTATCAATACTCAAAAGGAGTTCTAGTTGGGCTTCTAGGAATTCCAAAAGCACCTCACCCATGATGATTTTGACCTACCAATACAATTATACAATATACATCTATTTGGTTTATCAAGTGCATATTTTTCTATTTTTTTAGTATCATACCACTTCCATAAACAATAAATATTACAATTTTCTAGGTATGTGGATTGTTAAAAATTCTCGTTTGTTTTCAACATCCTCTCATGCTCTTGAACATTAAAAATATTATTGCGCCAAGAGTGATCAGGTGCTCATAATTATGCTAAAAAATGAAATTTTTTTATAATGGCGTGGAACTTGAACAAAGGGGTAGATCTCATTGTTATGAATTCGGCACAACTCATTTCGCAGAAAACCAACACTGTATGCTCCCAGGAGCATGTTATGTCCATTTTATCAAACGGGAAATTTTTTTGAAACAAAATGTAGAACATACTAGTCAATAGTCTGTACTACTGACTTGACATTCATAGTTAGCAAGTTGACTGGTCGAAGGGATTTCCTTTCGTGAATCAGGTGGTGCCAAGTGGCAGGATGTTAGTGGTTTTTTATGGCGTGATTTGATTGGTTGGAAACATGGCCAACCACATGTTGCCACATGGGCCAACTGGAAGCCACCACGTGGCAGCATTGGAGGCCACAAAATTATGTTAAAGTTCAAATTGCATTGGACATGGGTCAAACTCCGAACCTCTCTCGGCACAGTGCACTGCATTACCGTTAGACCACATGTATTATTTATTAATACGAAGGCTTAGAAATTATGTTATGATGTAAATGGAGAATGTATGGTTGTAGGGGTGAGGTCTTAGCCCCAGCCCCCCAAAACACGTTTCATATGCTGATATGGCTAGGAACCAAGGGCGCTCAGAGCTTAGCCACTTGAGAAAACAGCTAGCTGACCCAAATCATTTCAATGTGAACGACACCACAGACTCAACCCTTTACCATGTGGTTAAGATGAAGGCCTCAACACTAGCCACCACCAAACCATTTCAATATGACCACTAAACTTTTAATCGTCAGTGGTTAGTTAACCCTCCAACACATATTATATATAAACAAATGTAAGTGCACTAATACCAAAATAGTTTGAAGTTTGGATTTTAGATGCAATTGTCCATTTTCATTGTCTGACAATTTCACCTGGAATTCTCGGATATTCTCACCCAGTTAGACTAATTAAGGGCGAAAATGTAGGACTGGTCGGGATTTTAGGAAAATTGTCGATTGGTCAATATTAAAACTAGGGAGGCACATAACTTCTCTAATTTATGACTAATTTTGAATCGAAAAGAGTATATATATGCATTTTTTGGCATTCTGGTGCCTTTGGGGTAGGTGTCAGAGCTATTTGAGTAGTGTAAATGTATGTAATCACATTTTTGAGTATAATATAAGGAGGCGAAGCCATTGAAAGATGGGCCAAGTAGACGTAGCCTAGGTGGGGTGAAATCCTTTATCATGTGTTGTTGTGATATTTTTTTAATGATGTTCATGTTAGTTTTATATTGTGGTCCACTATTTTGTTAATGTTAATTTGTTCGTAAAATTTACATAAAATACATACAAACTCATGGTTAAACTTGCAATTTACTCAATAAATCCTCAAACACTTTAACAATTATGAAGACGAATTTATCACAACAAAACTAGTTTTCCCATTTAGATCAAGTTTGGTATCATAGCTTAGGTTCTCCTTGTGCAAGATGGATTTAACTGTTTTCTGAATATGATGCTTACAAGGTTGAAGCTCAAGAGAGGAGAAGGAAATATTGTGGGTGCAGGATCTCAAGTTGGGACAAGGAGAAAAAAGAAATATTGCCACAATATCCAGCCCAAAATATACCTCTATATCCATCCCAAAATCCACCTCTAGTTGTACTCCAAGCTTCAGTAAGCATGGCCCACGAAGGAGGAAATGATAACATTATAGATGATGGGAAACATATTAGGAAGGCTTTCTTTGACATGAAAAACATGGTGAAAGTCATCTATGAACAGATGAATTAAATTATGCAGGGTGAAGGCTCGTAGCCTCCAAAGGGAGAAGGTTCTTTAGGAGGAGGAGGTAATGGAAATGGTGATAAATCACCATCATCCTCACCACCATATTCACCTTCATCTTCATCCTCTTCCACTACTACAACCATTACTCATACTCATCAACATTCCTCAAAATTAATTGGTAAAATGGGCATGTTAAAAATTGATATCAAATTTGAGCTGCCTATGTATTATGGTGAAGTGAATATAAAGAATATTGACAGTTTGGTTTTTTAGTTGGAGGTATACTACAGGATTCAAAACCTTCAAGATGATGATAGAAATATTCAGCTAGCTTCCTTGAGACTAGAGGGTGCAACACTAGTACGGTGGGAAGCCAAGACACAAGATGAGATAAAAAAAACATGTTAATATCTCAATCTCTTGGTGTGATTTCATTTTTGCAACTAAAAGACAATTTAACTCTCTATCATATATAAGGAAAGCCATAATGGATTTCCAGAAATTTAGAGAACACAAATGTAAAAATGTGCAAGATTACACCTAATAATTTAGAATAAGGTCTCTTATGTTAGGTGTTGATTTGGAATCACAAGACACGTTGTTGAAGTGTATAGGGGGTTTACATACCTACCTAAGGCATATTATTGTTATGTTCAATCGCTCTAGTGTAGATGAGGTTTGTGTGCAAGGCACTAACCATGAGGAAAGAGGAAAAAATATTTCATAAGAGTGTAGAAAGAAGCCATTTAAGGGTGGATAGAAAGGAAAAGGTTTCAAAGGAAAATGAAATAAAAATTAATCTATTAGAAAGGAAGAAGAGAAAATAACATGAAAAAATTGTTCCAAAGAGGGTCACAATGAGGACCATTGTTGGAAGCTTCATCCAAAGATGAGGCCCAAGAAATTCAACAAAAATGGGAAACAAAAAACAACTCCAACCACTCAACGCGATTTGGGATTTGATTCGAGTGATGAAAATAAAAATACAGTCATGGGTACGAAAGGAAAAGAATCCATGGCTAGAACTAGTTCATCAAATTGTCACACTAGTTCTCCAAATGAAGAAACAAGGATTGAATTATTCCATGTGAGGGTTATTGCAAAACATACAAAAATTGACACACTATACGATAGTGTGTCTCAAGCCAATTTGATATCTGAAGACTTAGTCAACAAACTTAATATTGAAACCATTCCACATCCCAAACCATATCGATTGGGTTGGACATGCAAGAAAAAAATTATACAGGCTACAAGAAACTGTATTCTTTGATTTGCAATCACATCAAACTTGATTGACAAAGTTTAATTAGATGTTGTACCACTTAATATTTCAATAATTGTTTTGGGTAGTCCTTACCTCTATGATAGAAAATACATCTTCTATCGCCATGGAAAAAAGTACCACTTGTTCAAAGATGGTGTGGAGTATATTGTTAGAACTCATCGAAAAAATAAATCTTTCATTAGTTAATGCAGGACAAATGAAAAGACTAGTGAATTCAAGAAAGAATTTTGTGCTTGTTATGAGTAAACAAAAGAATGATGTTTATTATGGACCATTTCAAGGTTCTGATCCAAAGTTGAAATATGATTTCATTTAAGTGGTTAATCAAAATAATGAGATGTTTCAGGAACCAAAGGAATGAATTTTGAAGAGGAAAATCCAACATGAAACACAGTTGCAGCAATGTTGTCCACTTCATAACATTGGCATGTATAGGATGTTATTGATGGAGAGTGTTGAAATCAAAAATAAAATTCAAGTGTTTTTGGAAAAATGGATCATCCGATCAAGTACTTCGCCATGCCAGTCACCTATTTTCTTTCTGTTAAAGAAAGATGGAACATGGTGCATGTGTGTGGACTTCTATGCATTGAACAAAATTATGGTAAAGAACCATTATCCACTTCCTTGAATTGATGATTTACTAGATCAATTGAAAGATGAAAATTATTTTGCTAAGTTTGAATTAAGGAGTGGCTACCATCAAATACGAATTACTGAAGGTGGCATTTGGAATACCACATTCAAGACAAAACAAGGTTTTTCTCAATGAATAGTTGTGCCTTTTGGTTTATTTAATTCTCCTCCTACCTTCATGCATGTGATTAATGATGTATTGAGGCCATTTATAGATTATTTCATAATATTCTACATAGATTATATATTGATCTTCAGTAAATCACATGATGAACATTTCATGCATTTAAGAAAAGTGCTTGATGTCTTAAGCAAAGAACAATTTATTTTCAATATCTAAAAATGTGAATTTGGTAAAACTTCTTTGGTGTACTTGGGGCATATTGTTGGAGGAGGTGAGTTCAAGATAGACCCCTCTAAGGTTGAGGTCATTGTTAATTGGCCAACACCCAACACAGTTACGAAGGTAGGAAGATTTCGGGGAGCAGCCCAATATTGGAGAAAGTTTATTGCTAACTTGTCTTCTATTGAAGCTCCATTGCATGCATTGACAAGTGTGACGCAGGTATTCCAGTGGTTAGGTAAACAAAAAAAGCCATTTGATGCCTTCAATAAAATATCAGTTCAGTCTGAGTACTTTCATTTCCAGACCTGAGAGCATCCTTTGAGATTCAAACTCATGTAAGAGACTATGCCATGGTCACATTCCTTATGCAACATGTTAAGCCCATTTCATTTCATTTGGAAAATTTCAATGGTGAAGTGATTAAATATCCTACATATGGCAAGGAGTTTTATGCATTGGTGCAAAGTGTGAAAAAGTGGAAACACTTCTTGATGGCAAAGGAAACCATCATTCACACTGATCATCAACCATTGCAATACTTGCAATCAAAAAGTAAGTTGCAACAATCAAAAAAATTTCGATGGATGGGTTTCCTACAACAAATCCACTTTGTCATAAGGTATAAGAAAGGTATATACAACAAGGTTGTTGATATGATTTCTAGGCCTATTGTTCGTGCAACTACTTTACTCAAGCATAATTTAGTTTTGCATGAAATTTATGTTGAGAAATATTCATTTGATAATGACTCTCAAGAAGTTTATGAAAACTTGAGTCAAGGCAACCAAGTAGAGGAATTGGATTAGCATGTACATAATAACTTGTTGTATCATTTCGACAAGATTTTTATTCCATAGGGGGAGAGAGTGAATGTCGTAAGGGAAGCACACACTTCTCTTGTTGGTGGAAATTTTAGTATAAGAAAAACAATGTCACATCATCAAAGATATTGTTATTGGCCTCATATGCTTGAATTTGTGTCACATTTCATTAAAGGTTGGTCATTGGGTGCGTCTGTTAAGCCTATAAATAGGAATTTTGGATTGTACACACCACTTCTCGTACCTTCATGTCCATGGGAGAGTGTTTCTATTGATTGTATATCAGGTCTTCCATTGTCAAAAGGAGGTCATCATTATTTTTATGTAGTTGTGGATAGGTTCAACAAGATGTGTATACTAATGCCATGTAAAAATAAAATCACAATTGAACAGACAACTCAACTATTCTTTTAGCATGTTTGGGTTCATTTTGGGTTGCGTAGATCCACTGTTAGTAATAAGATTCTCGATTTGTTGGGATTTTTTTGTCAAGTTTGTGGGACTTGATGGATACCAAGTTGAAAGAGAGTACAACCTTTCATCCAAAAATAGATGGTCAAACCGAATTGGTCAATCGAAATATCATACATCTTCTTTGAGGATACTACAACAAGCATCCTAATTTGTGGGATGAACAGTTACATTAAATTCAACCAGCTTACAATCATGCAAAACTCTCCTCTACACAAACATCACCATTTGAGACATGTCTTGGATACTTGCCTAGATTTCCATTGGATTTCAGTTTCTGGAAGGATGTTGCTATTGATGGCCACATCGACATAGAAAAATCCAAGAATTTTATAGAAGAAATCCAATTGATACATCAAACAGTTCAATATATGGTTGAAGAGAGGCAAGGTAAGCACAAAGCAAGGAATGAAAAGCATAATTTAAATCACAAGTTCCAAGTTGGTGACAAAGTTTAGTTTCACATTAGAAAAGAGAGGCTTCGAGGGGGAGGTGAAAAAATTAAACCAAACCATTATGGTCCTTTCATAATTTTGGAAATGATTGGTGACAATGCCTTCAAGTTAGATTTTCCTTCATATTGATCTATTGTTAATGTTGATAACTTAAGGTCGTATGAGCCTCTGTTGATTGAAGATCAAGGAGAAAATGTTTATATTCCATATATTGAATACTTTTCTCTAGAATACCTTGATGAGCTTTAACAATACACCATTCTTGACAGAAGAACAATCACATCAAAAAGAGGGAGTGTAGACTACCTTCGTGTGGGGATGAAAGGAACAAATCCTTCTAAGGAAAAATGGATCGATATCAGAAAGTTGAGGGAAATATACCCTCATCTGCTGAACAAATGAAAGTGATATTTTAGGCTCCAAAATCTTGCAGTGGGGAGGAGTGATCAGGTGCTCAAAATTATGTTAAAAAATGAAAGTTCTCAGAATGGTGTGGAACTCGAATGACCGCGTATTCTTTGTCGTTCTGAATCCGACACAACTCGTTTCATGGAAAACCGACATAGTATGCTCCCAAAAACATGTTCTATCAATTTTTTCAAACAGGAAAAGGTTTTGAAAAAAAATGCAGGGCAACCTAGTCAACAGTGCGTACTTCTGACTTGGCATGCCCAGTTGGAAGATTGAATGTTCAAAGGGATTTCCTTCGACGAATTAGGTGGTGCCAAATGGCATGATGTGAGTGGTTGGTTATGGCACAATTTTATTGGTTGGAGATGTGGCCAAGCACATGCTTCCACGTGGCCCAACCGGAGGCCGCCACTTGGCAACACGAGATGCAAAATAAATAAATTTAAGGGTCAAAAAACACTAGGTGTGGGTCAAAATCTTGACCTCTCTATGCATAGCACACCACATTATCATTTGACCACATGTATAACTTATTAATACGAAGGTTTAAAACTGATGTTATGGTGTAAGTGGCAGTGGTATGGTGATAGGGGCTAGGGCTTAGTCGTGGCCCCCAAAAAATACATTTCATATGACCATACTGCAGGAACCAAGGGTGCATAGAGGTTAGTCGTCTGCACAAACCGTTAATCGACCCAAACTATTTCAATGTGACCACTGAAGCTTTAACCGTTGACGATTAGTTAACTGTCTGATGCATATTATATATAAAAAAATGTAATTGTGTCAGTACAAATATAGTTCGAAATTTGGATTTTCAGCATCATTGTGCATTTTAAATGTCCAAAAATTTCTCCCAAAACTCCCAGAAAATGTCGCCCTGTTAGCTGAATTAAGGGTGAAATTGTAGGACCGGTCAAGATTCTACGAAAATTGTGGAATAGTTAGCAGGAAAACTAGGGAGGCTCATAACTTCTCTGGTTTTAACCAATATTGAATAAGAAAGAGGTTATACAGGCATTTTTGGGCATGCCGGAGCCATTGGAATAGGTTTTAGAGTTGATTGAGCAATGTGAATATATGTAATCACACCTTTGACCGTAATAGAAAAGGGCCAAACCATTGGAAGATGGAACAAGGAGATGTAGCCTAGGCGGGTTGAAATTTTTTATTATGTGTTATTGTGATACTTTTTCAGTGATGTTCATGTCTATTATATGTTTCTCTTCAGTTTTTTTAATGTTATTTGGTTCATAAAATTTACATAAACACATAAAAACTCATGGTTAAACTTGCAATTTACTTTATAAATCCTGAAGCACTTTAACATATTCTGAAGAGGAATTTAGCGTAAAAAAATCACTTTTCCCATTCAAATCAGAGAGGCACCCTATGCAAGAGATTTTGTAATGTAAACATAAACATTTTAACTAGGTAAAACAAAAATTAAAAAAAATAATTTATAGTTGGAGCCCATGGTATTGTCCATGGTATTTTTCCATGATATTTTTATGATTGAGCCTATTTAAAGGTTTTATTAAATCCATTACGGAATGTAATAATATGAGCTTATTTCCATCTAGACTTGATCCCTCTAGGTCCTTCATAGGTCGAGATTTAAGATGAATCTAGGCTCGTATAATAATAATAACAAGAACAAGAACAACAACAACAATAATAATAATAGAAGAGAAGAGTTAAGATTCACTATAATATTTTTATTTTAATAACATTAGATTATTTATCTTAAAATGGTAGTTTCTATTCATTATTATATATTATTGATTTAGTGATATGTTTTTTCATGCTTACTCTATCTCATATTTATAATAAATGAGATTTATTTGTATAGACATCTTGTCACGGGTATTGGATTTATTATAAAAGAAGGAATACTTCTTTAAATGGATTATTTTTCATGGAATTCTTATCATTATCAAGGGATGAAATTACTTGTATTTATGTTCTTAATCTATTTGTGGATTTTTCTTCGTGACATTTGGTTTAAGAGTATATGATTCTAGGGATTTTCTCCTTCAAATGGGTCATGCTGGCATTTCTACTATACCTTATTCCTAGGAATTTTAGAAAGATAAATGTTTGGGAGCACGAGTAGACATAAATAAGTACCATTGTTATAAATTTCAAGTTTTTTTTTCACAATACATGTATAGTTATAGCCTATGGAAACTAGGGTTATCAAATCATCCTAAAACTAGACCCAAAAATATCTTCTTAGTAGTGGGGGGGAGGGGGGGAGGGTAGGGGGGCACATATAATATATTGAAATATTTAATCATGAGAATATATATCATAAACCTTGTGTTAAAAAAAATTGGTTGTGATTCTTCATAATTTTCAAGTTACATAACGTAGAAGTTCTTATTATTAACTAGTCCTACAAATAGTCTAAAAAAATGTTCCAAGTTAAATAGGAGTATAGGATTCTAGAAAGATCCAATTTTATTACTATTCGTTTCATTAGGAAAACATGGATTATATTATCTTTCATCTGAATTTTAGAATTATATTAAAATAATTGAACATGTGGGATTCTATATAATGTTTCTTTTTGGAAAGAGCTAAGAATAATTTTTTTTTGGGAAAGTTATCGTAAATTTCACTTGGGACATAAAGATTAAATAAAACCTATGAAATTTTAAAGAAGACATACCGAAATACTCCATGAAATTAATTCATGCTTAGAAGGGATGAAATGTTAGAGATATCTCGGGAGAAAGGTTTCCCAACAAGATAGTCTCCAAATTAGGGTTTTTAACATATCTTACTTACAATTGACATAAATATGATTGGAATATTAATTTTCTAGAATTGAAAGGGTGTGGTAAATAAAATTATAGATAAATATTATTGTTATCCCACATAACAAAGTTTGTTATAAAATTCTACACAAGTTAGTCCTCTAGTGACCTCAACGATGACTCATGAAGAAAGTGAACATTTGGATAACCATTTATCCAAATTGGAGAAACAATTTAATGAATTGAATGAAAACTTAATAAAATAAGATTTTTTTAGAAACACAAAAAAAATACAATAGATAGAAAATAAACATATGGAAAATAATAATGATAGGAAATAAGATGGATGAAAATATGTAATAGTTGGACCAAAATTTGGTGGTCAAGCTCATTTAGATATTGGTGAGAGGCTCCCTAAAAGACACACCATGATTAAATGGACTTGTAACAATAAAATTAGTATTCATGTTGAATAGTTAGGCTAGTAATAACCATATGTTAAGAGGATTTAACTCTAATGGTGTTGTTAATTATGGATGGGTTCTTAAGGGTATCAACTTTTCAAGTTTGAATTAAAGAAGTTTGATGGGACAAAGGTCCCTACATGGTTAATCCAAATACAAAAATTCTTTTGATTGCATAATATTATGGACAACCAACAAACAATTTATTTGGAAACTTTTTCTTTGAAACCAAAACTTTAGCAATGGTATTAATGGGTAGTTAAAAGGAATCTCCATTATTAGAATTATACTTGGGGTTTATTTACACGTGAATTTGAAGCACAATATCACAAATTTTATCAGAGATAATACTTTAAACAATTAAAAAAACTCAAGCACTTAAGTGGTGTTGAATTTCATAATTCAAAATTTTATGCATTGGCCAAAAATGTTCATAACTTTAGTCATGAACATGTGTTGAAAGCTTACATGAAGAAATTAAACATGAGCGTTTCTTAAAAAATATTAAAAATGTTATGGTTAATATGTAATCTACTATTATATTTAATCCAAGGATAGGGCTACTCACAATTATACCACTATAACATATACATAAATAAGAAACTAATTTGGGGCTCATAGGGAAACTATATCTCAAACTAGTTGAATATCATAAGATGAAATGAAAAAAATAAGAAAAAATAGACTCTGATTTGGTTGTAATAGAAGATGGTAAAAAGGGAATAATTGTCAAGAAACAATATTATACACATTAGGAAATAATTACGAGGAGGAAATGGAGGCATATGCACAAATGTGTTAGAAGAAATTTGTGAGCTTAAAGAGTAGGAAAAATATATAGAAATCATGCACAACATTGTTTCAAACATGTGAAAAATATTTGTTTATTTAATGGTGGGTTTACACGTCAAACACTTTATATTGTAGGATACATTATGAAGAAAATAATCATATTTCTTATTTATTCAAGTAGCACACATAAGATCTTTAATAAAATATTAGGAAAGTACCTCAATTGTTTTATATATCTAGTGACAAAATTTCAAGTTTTGATTGAAAATAGGAGGAGTGTTGATTTTAAAGGAATGTGCAATAAGATTAACTAAGTGTGGGAGAATATAATTAATAAATACAAAAGTATGTCATTCCCATTTGAGGAGAGGAGTTATTATTGGAGGGATTCAATGGTTGAGAACATTTGGTACAATTTCTACAAATTCTAAGGTATTACTCATGATATGCGGATCAAAAGGAATTCAATGTGAACTCAAAAGGTTAAATTATCCACCATATAAAGTCATCAACTCTCATAAATTGGAAATTATATTTAAAAAGGGTAGTGAGGAAGTGGTGGTTAGACTTTTTTCTATGGAATTCAAGTAGGAAAATAGAACTATTCTAGGAATATTAAAATAAACTTTGGAGGAACACCATAACGTCATCCAAGAAGTGATACATGTATCTAGATATCTTAACATGTAATTGAAATAATACTTGGAATTACTTATCCTAACAAAATTCCTTATAATTATACTTATCAACAAAAGGGGAAGATGAGAAAATGATATAAGACATGTTGGATTTAGAATTATTCAACCAAGTTGAAGTTTATTTTCAACTCCAATAGTAATTATGAGAAGAAAATATAATTCTTGGAGGATGCTTCTGAACTATAAAATTTAGACAAAATCACCGACAATGATAAATTTTCTTGTCTAAATATTGATGCACCAATAGATGAGCTACATTCAATGGCTTATTTTATACAGTTAGATATCAAATTACCACCAACACAAATTAAGAGAATAATACTAATGTAAACCTAACAGCTTCCTTCATGATAACATCATGAAAAATATAAAGTATTCTATTATAATAATATATGTCTGATTTGTGATTCACTAAGTAAAATAAACATGTATAAATACATGTCCTGAGTAATAAGTTATGTCCCTGGAAAAGCACATGAATTATCGTTATTACACATTAAAGAATACATAATAATTTTTTTATTCCTATAATTACATGTTTATTATTTATAACATAATAACGACTATATTGTAACCCTAGTTGTAATATACCCTTTTTTTTCTTTCACCTTTGCTTTAACCTATTTAATGGGGTTGAGGACACGAGTTGATGAGATATTTAAAACCTTCGACAATTATGTTGCATCAAGAAATGACGAATTCATCCAATGTGAATTTGTTTTGGTACTCTTTCATGAATTTTTATTTTATTTTATTTTCTTCGTTGTTGAATTTGAGGTGAATAGATATTTGGATTCTTCGACATGCAATAACACCATTGAATCTAGTTAGACACCTTGGAATATTAGCATGTTGATTCTAAGGTACTATCATTTTTATGTTTTTTGTATTAATACAATACTATAATATGTTGTTCTTTATGAATCTAATTTTTATGTTTTTTGTATTAATACAATACTATAATATGTTGTTCTTTATGAATCTATGTTTTAATGTTGTTGTGATTTATGTGAGTCATTAGGATGGTATATTATACTTTTGTATTTATTAGTGTAGCAACATCATTTGATTGACACATGAATTCAACAATTGTGATGAAAGGCATACCAACCGTCACTAAATCCATGAAAATTTCTTTATCACTAATTTTTTGAACTTATGTTGTGGAATAACTTTCACCAATAAAACTTCATTATAAATGAAACTTTAGCTTTTAGTTTTGATCCATTCTATTCAGGTGTCATTATTTTTAATATCAACTTCTTAAGACTCTTTCATTGATACAACTTCATTGATAATGATATTATATTTTCCCACATTTATTGTGTCAATTCCAATACAGTTATCTTTGTTTTAAGATTTTTGTTACTCCTTATTTGCTTTCTCTAACTTATTGATTTTCGTTAATATAGTTCTACAATGATTTCTCAAAGAATAAATTGCATCATCTTTTATTGATATATCCTTATGATGTTTCCAATCTCTCTTCTATAGAAAAAAATTATATTGTTAATTTTTTGTTGCAACTCCTTTATCTGATATTGAAAATTTTTAATCTCTATATCTTTCTTGGCTAATGTACTTCAAGTATGCACATATTCTTCATCTTTTTTGATAAGGGTTTTTTTCAAATCTTTAAGTTTCTCTTTTTGTTGTGATTCCTATATATCTTGGATTGTATAATTTTTTATGTGGTTTATATTATCTAGTGAAACATATTCTATGCACGTATCCATTATTAAATCCTATAATGTTATCCTCAGTCCCTCATAGGGGATTGTCAAAAAATTAATTTTCTTATTTAGAATGAACATATCCATTGCTCTCATCCAATTAGAATATATAATTATGTCAATATGATCAAACTGGATATTGGTGGCCCCCCACCTATTCCACTTGGACCCTCAACACTGTTTCCTTTTAGTTTCTTTAATTATAGCACAACTTTATTTTTTGGAATTTTTCCCAATCCTAAACTTCTCGATCAATATGAGGTCGTAAATGACATTTTTTGTGACCATTAACTCCCAACAAAGGTGATATTCCCAAATAGTTACCCTAAGAACTTGGCATTCTGAATCATCTCAATAATCACTAGAAATATTTGGTTCTTCATCTACTAGGTTAGGCTTTTAGATGTTTCAGGTTTTCCATGGTTTGGAGAAGTATATTATTGATGCAGAAACAAGTCCCACCATTTCCACCACCAAGTTCAAGAATATTGAGCCCAAATATCAAAAGGAGGGTGATTGTATCTTCCAATCACAGATGTGGGTGAAGGGTTCGCTGTCACAGTTCATTTTCAACAATGGAAGTAAAAATAACGTCATCTAAACTAAGGTCATGAAGTTTTTCGACCTACAAAAAACACTATATTTGTAGTTGTATACCTTCAAATGGATCCACTAAGGACGATATTTCCACATCAGCCAATAGTTCCACCTTCCCTACAACAGATTCAACCCCTTCATAGATGAGGTATTATGTGATGTTTCTCCCCTTGAAGTTTATGATGTATTATTAGCCCAACCATACTTATGTAAGCTTCATGTTGTGTATGATTCTAAGCCTCACATTGTTATCATTACTTTTGGTAGTAATTTATATAGGATCCCATAGGTAGGTTGCCCTACCACCATTTTTTTATCTCTGTTACACAATCCAATAAGTTCACCTCCTAGACCAGGATTTTTTTTTCATTTTGATTTTCTCTCATAGGTAGAGGAATATCATGTCCACATCCATGGCCCCAGGAAGGGTTCCTCCAAAAAATATAAGAAGGTGGCTAAGGTCATGGAAGAATATAAGGGAATATTATCCACACCCACAAGAGTGCCATTGCACTGTCATATCAAGAATTCAATGAATCCAACTCCCAGAGCACCTCCAACGTATCGATTAACATACCACCACTCTCTTCTATAAAATAAATAAATCAAGTGGAATATCCAAGAATTTCTACAAGGAGGTAACATACGAAAAATTCCCTCACCTTTTAGGAGCCTAGCTGTACTCGTACAAAAGAAGGATGGGACCTAGAGACTCTACATTTATTATCGAGTGCTGAATAAAACCACTTTTAGGAATATGTATCCCATCGCATGGATCGATTACCTTCCTGACTAGCTCAAATGGGCCAAGTACTTTAGCAAGAATGATTTCAAGTCTAGCTATCACCAAGTTTCAATAGAACCCACAGATGTATTGAAGACCATAATCAAATCAAAGGAGGGCCTTTTTGAGTGGATGTTCATGTCCTTTGGGTTGAAAAGTTCCCCTAAAAATTTTATGAGGCTATTAGATGAAATTTAATGGCCCTACACAAACTCATTCATCATTGTATATTTGTGTGACATCCTCATCTTCAACAAGAGTTGGGAAAACTAATTGCAGCATATTTGACGGGTCCTTCAAACCCTGCGACAACAAAAACTATGTGCAAACCTAGAGAAATGCATATTTGGGATGAAGCAAGTCAAATATCCAGTTAAATCATTAATGAGCAAGGTGTAACATCCAAGTCATTCGAGATTAGCTTCGCAAATTTTTGGGCCTTACCAATTTAAATCGAAGTCTTGTTTTGGGATTCACTGATATAACTCATCCTTTAAATCAAGTTACTAAGGGAAAAGTGAAAATACCTTTTTCCCCGTTTGAGTCCCAATAGAATGAATTCATTGAGTTGAAGCAATGCCTTTTATCTACACCAATACTCACATTCCCAAAATTTCAATAGCCATTTGAAATATACATAGATGCCTCCAACTATGCCATTTGTACATTTGTCATGCAACGAGGGCATTCGATGGCCTATCACAGTGAGAAAATATCTGATACAATTTAGAAATACCCCACCTATGATAAAGAGATGTATTCTATTGTGCAAGCTTGTCGGTAGTGGAAACATTACATTACGAGGAAGGAGATGATCATCCACACAGGTCACTAAATTTTTCAGTTTAATATAAACAAGGGAAGCTACATAATAACAAACAATAGAAATAGTCCATATACATGAAATAACTACAAGGAGGAAGCACCAATAATGTTGAGTATTTCCTTAGTCAACCACTGGTTGTGACACTAATTATTCTTCTTGACTCTTGTGGGTATAAGACTTCTAGATGACCATAAATTTAACAAAATGATCTAAAATTCACAACCACATACTAGATCTTGATGGATGGAAAGCACACTATATACTTACAACTCTAGGATGCATTGTAATTCCACCTGTAATACCTTTTTTTTCCTTCAAGTGAGAAAGAAAATATTATTTGCGAGGCAGACTATAGTTGGGTCATAACGCACTTTGGCATAGAAAATATAGTGGCACTACTGCAAAAGTATTTTTATTGGCCAAATATCCAACAGGATGTTGGAAAATATGTCAAATCCTACACTTCCTATGCGATTACAAACCCAAATATTAAGAAGCAAGGATTGTATGCTACTCTGCCTAATCCTAGCAATCCTTGGGATTCCATCTCCATGGACTATATGTTTCCTTCCTTATACCTAGCATGGAAATCATTGTGTATTTTTTGTCATTGAGATATTCTTTTAAGATGGCCACATTGGTTTCCTGCAAGAAGAGTATCACAGCAAAAGCCACTGCCAAACTCTTATTTGAATGAGTGTGGCTACACTTCGGGATCCCGTAGACCATTATATGAGATCAGGATATTAGGTTCCTAAGTGAATCCTACTCTATCTTCTGGTCAATTTTGGATACAAGGAAAAATTTAGGGGCTAATATTCACAGGTGGGCTAATTTTCCATGTTTTTTTTCGCAATGGTTTCAACATTTTCAATTTTTTCTATAAATTATTCAACCAAATTTTATAGTATAAAAGTATTTTACCTTGAAAATTTCGAAAATTTATATAGACTAATATTAAGTAATTATAAATCTAAACATTAAAATAAATAAAAAATATTAGACATTTTAAAATTTTCATATTAGGGACTAGTATTATTTGTTGTTGGGGTTGGGTCCCTGAGGACCCCAACTTTGGACAAATATTAGTATTTTTATTAGTTTTGAGTCATGCATGCTATGGAAAGAAGATTCAAGGGGACTTTGAGAGATTAAAAGTCCCTTCATGAGTTTTAATGGCTCAATGGGTAAACTAGGGGTCTCAAACCACAGTTTGAGGACTGTAGTGTGAACGCAAGAAAAGGTATATATAGAAGTATAGATCGAGTTGGAAAGATAGATAGATGCATTATTAAAGGTTGATGATAGATCTGAGAGGTTGAATCTGTAGTAGCATTTTTGTCTGAAAGTCTATTGGTGGCTATATGCGTGAAGACCTTAGTCCGGCTGTGTACAGACCCCGCTGGCTATTTGTGCAGGTAGATCTGGTGAATAGTAAGGGTTTCTCTGAACACTGATTAGTAAAGAAATTTTTTGGAAATATTGTGTACCGAATCCATCTGTGATTTTCTTCTGTGTATGAATTCATCTTTCTTTATATGATTTATGTTATCAGCAATCAAGATCTGTTTACATGCATGATTATACATTTGATGTTTAAGACATTTGCATAGATTTGTTACTTTAAAGGCTGAATGTTACATTGCATAGATCTGTTAGGGAGGTTAAAGGGATTTCATATCTATTGTCTATGCCGGCGCATAGGGTTAACCTGTGTTATTCGAACTAGGGTTTCCGGTATACACAACAGTCTGGGTAATAAGATAGATCTGGGGCCACCCATTTCATTTAATTCTCTCTCAAGGTGTGGAAAGTTTCTTCCAACACCCCCCCATACTACTTCAGGTGAGACCTTGGTTTATGCAAGAAGATCATTGTTGAAAGGCCAGTATTAAGAGGGTTTTTTTCGTTATGCGCTAACTCTAAACCTCGGTCTGGACCCCTCAAGCCAAAAAATGGTTTTTTTATGCCATTGCTTCCATCGCCACCACCGAGCTCAACTTCTGTCTCCACCTTAGGTTCCTTCTCTACTTCTATCTTTTCACACTTCTCGACTTCTTTTCCAATGTTTGTCTCTTTGGCAGCATCTGTCATACATTTTCCTGAAGTCAAGGTTGTGACAGGCTTGGTAGAACCTAGCCTGATTTTCCATGATGTTGGCCAAGTTGCAATGAATTGGTCAATTTCAGCCTCAGTCACCATGTAGGGAAGGTTGTACCATACCCTATCCACTTGCGCCCTCGATTTTCCCTAGCTACATATGACAAGTATAATGTCATTGCAGAATTTAAGGTGTCTATGCATAATGTATAGATCCATGCGCGGAAGGATATGATATGGTAAAACCTTCCCTACATGGTGAAAGAGGCCGAAATTGACCAGGTCATTGCAACTTGGCCAACATCATGGAAAAACGGGCTAGGCTACACCAAGCCTTTCATGGCCTCGACATCAGGAAAAGAGATGAGATATCTTGACAAGGAGACAGAAGCTAGAAAAGAAGCCAAGAAGGGCACAAAGAAAAAAGCAGAGAATGAACCTGAGATGGAGACATAAGTTAATCTCGGTGGTGGAGATGGAAAAAATGGTGCCAAAGAGGAGTCCCCCTGAGACACCAAGAGAGGAGATGAAACTCCCAAGGGTGTGTGCAAGAAGATACAAGGATCTAATACTGGAAGCATTGACGATGTCACCCTCACAGAGGATGATCTGGATAAAATTTTATATGCGGTCACATCTGCCTTCGAAGATAGATGGGTTGCATTGGAGGAGAATTATAAAGCTATGGTGGATGCAATACATGCTGGTCTACAGGTAATTCAGCTCAAGACAGACAAAATTCAAGTGACTGTTGCTCAGGCAAGGCTGAATCAAGCGAGTGTGAGTACCAGTATCGTCACCAGCATAGAATATAGCCAGATCTACCCATTTCCTGGAGCTGTGCTCACTTTGGAGTAGCCCGACTTGCGTGCATAAGTGAAAATGTGCTCCAAGGCCAGTATCGACTTGTCCATGTTCCCCAGTGGCAAGTTGCACACAATCCAGTCTATTATCACAGACGAACTGCAATGTCGAGAAGCACACATGCACCAGAAGCTCACAGAGGCAGAGGAGATAGTTGTAGCCTGTACACAAGAGTCTCTATGGTCTCAAACAAACTAGCAAGTAGTGGTGGCCTAGCACGCAAAGTTAGAGAGCCTAATTGATTGCCTCTGTAGTGAACTCCCCAAGGTTTCCATCTATGCCACTACTATGCATCAGAACAAAGCTGAACAATTTGTGGCTGCCTTGAAGGCCTCCCTCTTAGAAATCCAAATGATCAAGGAAGATTTTTAATAGAATATTTCAGAGTTACAATCCAAGCTCCAACTAGAAACTCCGCCCGAAGCATGAGCCCAACATACTACCCTAGTAAAGGATCCATCATCTAGCATTGCATCAATAGTTGACAGGGGAACATAACTCCTCGATACAACCATGGGATTGTGGACTTGTCTACAGAAAGAACCCCTCATCCAAAATATATCACATGATCTGTGTGCAAAGGAACAAGCATTTGATGAGCTCCAGGAGTTTTTCCCCACACTTGTTCCTACTCAGAGAATGGGTCGCTTAGAGACAATTCGGGTGCTGCGCGATGAAATTGAAAATTTTCACTGCAAGAAGCATATCCTCACCACCCATATGAATTTGTGGGTTGATTAGGCCATCAAGTTATCTTAGGACCTAGACGTTTCCGTGATGACCCTAGGCTAGACATTGCAGAGAATTGGTCTTGCAACAGAAGGACCTACATCAAAGAAGTTAGTGGATGAAGATCACAGTGTTGTTGTTCAAAGTGCAGGCATCATTATGCCCTTCACTGCATCCATTGAAGATTTGAAGACCAAGATGAAGACCCCACCTCCTCTGTGACTAAAGATGAGTCACAAGATTGTGTTGGGGTAATGTTGGAGCAGAGTCCCTTAGGACCACAATTTTGGACAAATATTAGTATTTTTGTTAGTTTTGAGTCATGTGCACTATGAAAATAAGAGTCAAGGGGCTTTGGGGTGGGTCAAAGTCCCATCATGAGTAGTAGTCAGTTAATGGGTAAACTAGGAGTCTCAAACCACGATTTGAGGACCATAGTATGAGTGCAAGAAAAATTATAAATAGAATTATAGATTGAGTCATATAGATAGATAGATGCATTGTTATAGATTGATGATAGATCTGAGAGGTTGATTTTTTAGTACAGTTTGTGTCTGAAATGCTCGTGTTGGCTCTCTACGCGGAGACCTTAGTCTGGCTATGTGTGGACCCTGCTAGCTTTGTGTAGAGGTAGATATGGTGAATTGTGAGGGTTTCTAAGAATTGTAAGGGTTTATGTGAAGAGTGATTTGTAATGAACTTTTTTGTAAATACTTTGTACCCAATTCATCTGTGATTCACTTCTGTGTATGAATTATGCTTTCTTTGTATGATTTATGTTACCAGTAATCAGGATCTGTTTGCATGCATGATTATACTATAGATTTTCAAGATATTTTCATAGATATTTTTATTTAAAGGTTGAATATTACATTGCATAGATCTGTTAGAGTGGTTAAAGGGATTTAAGATCTACTAGCTATGTGCACGCATAGGGTTAACCAGTGTTAGTCGATATAGGGTTTCTTGTATGCACGACAGACTTGTTAATAAGATAGATCTATGGTTGCCCACCTCATTTAATTCTCTCTCCGGGTGTGCAAACCTGGTTCCAACACCCCCCCATACTACTTCGGGTGAGAATTTGGTCTTCGTAAGTAGATCATTGCCGAAAGAGCCTATAGTAAGAGTGTTTTTTTGGTTACATGATAACTTTAAACCTAGGTCGGGACCCCTCAAGCCAAAAAATGGTTTTTTTGTGCCATTATTTCCATCTCCACTACCGAGATAAACTTTAGTCTCCACCTCAGGTTCCTTTTCTTCTTTTGTCTCTACGCCCTTCTTGGCTCCTTTTCTGGCTTCTGTCTCTTTGGCAGAATTTGTTGTTTTCTTTCCTGATGTCGATGTTGTGAAAGGCTTGGTGGAACCTAGCCTTATTTTCCATGATGCTTGCCAAGTTGCAATGACCTAGTTAATCTCGACCTCTATCACCATGTGGGGCAAGTTGTACCATACCCTATCCACTCATGCCCTCGATTATTACCACGTGAAGATGATAAGTATAATGTCATTGTAGAATTTTAGGTGTCTATGCATAATGTACAGATCTACAATCGCAATGATAGCGTATGGTACAACCTGCCCTACATGGTGACAGAGGCCCAAATTTACTAGCTCATTGCAACTTGGCCAGCATCATGGAAAACCAGGCTACACTCCACCAAGCTTGTCACGGCCTCGACATCAGTAAAATAGAAGAAAGATGCTACCAAAGAGACAGAAGCATGAAAAGAAGTCGAGAATCACACAGAGACAAAAGCAGAGAAGGAACCTGAGATGGATACTGAACTTGATCTTGATGGTGGAGATGGAAAGAATGGTGCTGGAGAGGAGTCCCCCTGAGGCACCAAGTGAGGAGATGAAACTCCCAAGGTTGCACGCAAGAAGAGAAAAGGATCTAAGATTGGAAGTGCGGATGATGTCACCCACACGAAGGATGATTGGTATAAAATTTCATATGCGGTCACATATGCCTTTGAAGATTGATGGCCTGAATTGGAGGAGAAGTATAAAGCTACGGTGGATGAAATGCAGTCCGGTCTACAAGTAATTAAACTCAATACGAACAACATTCAAGTGATCATTTCTCATGGAAGGTCAGATCAAGTGAGCGTTAGTACCAGCATCATCATGAGCATAGTAGATAGTTGGACGTGCCCCTTTCCTAGAGCTAGAGTTACCTTGGAGTAGCCTGAATTGTGTGCATAAGTTCAGATGTGCTCCGAGCTCGATATCTACTTGTCCTGCTTCCCAACAACAATTTACATGCAATCCAGTCTATTATCATAGAAGAGCCGTAGTGTTGAGAGGCACGCATGTACTAGTAGCTCAGAGAGGCAGAGCAGACAGTTGCAGTGCATACAAAAGAGTCTCTATAGGCTAAAAGAACCCAACAAGCAGTGGTGGCCCAATGCACAGAGTTACAGAACCTAATTGATCACCTTTATGGTGACCTCCCCGAGGTTACCATCCCTACCTCTACTATGCCTCGGGACAAAGTTGAAGGATTGGTGGCTGCCTTGAAGGCCTCCTGCTTAGAAGTGTAAGCATTCAAGGAAGATTTTGAAGGGCAGATTGTGAAGTTACAAGCCAAGCTCTAGCCAGATATTCTGCCCAAATTACGAGCCCAGCACATGACCTTGGTAAAGGAGGCATCATCCAGCATTACAACAAAAAATCACAAGGGAGCATAACTCCTGGATACAACCATGGGATTGTGGACTTATGTGCAAACATACCCCCTCATCCGAAATATATCACAAGATCTGCGAACAAAGTAACAAACTTTTGATGATCTCCAGGAGGTGTTTCCCATACTTGTTCCTACTCAAAGAATCACTCACTTACATACAAGATGGGTGCAGCACGACAAAATTAAAGATCTGCACCACAAGATCCATATCCTCACCACCCATATGAAGCCATGGGTAACAAGGCCATGAATTTATATCAGAACCTAGACGTTGTCATGAAGACCCTGGGTCAAACATAGCGGAGCATCAATCTTGCAGCAAAAAGACCTACATTGTAGAATTTTGTGAAGGAGGCTCATAGCACTATTGTTCAGAGCACGGACATCCATGCACCCTTCACTACATCAATTGAAGAGCTGAAGACCAATATGAAGACCCCACCTCCTCTGTGACTCGAGATGAGTCAGAAGATTGTGTTGGGGAACTGTTGGAGCACAGTCCCTTAAGACCACAATTTTGGGAAAATATTAGTATTTTTGTTAGTTTTGAGTCATGCGCACTACACAAAAGAAAATTCAAAGGGCTTTGGGGTAGGTCAAAGTCCCTTCATGCATTGTAATTGGTTAATAGGTAAACTAGGGGTCTCAAACCATGGTCTGATCACCATACTATGAGCACAAGCAAAGGTATAAATAGAAGTATAGATCGAGTTGTATAGACAGATAGATGCATTCTTAGATATTGATTATAGATTTGAGAGGTTGAATCTGTACTAGTGTTTGTGTCTGAAAGGCTCCTACTGGCTGTGTGCGCAGAGAACTTAGTCCGGCTGTGTGTGGACCCCACTGGCTATGTGCATGGGTAGATATGGTGAATTGTAAGGGTTTGTAAGAATTTTAAGGTTTTATGTGAAGACTGATTATTAAAGAAGTGTTTTGGAAATATTGTATACCAAATGCATCTGTGATTT
This sequence comes from Pinus albicaulis, assembly GCA_034641835.2. Lineage (NCBI taxonomy): Eukaryota > Viridiplantae > Streptophyta > Pinopsida > Pinales > Pinaceae > Pinus > Pinus albicaulis. Next base: position 1,471,019,861 of record CM076580.1, read on the forward strand.
GCTTTTCTGTATGAATTTTTTTTTCTATGGATGATTTATGTTATTCGTAGTCGGGATCTCTTTACAACCATGATTATACTATTGATGCGTAAGATATTTGCATATATCTATTACATTAAAGGATGAATGTTACATTGCATAGATTTGTTAGGGCGCTTAAATGGATTTTGTATCTACTGTGTGTATTCCTACAGGGTTAAACTATCTTAGTAAACCTAGGGATTTTGGTACGCATGATAGTATGGTTAATAAGATATATCTATGGCCACCCACTTCATTTAATTATCTCTCAGGGTGTGGAAACCTGGTTCCAACACCCCCCCATACTCCTTCGGGTCAGAATTTGGTCTGTGCAAGCAAATCATTGCCAAAAGGGCCAGTCGTAAGAGGGTTTTGTTTGTTACGCGCTAACTCTAAACTTGGGTTAGGACCCCTCATGCCAACATTCACCAATGTTTCTAAACTTTAAATGAAACGTCCATTGTTCAAGTTTTCTCTAGTTGGATAGCAAGCTCACCAAGTCGACTGCATTTTATCCCCCGACTAATGCACATATATAGGTCATCAACATGATGATAGTGCACATACTAATCATCTACAACTCTAAGCACCCATGTGCGTGGGATGAGAGTCCTCCGTTTGTCTAACACAGTTATAATAGAGATTTCCATAGCTCGACTTGCCATATCCCCTTTCAATAAGGCTTTGGATTTCAACCATTATGTCCCATTGATGTTTCACTCCCTCTTACAACTAAACAAGAAGAATATGTGCATGTTTAGTTGAAGCTTACAAAACCACTAGTTTATTGAATGCATTTATCAAATCCGATAGTAGGTTCATGCATATTGTATAAATCCAATGCCATGTATAAATAATGACATCATGAACATCACGTGCCACATAAGTTTTACCTTGGAGCTAATGTTTGGTAGAATTTGTAGAAATAACGCCTTGTTGGATCCCATCAGAGGCTATGACCCCTGTGATATGGACCTTACACCATCGCTAAGGTTGTGAGTGACAACAATTTTGAGCTTAGTATCCTCCAATTACTTTTCTCGAACCGATTATTCAATGTGGGATCCCTTCAACAATACTTTCCACTATTGTTGGACACATTAGGTATTTTTTAGCAGTTGACACCAACTTAACTCAACCGAAAATTTATGGCACAGGACGCAACCAATCTTATCATGGACACAAAGATCAAGAAAACTCACAATTATCTGTTCCACCTATATTGAGTCATTAGAGGAATTTTGATGTCTAAAATTTGCCTCCTAAGAAAAATGTAAAACTAAAATAAACTTTAAAAGAACCAATAGGAATCAAGATAATGATGCCAACCATGGGGGATGATTCACCATTTTCGAGTAAAAAACGTAAAAAGATTAAAAAATAATAAAATAATAAGCCTATTTTTTCAACTTTTATTTTCAACTTATCTCACTAAGGGTTTACTCAAATTTCAAATAGGAATACTCGTTGGATGCATAATTTAATTCCTCATCCAAGGATTACCCATGTTGCATACTTTTGATGGACCCTGCTACACGAAAAATGAGAAATAGATAAAAGAACGTGATTGTAATCACATTTTTTATGTATTTCTCATTTTTTGTGTAGAAACATCCATCAAATGTATGCAACATGGGAACTCCTTGGATGAGGAATTAAATTTTTCATCCAACGAGTATTCCCGCTCAAAATTAGAGTAAAACCTTCGGGAGATAAGTTCAAAATACGATTTGAAAAAGTAGTTTTTTTCCTTTTTCCCCTCTAAAATTTACTGATGTAATCAAATATTATTTTACTATTTCCACTATTATTTTATAATTTCCTTAGGAGGCCCATTTTAGACCTCGAAATTCCCCTAATGTGTCAAAGTTGGAAAACTCCTGCATTAACGAAAGTGGCTCACCAACAACTAAGTTCAGCAGAACTTTCTCCATCTTATGGAGGAAATCAACACAGTGGGGACCAATTCTTCCCAAGGAGGGAAGACTTATCCATATTGATATTGGTGGTCCCTAGCCTATTCCACTTGGACCCCCACTCTATTTCCCTTCAGTTTCACTAATTCTAGAAAAACTTTCTATTTTTGGAAGTTTTTCAAGTCCTGAACTTTCAAAGCCTTTTTGAGGTCCTAAAAATCATTTTTTTGGAAAATGTGCCAATTCCATAGACCATATGTCAAGGGATTTATGGGATTTTTTTCCTCCGATAGATCTTTCTAACAAGTTAATGTGCATGTAAAATGAATACCATATGCCCAAATTACAACACTAGGAAGTTTTCCTTTCAACTAATCCTAATAGGCCCCACAAACTTTTGGCACTTCATATTCTAGGGTTAGGTTTTTGGATGTTTAGTATTTCCTATTATTTTTCAATAATAAAAACTCCTCAGAGCTTCATTGTAACATAATTCAGAATTCATGTATCCATCACATCTCTTCTCTCTTATGTATGTAAATGATGTTCACTAGTTTCTATTCATTAATTCAAGTTTTGTTTCGTGATATTTGTGTACTTGTGTTTGAATCTGTATTTCATCTCATTTATTCATAAATCTTGACCACAGTAATATAAAGGCTGATAATTTATACAACATTAAGTTGTAATATTAATTTATAAGGATCAATTAATAGATCTAAGTCATGAATTTTTAAGTTCTCCTTGTCATTGATATCTTTTTTTATTGATGTACTAGACTTAACAATTGATTTTCTAACTTGATGTCAATGTAATTTTCATGTTTGTGTGGCCAAATATCAATAATAACATCCTTTTCTTTAATAGTCTCTTTTAGTTTTACTAATCAAAAATTCCAAAATGAGCTACGCACATTAGCAACCCAACCTTCCTTAATTGTTTTTTAAATTTATCTTTCCAAATATTACATATCACATTATAGGAATTAAATAATACCTGGTTTCTTTCTTCACTTAGACTTTTCAATTTTTTTCTCTTCACTAAAAATAATTGGATAACTTTATAAGCATTTGAATGAAACTTGTAAATGAAAAATATGTTTGATAAATCTATAATTCCCTTTTTAATCTAATATTTTAACTTTTTTAATATTGTCATGTTATTTTTTTATTTGACTACTTATAAAAATTATCCTCTGTATTTCCTATTTTATTCCTTTAAATAAAATGATAAATTATGTTTTCCGTGTTAGGGGTGGAGGGGATTTGGTGGGATCTAAGGGATTAATTTTATAACCGTTTGATTGGAAATTGGAAAAGAAAAATATGTTTGATAAAACTATAATCCTTTTTTACTTTAATATGTTAATCTATTTTCTAATATTATCATATTACTTACTTTTATGTGAGTACTTATAAAACTTATCCTACATGTAGAGAGAGATTTGGATTCCCTATTTTATTCCCCAAGTAAAATAATAAATCGTGTTTTGTGTTGGGGATAAAGGCCCTTATCATAAACATTCACGCATTTTCATCTCCTATTTTAAAAAACTTGGTAACTTTCATTTTTACATCACAAATGACTTTATTTATTCTTAAGTATATAGAATATATCTTTGACTTATATTTTTCCTGGGTAACTTTAAAAATATTTGGAAACCTTTCTCTTAATATTTATAAAATATTTTGACCATAGACTTACAAATTAATTTACGGACTATTTTTTGGTATTTCTACCAGAAAAATAATTTTTGACCATGGGTTAGTGGAACAATCGCTTTGATACCAATGAAAATGAATTGAGTAATTCACTTCAGTGGAATATCAAGAAATACATCAACTAATGCTATCTAAGTTATTATTTACTTAGTAAAATATACGTGTGTAGATACACATGTTGGGTGATAGTTTATTCCTTTGGAAAATGAAATGACTTACCATTATTATACATTAAAGAACACATAGTAATTATTTTATGAATATTATTATGTGATTATTGTTTGTTACTAATCACTATATAATAACCCTAGCTATAATATATCACAGGAAAAATACAAAATCGTTCTCAAAATAACCTTTATATCACATGAAGGGTAGTGTGGGATCTTGGTCTTTGCTTTTGGGTTGATTAACACTTTTTCTATTTTTCAAAACCTTATTAAGAAAAAATTTCAGCCCCATTTTAGAAATTTTGTGCTATATTTTTTTAACACATATTTTATTAAAATTGGAAAAATTATATTATAATGACTTCAACAATAAACACATTTCACTAAATTTAGAATTATATAGTGAATCTAGAATTTGGAACTTTAACTAGATTAATATTGAAAATGAGTTAGATCACTACTTTGATTTTCTTCATTAACCATTTTTTGATACAATTATGATGATAAACTACATAAAACAAAATTATGTCAAAAGAAAATATTTAACATTTTAATCTTGGTATCCTTACATTATTTATTCTAACATTATTTATGGTTCCTATTAAAATTTGATTATTACTATTTGATGACAAGAACATTTTATATATTAGTATTATTAACAAATTTAATAATAATTTGATATAAATAATTACCATATTATCTAAGTTGAGGTACTATTATAGAAGAAATTTGACACAATTTTAAAGTGTCCATAATGTATATTTACTGGTAGAATTATACGAATATATCTATATCCATGACAATTTTAATTTTAAGTACTATAAGTAATTTTATTTTCATTGAGTATCATATTTTATTATATTAGCATGTTATAACATTTTATAATTGACAAGAGATCATATTATATAGGAATTTTGTTATGTTTAAATTTATGCTTTTAACAAGCAAAAACAATCAAAAAATTTAAATTATAGCAACAATAAATTTGGAAAAATTATATTACAAGATTTTATCAACATTAATTATTTTTTAAACGAGTCTAGATCCATATTAAATATGGATCTACCAAGTGTTGAGATGGATCAAATATGGAGTTAAAATGGATCTAAGTTGATACTCTTACATCCAGTAATAAATTTCCTCAATCCTTTAAATAGGATTCATTCATAACAAATACCATGGATAAAAAACATGGTTTGTTTAATACCATGGGCTTGTAAACCACTCTGGGTAAACCCATGAAATGACTAGCTCAAACTTATATTAACTATTCTATGATCTAAACATTTAATGGGGACCTCCCCATATCATAATATACATTTTCTTTCATGGACGTAAATGCTTATGCAAGATCCTTCCATACTATGTTGTATAGTGCATCTCAGCACAATCCCCATATTACTTAAGATAATATAAAAATATTTTTAGTAATTTCAAACCAATTAGTGACCATGAATAGGTCAGACATGTGATTTCTAGGCACAAAAATATCAATACATAGTAGCGGTGTGAAAAACACTCCTAGTATGAACCAATTAAATCATATTATCATTTTTAACATCAAAACATGATATTATAGTTATTGATAATATACTAGATTCCTTGATGTCTAATTTTTTCCTAACGAATCTTACCCCCACATTTCCCATAACTCAGGGGGATCTATTGGCTAAAATATGATAATGTTTTAAGTATATCAATTTAAGACTTGGTAGGGAGCACCTCTCTTGCAATTTTTGCCTCCAAGATAGTTTGCTAGAAAGTTATAAATTATTTTTTTATGCTAAAATTTCCACCCCTTAGTGCCTTCAAAAAGCACCTAGAAAAGGTTCGTACCACTTATGCCACTTAGAAATAATTATCAAATAATTATAAGTTGTTTAAATATCATTTAGGATTCGTTCTCAATTAATTCTAATTTGAAAACAAAATTTCATAATAATGGTGCAAATAGTTTAAAGACATCCATTTGGGACCCTTCTCTTGAATGAGTATGCAAAGTAAACTTAACACACATCATCACTTAATTATTCCATATTTCATTCCTAAGAGAATTTTGTTTAACATGGATTTTTATTTCGGAAATAATAATGTCACAAAAATGCACTCATATTAAACTACATGATAGGAAAGTAGATGTAATAAATCCATTTTCTTAAGAATTATCTTATTGAATTATATTAGATGATTGAAAAAAGAGTTATTCATTTAATAATACATAGATAGAAAAATTTATGGATTAACAATTGAAATAGACCATTAAGAACACACTATCAATTACTTCTAAATTATTTATCTGTAAAATTTATATTTTTACTTACATTAAGAGATTTATTCCAATAATACATTAAATTTATAAACACACATTATGGAAGTGTATAACTAAATAGAATTCAGTAAATAGCTTCATGTCTTGTTGGCTTCTATTAGATTATATCAACTATAAATAATGTATTTAAAAATTGAATTTTACAAAATGCTAATATGGGTGGGAAAATTAAATGTCATATTCTGGTGCAAAAATTTTAATGGCTTCTATTTATTGCTCATATCTTGAATTATCTTGATTAACCTCATTAAAACTGATTATCATTAATTATTCCATGTTTTATTAACAAAAAAAAATAAAAATCTTTTACATGGGTTTTTATTTCAAAAACAACAATGTCACATTTATGTATTGATATTGAACCACATGATAGGCATATAAAAGTAAATAAATTTCTTCTTGACTTATTGAATTATATCTGATGATTGCATATACAACCAACAAATTTAAGAACACAGTTGTAAAAAGTTATGGATTGAAAATAAAATAGACCACTTAAAACTCATTATCAATTTATTCTAATTTTCCTTGTAAAATAAAATCTGTTCATTACATAAAGATGTTAAATAAATTCAAAAGTGAAATACATTTATAAACTTGTATAAATGAATATAACTAAAAATAATTCAATAAATAAGTTAATGTATTGTTGGCTTCCATCACATTTATCTCTTTTACACATAATGTTTTTAAGAATTGAAATTTACAAATTGTTAACATGGATGGGAAAATCAAATTTCATATTATGAAAGCAATTTAAAGACATCCATTTATGATCCATCGCTTGAATAACCTTGAAAATTCCACTTGAAATTCATTATCAATTAATCACTCCATCTTTTATTTTGAAAAACAACTTGTTTTACATGTAATTTGATTTCAACAACAACACTGTCACATTTATATACTCTTATTAAACCAAATACCAGGAAAATGAAAGTGAATAAATGTATTCCTAATTTATTGGATCATATGAGATGATTACATAGATAAATAATTTATTTAAGAACATATATAAGTTAGAAAATATTACAGATTGAAAATCCAATGTCTTAAAATTTAAAGATTTTGAAGTCAGTGATCTGTGCCCCTATTGACGGTGTTGGAAATTTAGCAACAAAGGGGATATCCCTGATGTGAAGTCCCACTAAGACATCACACCGTTTAGAATAGGAACCCCATATATAGTATCTGTCTAATTCCCATATATTCTTATATATTTTCATTGGCTTTTTCTCTTAGAAAGAGAGAGAAGCGTGTATCTGCCTTTGCAAAAAGAAAGTGTGCCTGGTGAATGTTCGGTTGCAAGTGTATCAAGGTTCTTCTACTCTAGAGGGATTAAAGGTGAGCATGTAAGAGAGAGGTAATAGTACGACACTAGCACTATTGGATACAAGAAACATGTAGTTTCCTAACATCAATCAGAATATTCCACATAAATGCGATGATTTTTACAACCATTACAATGCATTTTCAATAAGATAAGCACTAAAATAACTGAAATAGTTAAACTGCTTTATTATAGTTGAAAGAAAACCTGAATCATAAATACTAACATAATAGTCTTACAAATATTCACAATCCCTGCATATAAATGAGTTGGCCATCAAGTTTAAAATATTAAGTAAAAATACCAAGATACATGAATACAAAGAACATCACTATCTACAATAGTGGAGCATTGTATCCAAAACTTGCTCCCGAAAAGTAATAACTCTATCTCTTTTATGCCATATGCAAGAATCCAAGGTGGAAATTTCATTGCTTCTACAATGAGGGTGTATCTATAATAAATGGGGTCATCCTTCACCTCCCTTGTGACTCTTGGACTAACCTCATGATTGTTTGACTTCTCATGACTTTTTGACTTCCTACATGAATTTTCACATTACATAGAGGAGTCTTGGACTTCCACTTTACATTACATTTTCCAATATACAATTATATAATCCCCGAATGATGTGGAACATGACGACTCATGACACAACATGACATGGCACTAATGACATGGACTGGTTGATGACATGGAAATGTAGAGTCACTTTTTTTTTTCTCTTTCTGTATTCTTCAAAATATAGTGAATTTTCTTCTTATTCCTCCTCCTTATAAATTGAAGATAAGGAGTCTTCAATGTGGTCTTCATCTTCGATCTTATGTTATAATCTAGTTTTCCTTCATCTTCTTGCATGATGATATTTTATATCCTCAACTCCTTAGGTGTATTCTAAAATTGTAACCTTATACATATCCTTCATCATTATCATGTCATGACATCATAGAGTAACTGCGACTACAATCCACCCATAACAAGATGACATCAGGCCGATAAATGTAACAACCCTTATCAAAAATCTGTGTAATAAAGTTAATAAAGGTATGTATTGGTGCATATGACACGAGGGTGTACGAAATGCATGGTGCTTGGTAGGGGAGGTTTCTTTCCTACAAGAAATGTCATAGGGAAAAAGTGAGTTATTAGATGGTTAGTGAAGCATCATAACATGTAGAAAACTAGTTATAAAACATAGCATGCTACAATAGATGAAGAAACGAGAAAAAAAAAATACAAATATAACACAAGATCAATATCGAGTTTAAACAAACTAATAATACCAACATAGAACGAATCCCTTTTATTAGCTGTTGGTTGTAAAAAGAGGTAGAACACTAAAACACTAGCAGTGAATCCTTGGATTTGTGGAGCTCTAATATTCAAAGCAAGGATGGTTATTCCCTTAATATTCTTGAAAGCCTTTTCTCTCTCATCAAATGACTGATCGGATAATGGAAAACTAATGAACTTCTCCTTTGGGATTGATATATTGGATGGCGAACAAAAGAATCCCTTCACTCCTTTGTTGCTTGGGCAACACACTGCTAATTTTCTCTTGGGAAATTTGGCCATAATAACATGGTGTTCTAATTTTTTCTTCTCATGGTGTTATTTTATAGGAAAAATTCAAATCTTCTTCCCTCTCTTGGTACAATTGTCGATGGTGAACCAAGAGTGGAGTTTGATTCCATAGTGTGCTACACTTGAGGCCTTAAGGTGGCTCTAGGCAGTTGTTCTTCGCGGCCCTTAGTGGAGAAACTTCTTCCTTAAGTGTGAAAAGTGGTCCCGAATGGTGACCTTCTACCATACCCAGGATCGTGCAGTTATTTTAGGGATAGCCACGGAGGTCTCCATTACTATTGAAGAAAAGGCCATGCAAAGTGATTTGTGCCAGTGCCTTTTTTGTGCATCTTAATAAATTTACCTATTTGACCTTAGGAAAAGTTAAATTTTCCATATTCTATAATGTTTTTCCTTCCTATAAATCCTTCTACTTGAAATTTCATGATGTCCTTTGCCTGTCCAATTTACAGTGATAATAGTTGCCCCATAATATATGATGTCTAGGAAGAACTGTATAAACAAAATTATAGTTTATGTTTTGTATAACCGGTGTAGAGAGAGAGAGAGAGAGTGAGAGACTAACTTGCGTGAAGCCTAAGGTTGGATACCCCTTGCTGTGAGTAAAATAGGGACCATGTTCTGTCGGAAACCTGCAAGAGATAGCATAAATACAAAATTTCCATGAGGCGGGCATGTCCCATGCTTGTGATGCTTTGGCTAGATTAAATCCTGTATGGCAGATAAAGGTGTTGTCGGTGTCACTTGTATGGTAGTGATCTGCTGGTTTGGTTGATGACGACAATTGTTGACGCATTCAAGGGCATTTTTTATTTGATAATAGGTTGAATGTAGTGCCCACATGCATAATATTGGTATGCCATATTTTTAGAATAAAGGCTCATTGTATGCATGGGTGTATAACTATGACCTTCCCGTGTAAGAATTGTTGAAAGAGATGGTTATGGTGGTACAGGTATTCGACAAATTCTGACAAAGTGCAATCGCTGTGAAGTACGATACCATCTTGACATGAAAGCTTGTGTTGTAGTCGAATGTCAGGAGGATTGACGACATCAATAGGCAATGATGATTCCCATAGTGTCATCCGAAAATGCCCCTATTGAGGTGAGGAGCCATCCGAGGTACTGCATCCTTCTTGGAAAATGGTTGTTGAAGTCGACAAGAAGGAAGCCTCAACCGACCGAGAGAAATATTGATGCAAGAGCCAGAGGTATCTGATATAGTAGGTGGGGGATAATAGGTTAACATAGGCATGATGGCTAGAAATGGTTGAAAACTGATGATGGGAGTTCAGTGGCCCAAGGTCAAAGCTTGTAAATTCTCTTGGCAGTAGTGATAATGATTTTTGGTGAGGAAAGCCCTAGAGTCGATAGGATGTCCAGTGTGCGTATATGTTTGTTATGAATGTCATGGTGGATTAGGGTGAAATACGTGAAGCTTCGACCAAGGATGATTAGGTATTGCTAACAGGGGGGAAGTGACTGGATGGGTGAGGGGGGTTCTCCTAAAAAATATTTGTACACTTACCAAAAGAATATAATTTTTTTTTGGATCTACAAACATAGAGACGGGTACCCAAAAAACATGAAAATGATGACTCGCTGATGATATGAGGAAGGTGTTTTTTTCCTGAGGGTGGGGGGCCCATTGATTAGTCTTGGTGCAAGGGCGGTGAAGGGGATGGAAAGTGTCACATATAGGCTATGATGATGGAGGTATGGTAAGCCAAATGTGAGACACGGTGGAACATGTTCGGTCTACTTATGAAAATGGTAGTCGAAGAAAAGGGTTTTATCATGACATGGTAAAACTTGACTTGACACATGATGGATCGATGAGCATGAAATGCTTCCTAGATTGGGGTGTTATGGCCATGTGGCATATTATTGTTGCATTGTCTACTTGATTGATGGACGCCATGGAGGGGAAGGCTCTACTGACCGATGAGAATTTTTATCATGTATGAGGTGAGGTGATGGTAAACATGGTTAGGTGTTTGGAACCCATGGATGATTCTTGTGGAGAAATGATGTCAGGATATGCAAATATTCTTTGGGAGCCTATCATGCTAGGGCCAGAAATTAGAATGATACCTTCTCTTAAACCTTCAGTGGCTGGGGAAATAGGTGGTGTGTCATACTTTGTAATACCTACAACCAATACCACAAGTGAAATCATATTTTTAATTCAAATATATTGACAAATGTGTTGAATGAAAAAACGATAAGAGAGGGCATACCTAACGCAACTGAAAAATGGAATTTTTCTAAGGCGTGAATGTGTGAAGCCTTATTTGGATGTTATGAGGTGTTGATCATTATGTTTCTTTTGGTTTTGCAATTAGGAATTTTGAGCTCCTATTATGGTGTGTCAAATAATTTGAAAAGGGTGATATATGGGCCAATATGGCTCATTTCAGTTCATCTATGTTGTTTGAGAGATGTGAGTTTAGAGTTGAGCCCCTGCTCTCGAACCTTTCTTTCTGTTGCAGTCAGCCTGTGTACTCGGGATTCATGCCATTAGTGCCAGGTAGAGCCCTCGACATCCAAAATTTTAATTTTTAAAGTTTTTTTCTAGGTGGGGGTCCGTACAATTTAGCTTTGTATGGACTCTTACTTATTTTTGGCCTTGTTTGCATGGGCGATCAAGGTATAGGCCCAGAGACTTCCGCGGGAAAGGGTATTGGGCTACTCGTAGATAGACACAGTATACTTGGTTAATAGGATACCATCTCTAAAACAACTCCAGCATTGTGCAGTTAGCAATAAAATGATTGCGTTCATCATAGAGTGCACAACATTGGACAGGAGGAGGAGGGACAAGCTGAAGTCTCTCAGGTGACTACCTTGCCTCTTGTAGGTATAATATGACCTGAGGTTCTTCCCCATCTGTCTGCATTGGGGGGTCCTCCTGATATGACTATTCTAGGGCATGTAAGGAATCCATATATCGTGGCATTTCTTAGCAATGATGAGTGTAATGCCCATAATTGTTGCAGATAGCACATGTGTGATTAGTACGCAATGATTTGCCTTGATTTTTTTTGGGATGTTACTTTTTATGGGAACTTCTAGCCGTGGTATTTCTTTTGGAGCTTAGGAGATTTTAATTCATATAACTCTAGGAAAATATTGGTAGGATGGACTACAATATCACAAAATGCACAAGGTTGCAGTGCACTTTCCATGCTCTGGTTTTCTATCTTTTTCCCTTTTTTGTGGGGTTTCTTGGTCACTTTAACCGGTGTTGCTACGGGAATATCTTTAACTAGTTTTGCCTCCTGAGGAGGGATGGGGGTTATTCCTATAGATGTAATGCCAGGGGCTTCCAACATGGTTGGTGGGACTAGATACTAGACAGGTATCATGAAAGACATGTTTGGCAATGCTATCATTGCCAAGACTTGTTGTTACATGAAACCAGGTGGAGGGTATAAGAATAGAGTTTGAGATATGGTGTGGGATATAAAATCCATCCTAGTGGCCTTGGTTTCGTTACTACTAGTCTTTGTCTCCTGACTAGTTTTGGTGTTTGATCATGACATCATGCACACTTGGGCCCCTACGATATTAGCGAAGGATTATGGTATGATAGGGGAGTCTCCTAGGAACGATCCAAGGATAGATGATGGTTTGAACTTGCCAGGGCCGTATTCTTGGTATCGCATGAGTGATTCTGTAGATTTCTACATATGGTAGAATGACATTTGCATCTGTCATGGGTCGTTTGTCATGGTATGTCAAAACTGTGATGATGAAATCATCATGAGGAAACATCATTATTTGGAAGACAGAGGATGCGACGACTTACATGGCATACATATAAATCCTCTCGAGGAGTATATTGTAATCAAGATAAGCGTCTAAGACCTCAATATATATGAGTACCGTCTTTTTGTACAAGATGACTCAGACATTCTGATAGAGACCGACGAGATCAGAAGGGCGCATGTCGTATGATCTGAGTGTGACGTCAAATGGCTTCATTTTGAGAGATCCCAACTTTTCCCAAATTATTTTGGACATGATGCATGTAGATGCACCCTCGTCGATGATACATTGGTGTATAGTGATGTTATAGACTAACACCGGTATTTGGAAGGTGACCAATGAAGGAAACCTAAGGGTGGATTTATCTAAGTAAAAAGTAATTAGGTGAGAATCGGTAGGGTCGATGGCACCTAATGTGAAAAGTAAGGATTTTTGTTTCTTTGGAAAATATTTCAAGACCTTTAAAACTAACATGGCAGTGGGAGATTGTGCTAGGTCATCCACGATGTTGTAATTATAGGCCACTTTGGAATGGTTTCCTACTCGCCTTATTAGACCCTTAGCCATCTTTGGCAGGGATTCAATAGGCATTTTGGATATAGTTAACGGTGCAGTAGGTGCACTCGTGCTGCCCCTAACGAATTGGTGTCTAGAGGGGTATCATAGCTTTGATTCCTTGTCTGAAATAACATTTCCTCGCCACTCATATATATTTCATGGTTTTATTTTTGGAAATCATTTGGGGGTGGTTGTTGTTGTTTGGTACTAACTACCATTCGGTGGGGGAAAGACTCCTGCATTACATTGGTTTACTGTTTAGGTCCCCCTCATCCATAGTTTCCCTAAAGCTTCTTTTGCTTGGGGAGCTCATGAAAGTGATGAGTGTAATGGCCATACTCACCATAAATAGCACAAGAATGATTTTTCCAGAGATTATCCCTCTTGTTCTACCCTTTGATTTCAGTTGGGGTTGGCCTTGACCTGAAATCGTGGAGGGAGTTGTTGGTTGCTGCCCCCTTGTCCAAAACCTCCCTTTTGTTTATTTTTAGTATTTTTTATTGTCGCATTAGGAGGATGACTATGATTATCCTAGTCATAAGACTGGTGTGGTTGGGCCTGAGAAGGTTGCATGAAGTTCACCAGTGCATTATTTTGCAGCGATGGGTTTTGTGCTGGGGAAGGGGAATATTTGGGTCCATGTCCCTAGTTTGTATATGGTTTCTAGGCAAGATCTCTTCTATCATCATTCCTAGCTGCGTACTATGTCCCATCCAAGGGAAGATATGATCCTCCCTACTCATGGAGGTAAGACAACGCCCTATTGGTCATATTCTGCAGAGGTGTTGTATGAGTCTGACGGCAGCCCAGCTGCATGATGTTATAGTTAGTATCATATGAGTAATCGGGGTACGGGATATTGCTGCCTAGGTGACTTTGGGTCAATGACCCAATCAATCTGTCTGCAGTATTTGACGGGCCTAGAAATTCTTTGTAATTTTGCAAGCGTGGGGTGTTAGGTGGGATGTTGTAAATGTATCCTAACTAGGTGTATATAAGTTAAAGTTGTTAGGCTTTAATAATGGCATCCTCCTCGAAACTAAGTCCTTGGATTTCCACATCGTTTTAAATCTCTGCTGTGAGAGTCTTCAAAAATAGGTCTAGTAAAACTCTATCATCAAGTTTGGATTTGCACAAACTTCGACGTCGTCGCCATTTATGGAGATGGTCTGAGATATGGGTCGTCGCCATTTATGGAGATGGTGTGAGATATGGATAGCTAATGTTTTTGTAAAATGGGCGAGTAACTGTTAGGTCCCTATATTACTAGTGTAGTCCCTTATAGTTGTTAGCGTAGCCTCCTTATTGCTATTTTTGTACCCCTGTAACCCCAATTTTGTGATTATTGTGCCCTTACATTATTATTATTAGGTTGGCTAAGATTATATTGTGACCCCATGGACTCCTATATATAGGTGGAGGTTTTGTCATTTGTATCATCTGAGAATTGTTCATTTAAGTAATATAAAGGAGGTTTCCCCCTCAAAGTTGCTTATTTCTAAGGCGTTGATCTCTCTTTTCTTCTATTTTTGGAGCTAGTTTCATAACATTTAGTATCAGAGATTTGGATTCTAGGGTTTTGCTATTCCAAACAGGCCATCATGGAATTTTCACTATAACATTTTTTATAAGAACGCTCAGAAGCTGAAATTTTTATCATGCGAAGACGAAATCCTGAGGAACTTTGTGTAAAATTTTCAGATCTTGTTTTGCAATATTTTCAGATATATGTTTTGTGGAATTTAGGGTTTTTGCAAGCTCCCAAATTTCATCTCAAAGAGGTGACCATGGGAAAATATTCATAACTCTCCCTTTGAGCATCTGATTAGAATTCTATAAAAAGTGGCTGAAATCACACAGAATGTAGTTTCCTTTGTATCTATTTCAGAGCCTAAGGATGAAACAATTACATGTGGCACACCATACAAGTTCGCTCTATTTAACGAGTGCATAATTAGGTTATTGTGGGAGATTATACATAAATTTTCCTTGAAGAATCAAAATTAGGTTAGACCTGTGGCATTCGAAAGAATATTCAGAGGGCTACTACATGACCGAATTTCAGATATTTAAGATCCAAAATAAGGGAGATAATTCAGTTTCCATATCGAGCTCCTCAAAATCAAGAGACATTTGTGTTTGTTTCCGAATTGCATAACTCTTGTTTGAAAAATAAGTTTGAATTAATTCCATGGAAATATTTTAGTGTTCGCAATATGATGCTGAGTGTTGTCCTTGATGGCAACCACTTGATGAAGATGATGGAAACCTACTTGATGAGTTGCCTATGATAAGCAACCTATGTGCTAAAGATGTAAGAATGATGTATCTACAGATCAGTTCAGATGTGACAGAGAAAACATTTCCAGTAAGTGCCAAAAAAATGATAAATACAATATGTCACAATGTATACGCTACTTTTTTGAAGGTAACCCACGTAAATACTCTACTTTTGTGAAGGGAACCCGCGTATACATTCAGGGTTAGCATATATGCATTTTTTATGAGGCAAAGTTGCGTATACACGCGAATACGCACACTCAAAGTCGCGTATGCCTTTTGCGCTCTAAAAACTATGATACCTAGGGGCATTACCATGGTATTGACCCATTGTATTGAGTTTTGGATTATCTATTTGATCCCGTCCAAGAATACCATCGGAAGTTGTGTGGTTTTGGCTCATGGTATTGATAAAGACCAAATCTATTTAAGGAGAAGAAATTCATTGTGCAAATGGGTGCAAGAAGTTTGAGCTTGAATGAATACTTCTCTCTGAAGGATATCTGAATGGAAAGGGTTACAGTTGAATGAAAGATCTGAATGTATGATGCACCAATGAAGAAATGATGAAGAAGGGAATCTAGATCTGGAATGTATTTGTATCTGCTAGATCTATTTATGGAATGATTAGATCTGAGATGAGGCGAACATCTGTCTGAAGTAAAGGGTAAAATCTGAGTGCTGTATTTGTTCTGAAGAATTGCAATGAACTAAATGTCTGAAGAACTATACACTAGTTCTCCGCAGAGTAAGCATGCATATACGCGGGTTTGCTGAAGAGAAAACGCGTATGGGCAGTAAAATTAGTTCTATAATATGTACATAAGTATACGCGGGTTTGTATGGTCGAAGGCGCGTATATACGCAGGATCAGTGAAAGGAAAGCGCGTATGAAGATTAGGGTTTGCTGAAGTATGAAGTATCAAATGTCTGATCTGTTCTGCTGTGTTACTGCTATCTGTTGATGATGTATGATTGAGCTCAAATGTATGGAGTGGGTCCAGTCTGAAAATATGATGAAACGTGGCCTGCAAGTTGTGTTCTAAAGGAAGCTTTGGATACAGTGTGAAAATTGATGAAACGTGGTCCATGGTGGTGCTGAGGGTTGTAGCCTTCAGTCAGGGGGTTGTAGCTCCCTTCCAGGTGAGGCTGGTAAACGAGAGCAAGGGGTTGTAGCTCCCTTCTAGGAGAGGCTGGTAAACAAGAGCAGGGGGTCGTAGCTCCCTTCCAGGAGAGGCTAGTAAACGAGTGCAGGTGGGTGCCTGCGTACTGGTATGAGTCTGTGCCAGTAAATTATTGTAAGATGTTTTCTTTATAATAAAATATTGAAGGCTGAGACAACGACAGCGATGGTTTTCTCCCGACTTGGGTTTCCACCTAAAATCCTGGTGTTCATGTGTGATGCTTATGTGTGATGATTTACTCTGTTATTACTACACATGTCTGTTGCTATATAAACATCTGATGAATGAATAAATGCAAGGATCTAAGTAATGAATTAATTTCATATTAAGATCTCTGCATATACGCGAGTTTTGTGAAGGGTATCCGCGTATATACGCGAGTCTGATAAAGTAAAGTAGCGTATGGGTTTTAGAGCATGAAAAAGTAAAAAGATTTGAGTATGCCCAAAATACTGATTCACCCCCCCCCCCCCTCTCAGTATTTTTCCCAACAATTGGTATCAGAGCAGGTCCTTTTGTAGAAGCTTGATCGCTTGAAGGAGATCCGTCGCAATGGGAAGTCATGAAGGAATAATGTCTATAAGGCCACCTCTATTCAATGGAGCTAATCTGTTATTTTGGAAGATACGAACAAAAGCATATCTGCAAAGTCTTGGTGCAGAAGTATGGGCAATCATGGAAGAAGGTTATCAGTATCCGGCAAGTATTCCTACTGATGCAGCAGAAAGGAAGAAATATGAAATCAATGCCAAAGAAGTCAATGTTTTGTTAGGAAGCATGTCTGAACCAGAATTTGCTAAAGTGATGCAGCTAAATTCAGCAAAAGAAATATGGGACAAAATCATTCTCAGCTATGAAGGAGATACAAAGGTAAAAAGTGCAAAACTCCAAACCCTCAGAATTGAATATGAAAATTTAAGGATGCATAGTGATGAGAGTATTGCCAGTTTCTTTTTACGTCTAGATGATATTGTAAATCGTATGAGAAGTTTGGGTGAAACCATAACCGATACTACTCTGGTGGAAAAAGTCTTAAGATCTTTGACTTCAAGATTTGAATCTAAAGTATCGGCTATTGAAGAAAGGCAAGATCTGCAAACTCTTACTATTGTTCAATTACATGGTATCCTGAATGCTTATGAAATGAGACAAGTAGGTCCCTCTCAAATCAAAGAAGCTGCCTTTAAGGCGTGTGCAAAAGGAAAAGAAAAGGAAGTTGTCAAGGAATCAAGTTATATTTCAGAAGAAGAAGAAGAAAAATTTGTGAGAAGACTCCAACCAGGTACTAGAAGATTCAGAGGTAAGATTCCCTTCAAATGTTTTGATTGTGGAAGAGTGGGTCATTATGCTGCTAAATGTCCTTATAAACAATTTGAAAAGGGGAAGAGTTATTATGAAAATGAAGATAATAATGAAATGTCAAGTGAAGATGAAGAATATTCTGACCAAGATCTACTAGTGCTCATTGCAAGGAAGCAAAAGAAGAAGGCTACTCAAAAGGAGATTTCTCAGAAAACATGTGCAGCAGAAAATGAAGAAGATAAAACAGGTATTGAATGTGGTTCTTGTGCAAGCAATGGTAAAGATAGTGAAAGTAATGTTATGGATCTAGAAGAATATCTCAAGATTAAAGATGAAGATCAACAAAGATCATTTAAAGAAAGAGACGGTATCTACAATGAGATGATCTCTCAACTGAAAGGACAGATAGAAATTCTAAATGAACAGGTAGACAAGTATCAAAAGTTGTACAATTATGGAAGCAATCGAAATAAAACACTTGAAGTAGAAATCAATGATCTAATTGAAGATCTGGAAAAATCAAATAAGAGAATGAAGGACTTGAAGCAGAAATAATCTCTCTGAGAATAGATCTTGAAGCATCAAATAAGAAGAATAAAGAACCTCTACAATCATTTGAAAAGGAAGGACTTGAAGCAGAAATCATCTCGCTCAAAGAAGACCTGGAAAAATCAAATAAGAAGAATGAAGAACTTTTACAAATCTTTGAAGAGCAAGAAAATGGGTTGAAAGAAGAGATCTTAAATTTGAATGATCAAGTAGAAGAAGGAAAAAGGGTTGAAGAAAGCATGATGAAGCAATGCCAAAAATTGGAGGTTGAGGTAAACATTCTCAAATGTAAATTAGAAGAAAAGGATAAACTCTTAAGGTTTCAAGATAGTACTAAGATTCTAGACAATATTCTTAGTAGTCAAAGGTCTCCTTCTGTTAAACTTGGTCTTGGTTTTCATGAAACTGTCAAAGGAGAATCTAGTTCACAAGGAAGTGTTAAAGATTCAAAGGATGTCAAAGCAAAACCTGAAGTGTTGAAAGAAACTAAAGGTCAACCTACAATCATGAATTCTCAAAGGAAATCATTCAATAATGTTGAATGCTTTAAATGTCATAATTATGGGCATGTTGCAGCCAATTGCAGAAGTAGATTGTTTCAGTCACAAACAAACAGATTCTACATAGAAAGGTACTCTAGTTTCTTCAAAGGATATTTTTTTTCATGTAGCAAGTATGGTCACAAAGCAGCTGATTACAATAGAAGAAATAATAGAAAAACATACTATGATCCTTATGCTTACTTTTCTGGTCACATAAGATGCTATACTTGTAACAAGTATGGACATGTAGAAAAATAATGCAGGATGAATAGATTTGAAAAATTGGAGAACTTCCAGCACACAATAAGAAAGTTCAAGCAAAGTTGGAAAAAGAAGGAGGACCGGTTAGAAACGTAGGGAATATTGACCCTACTGCAGTCATCAGCTTCTGAAGCTTACTTCTCTTAATGACTGCAGAAGTGATGTGAGATACATTATGGAGCTTAGTAATGTATCGTCACAGGGGGAGCGATGTATGATGATTCTCGTGGTTGATTTGGCAAATCTGGTTATGATTATTGCTGACAGAGCATCTGACATGAAGAAGACAGGTACAAGAAGGACAAATTCAGGGGGAGATGGAGGAATGTGAAATTTTCTATAATTCACTTTCCATACGCGAGTTCAGTGAACTAAAGCCGCGTATACACGCGAGTTCTAGCAGACACATTCGCGTATTCATTGATGCTAAGAGAATTGGGATGACAGCTGAAGATCAGGAGCAGAGGTTCAGGGGGAGCATCAGTCTGACTGCTAATGATTGTACTGTTAGCATTATTATGGTTATACTCATGCTAATGAAATGATACATGGTTTCTTATGTTGAAGATTATGGATGAGCCCGGATTGCTTATTTGATGAAGAATATATTTTGGATATGATGGAAGTCTTATGATTCGGAGATCCGGACAGATCATGCAGAGATTGTTGTTGATGACCTGTTGTTAAAAGTATTCAGATTGCACAAGCTAAGGAGGAGCCTTGGACATATGGAAAGGATGTTTGGATGCACATTTTCAGGGGGAGCACTAGTCTTGCTGAGTATAATGCATTGTTGGCATTATGATGATTCTGAAATATGATCTCACTCTTGAGGTCTTTCTGGTATTGGTCATAAAAAGTCATACTTGTAATTTGATAAAAAGGTCTTGTTGAGACCCATGATGTAAAATTTTAATATTCAGTCATGTAAGGACTTGTCAAAATTTGTAAACCCACTTGGTTGGGTAGCTGAGTCAAATTTGTAAACCCACTTGGTTGGGTAGTTGAGTTGAGATGTGTAAACCCACTTGGTAGGGTATTTGAGTCTCATATGTAAATCCACTTGGATGTATCTTTGATGTAAGTATGCGTCATTGGTGATAGGAAGGTCATAGAGTCAAGTACTTCATTGAAAAATATGTTTGTAGGTTCAGCATGAACTCAGGGGGAGCATGGTCACTTCAGTGTACATCAGATCTGCAGAACGCTTCCTTCTACAAGAGGAGAAAAAACCTTGTGTTGGTTTTGGTCCGCCCTTTTCCCTTGATGTCGAAGGGGGAGAGTGACAAGGTGTTTGAATAAAGAGAAAGAATGGTGTCAAGAGTGACATGGTGTTTGAATAAAGAGAAAGAATGGTGTCAAGAGTGACATGGTGTCATTGTATTCTTAATGTATCTATCTGTTGTGGTGATCAAACACCATCGTGCTTGCCATCAAGTCCAAAGGGGGAGATTGTTGGCAATATGATGCCGAGTGTTGTCCTTGATGGCAACCACTTGATGAAGATGATGGAAACCTACTTGATGAGTTGCCTATGATAAGCAACCTATGTGCTAAAGATGTAAGAATGATGTATCTACAGATCAGTTCAGATGTGACAGAGAAAACATTTCCAGTAAGTGCCAAGAAAATGATAAATATAATATGTCACAATGTATACACTACTTTTGTGAAGGAAACCCACGTATATACTCTACTTTTGTGAAGGGAACCCGCGTATACATTCAGGGTTAGCATATACGCAGTTTTTATGAGGCAAAGTTGCGTATACACGCGAATACGCACGCTCAAAGTCGCGTATGCCTTTTGCGCTCTAAAAAATATGATACCTAGGGGCATTACCATGGTATTGACCCATTGTATTGAGTGTTGGATTATCTATTTGATCCCGTCCAGGAATACCATCGGAAGTTGTGTGGTTTTGGCTCATGGTATTGATAAAGACCAAATCTATTTAAGGAGAAGAAATTCATTGTGCAAAGGGGGTGCAAGAAGTCTGGTCTTGAATGAATACTTCTCTCTGAAGCATATCTGAATGGAAAGGGTTACAGTTGAATGAAAGATCTGAATGTATGATGCACCAATGAATAAATGATGAAGAAGGGAATATAGATCTGGAATGTATTTGTATCTACTAGATCTATTTATGGAATGATTAGATCTGAGATGAGGCGAGCATCTGTCTGAAGTAAAGGGTAAAATCTGAGTGCTATATCTGTTCTGAAGAACTGCAATGACCTAAATGTCTGAAGAACTATACGCTAGTTCTCTGCAGCATAAGCGCGTATATACGTGGGTTTGCTGAAGAGAAAGCGCGTATGGGCAGTAAAATTAGTTCTGTAATATGTACAGAAGTATACGCGGGTTTGTATGGTCGAAGGCGCGTATATACGTAGGATCAGTGAAAGGAAAACGCGTATGAAGATTAGAGTTTGCTGAAGTATGAAGTATCAAATGTCTAATCTGTTCTACTGTGTTACTGCTATCTGTTGATGATGTATGATTGAGCTCAAATGTATGGAGTGGGTCCAGTCTGAAAATATGATGAAACGTGGCCTGCAAGTTGTGTTCTAAAGGAATCTTTGGATCCAATGTGAAAATTGATGAAACGTGGTCCATGGTGGTGCTGAGGGTTGTAGCCTTCAGTCAGGGGGTTGTAGCTCCCTTCCAGGTGAGGCTGGTAAACGAGAGTAGGGGGTCGTAGCTCCCTTCCAGGAGAGGCTGGTAAACGAGAGCAGGGGGTCGTAGCTCCCTTCCAGGAGAGGCTGGTAAACGAGCGCAGGTGGGTGCCTGCGTACTGGTATGAGTCTGCGCCAGTACATAAGTTGTAAGATGTTTTTCTTTATAATAAAATATTGAAGGCTGAGACAATGACAGCGGTGGTTTTCTCCTGACTTGGGTTTCCACCTAAAATCCTGGTGTTCATGTGTGATGCTTATGTGTGATGATTTACTTTGTTATTACTGCACATGTCTGTTGCTATATAAACATCTGATGAATGAATAAAGGCAAGGATCTAAGTGATGAATTAATTGCATATTAAGATCTCTGCATATATGCGAGTTTTGTGACGGGTATCCGCGTATATACGCGAGTTTGATCAAGTAAAGTAGCGTATGGGTCTTAGAGCATGAAAAAAAGTAAAAGTTTTGGTATGCCCTAAATATTTGATTCACCCCCCCCCCCCCCCCCCTCTCAGTGTTTTTCCCAACATTTAGAATGGATATCAGTATTGGGTTATAAAATTCCCCTAACAAGAATTCAACACCCATTAATCCTTCAGAAGGCTCTACTATCACTCATGAAGATGAATAAGCGCAACATGAGATATCAAAATTACAAGAGCAAGTGCACCAAATTTCTCTCTCGCAAAGAGCAACAAAAAATGAAATGGAAGTTTTGAAGAAAGGCATGGAAGTTAAGATGGATGGTTTGAATAAATCCATGGAAGCTAAGATGGATGGTATGGAAACTAGCATCGAATTTAAGATGTATTACATGGAAGCCACAATCAAAAACATAAAGAATGATCTAAAAGCAGACATGGAAGGTTTGACAAAGTTGATACAAGAAATGTTTAATAAATGTGCAAAGATAGTAAAGGAAACTCACGATGAGAAAAAAATAAATGTTAATCATGATTTCATAAAATATAATGTTGGAGGGAAGACCCACCATATTCTAGAGATAGATATAAGGAAGTTTTGTGGCACGAATCTCGTAACATGGATACTACAAATGGACCAATATTTTAATCACAATAACATGAAAAATGTTAGTGTCCCGTGATTTGGCAGATTAGTAAACCAAATAACAGGGTGACATCAGACAAGTCTTTAGAGTCCTAGGACCTAGCCTTCCTAGAATTAGAGAGGGCTCTCTCTATTATGCGAAGGATGTGATCTTGTTCACTTTGAATGATTGATTTTAGGCTAGTTGTTAAGTGTAGGTTTGTTTGTTTATTTTGGGTTGGGGTAAGATGATCAAGTAGGATAGGTGGAGTGAGAGGTCATCAAATCAATTAGGCAATGGAGTTTATGAAGTTATTGATATCTTGGTGGTGAATCGAGGTACATCATAGGGAAAATCTAGTGTAGTTAATGAATCTTTTAAAGTTTATGTGTGAGGTGAAATGGACATTAAGTTTGGTAACCAAGGTAGGGAAAAGGGCAGTTAAGAATCCTTTTTTAAATACCTATGAACAGGGAGGTATTTATTATTGATAAGAAATATATACTAACCATGAGATAGGGTGCACCATTTACACAGTGAAAATACTTTTAAACAAATAAACATTGAAGATAAACAATCCAGTAGAACACGGAAGCAAGACAACTTATCTAACTTCAATGATTCAAATTTCAATATTTGAAAACATATAAGAAAAAAATAGAAACAATAAATGAGGAGGGAACACCTAAACATAATTCATTAAACTATAAAGAATTTGGAGGCAAACTGATAAGCATATTCAAAGGGCAAGATCGAAACAAGACCTCTTTGACTTAACCTAACAATCAATACATCAAAGAGAGATTTCAAGATAGAGTTTAATAGCCTTAAACAAGCATGGATTACCATGAATCATGTTTATAAACTAGCATAATAATCCAATAATGAAATACAGAAGCTTAGGTGTGTGTAAAGAGAAATGAAGAATGCTTTAAGCTAACCCAACATAAGAAAACATGGAAACAATAGCTAACAGGAGGACTAACGTGCCTCAAACAAAATTTCTCATCCTATACTCTTCTAAGCTATTGCAAAATAGAAATATGGACCTATGGAAAACAATAAAAAACATGAACATATGAGAGATACATCACCATTAACTAAACTCAGCGATCCTGCAAGCAATCGTTCATCATCATCAATCAAGGAAATCCATCCACAAGCTCCACAACAATAAATGGTTCTTCAACTTTCAAAAACCATGTATTTATCTCAACCCATCAAGTTCCAAAATATTTACAATGAATCCTCCTACCTTATATAACAAGAAAGGAAGAGGAAAACCGAAGAGAGTATCTAGAAGCCTATCGACCAATAAGAAATATCCTAAGTTTTCCTTGAGGCCTTGCAAGGCCCAAGGCACAAAAATATCTAACAAATATCTTTTCCAGCCAAAAATAGCAATTAAATTGACTTTTAGGCCCTGAAAGGAATATGAAATATTTCCAAATTCACATTCTTCCTAGTCACCTATAGGAGCGCAGCACACTATGTCAAAATTTGAAAACTTGCTAGGAGTGCAACACATAAATAAGCCTTTTTCCAACAGTGTTTTGGAGGCCTTCACGATGTCAGAAAAGGCTCCAAGATGGCCCGTTGGAAATCCCTTGAAGTATAATTTTTATATCAACCTTTAGTTCTTCAATATAACCTTTAAATATTTCCAAAAAGTGGAAAAGTCCAAGATTTCTAGGAGCACAACACATGCTCAGAAAAGTGGGCAGAAAGGTGAGAAATTGAGTGTTTTTTACCCTTTTGGGGGGTCAAAAAAACTCCAATTGAGCTAAAAATTGGTGAGCATGATCCTCTAATGATGGTGAATCCAAAAATGTAACTTTTTCCTCCTTAAGATGCCATGGGAAAAAGTGCAGCACAAGGTGTGCTGCGCTCTCTAGCCTCAAAATTTGCAAAAAACAAAAACTTGTTCAATTGCTCTCAAAATAGGTAGGTAGGTGCCTCATGGGTCCTTAGAGACTTGTAGAGAAACTTGGGAAAAAATTCCAAGCGTAGCTTGGTCCTTTTCATCATTTGGTGTTGGGCCCTAGTTTTGGGCAGTTTTGAGATTTTTCCTTGCAAAGTGATTTCTCCATTTCTAGTGCTCAGTCATTCTCCTTTGCAAGCTCAAGTCTTTGTTGGCCTTCTCCAGTTTGGCCTCTAGATGTATCTTGGGTCTCTCAAGCCATGATTCCCTATTATGCTCAATTTCCATGGAAAGGAGTTCGGTGAGGGGAAATTGTTGTGCTTGGGTTGATTCTTCCTCTCTCTGATTTTCCAATGCTTTCCTAAGATCCATAGTCTTAGGTCTCTTTCTAGTTTTGTCTTCTTCACCACTATCCTTCTCATAAGTGCCCATGTATTTATCCGACTACACTTGTGACCTTTGAGCCTCTTTCCGATATTTGTGTGCCCTTGCTTCATAAATGGCCAGTTGGCCACTCATTTCTTTGTTCTGCGTCTGCAAGAAGTGAATGATATCATTTGACCTTTCTAACTCAACTTCCAAGTCTTTGATATTTGATTTGTGCATTCTGATCTTGTAGAAGATAGTTTACTATTCTTATCTCATTTTCCTCAACATTGTCTATGTGAATGAGCTCAAATTCTCTTTCTTCCTCATGATTGTCTTCTTCCTCTTTCACTTGTTTTTTACCTTTGTCTTTCATTTCAGTTGAGGAAGAGTGAATGGCCCCTTGCCCTTTGGAGGTAGCAAACACATGCCTCTCTCCTCTCTGATAGGTAACGGTGAAAGGTGCAACAAGTTTTACCTGAAAAGCTTGATCACTACTGAACTTAGGATTTCTTTTCTCCTCATGGATGATCTATGTGTGTGCATATTCCTTACCTTATTCTTGGCTGCCCCTTTGATAAGAACCCTCACTATATTTTATGCCACTATCACTGTCAAGACATCTAGGACAGTCATTCTCTATTTTTCAATGCTAGAAGTGTCTTCATTACTGCTTGGAACATCTTTGTCTTCATGAATGTCCTCTTCTTCATCATTTGAACCACTATTTTCACTGCCTTTCTTATGGTCTTTACCTTTAATTTCAACATATGTTTCATAGCTTGAATCAGTTGCACTTTTTCTATGTTCACTGCCTTCAGAATTTGTCCCTTCACCATTATGCATATTTTCCTTTTGGCTGAGTTCTTCTTCATTGTTTGATTCATTATTTACTCCTTTTCCTTGAATGTTACTAGTTTGTTGGCTGTCACTAGGCTCACTGTTTTGGACTTCTTGTAGCTCATTATTTTTCTCCTGATAGGTTGTCTCTGACCCTGTATCATTGGAGTCATCTTCTTCAGCACTAGAGCCACTATTTTGGTTTTTTTTATGATTATTAGGCTCATTGTTTTGATCTCTGTTTTCTTCTTTAGCAACACTTTATTCTTGGTCACTGCCTTCATTAATTTCTTCTTGGCCATCTTCCTCTCCCTCACTTCTTTCTTCATTTGTATCATTTCTTTTTTCATTTGCACCATTGTTTTCTTCATGTCCCTTGTCCTCTCCCTCACTTCTTTCTTCATTTGTATCACTGTCCTCTCCCTCACTGCTTTCTTCTTGGCTATTACTACTTTCTTCTTGGCCATCATTGCTTTCTTCATTTTATGATTTCATGGGGGAAGGTGAATGAGGAATGTATATTTGAGGAAATGATTCAAGTGAAGAAGATGAACCAACGTCAGTGGAGGGTCATGGATGTGTGTGAGAAGGATTTTGAAATGATGATGGAAGACTTTGAAGAGGGATAGGCTGTGGAGTTGTGAAATCATCGTGCGCGATGAAAACCTCCCAATGGATGCCTTTTTGTTCTAGTTGGTGTGATACAATCACTTTGATGAGGGAGTGATGAAAAAGGCTTGACATTTGTTGTGATGGAGGCCTTTCTTGCATGATGGAAGACATTTTCTCAATACTTTTGCAAAGGCAGTAGGACATATGTAGCAGCTTGGTTTTGGTGAAGTGAATGAGGAGTCTTATGTCGTATGAATAGACTCTAGAGAACCTACCCTCATAGGTGAAGTATTTCATGATGATCTTCATTATGAGAGCATACATGTCCAATAGATGATAGAAGGGGAACATGGTCTTGCAATCAGTTTGACAACTTGGTTTCAAAAATGGGTGATAGTGGCTTAGGTCTAGATGATTTTGTTTGAACCACCTTTCTCCTATGCAAGGTATTCTAGGCGCTAGAGTCGACTAGGTGTACATGATGTTTATGAAGGTTTAGGGCAAAGAGCTTGGTCAACTAAGGGTGACTATGGATCTTTTGTACCTTTTTATAGAATTCATAGCATCCCAACTCATGAAAATAGGAAAAAATAGAAGGGGAGGTTATCTGTTCTTCAGTGCTTATACGTTCGAACCTATTTGGCATCCCTCCCTTCCTTTGCTGATTTTTAGGCTCTTGAGTTGCCTCATATATGTCAACCTTCTCTTCATTAGACGTTTTGTTTTTCTTTACCCCTGCCTTAATATCCTTAAAGAGAAATGGTACTGCTAGTGAAATGATGTGGAAAGGGGCTAAGGGAGATGATGAGTTTTCCAACAAGGTCAAGGCATTAGCAGAGTGCAGGCCAAGTGTTCTTTTTTAAGTATTTCCCTGCTTTCTCTAACACCAATTTTCAAATTTCTTAGTGGCCTTATCTTTATAAAATCATGCATATGCAGGAAAATTTCAAAATACCTCTTGAAGCACCTCCACAGCAGAAGAAATAGCTCAAAAACCTTGTGGGCAGAGTCAGGTCACCCCCGAACGTGAATTCGTGCAGAGGCTGCAAAACTGTGCTAGGAGTGTAGCACAACTCCATCCGTCAGCCCTGAGTGTGCCTTTGTGTGGAGTTTAAAACTGTGGCAGGAGTGCAACACTGATGGTCGAGTGGCTTGAGTCACCGTTCAACATTAAATACTATGGAAGCAGTACACCACAACTCCGTCGGGCAGCTGTGAACGTGCCTGTGTGCAGAGTTTGAAAATGTGGCATGAGTGCAGCAGTGATGGTCTGGCGGCTAGGGTCACCATTCAACATTAAATATCATGGTAGGAGCGTAGTGAAATTCCGTCAGGCAGCCATGAACATGCCTGCGTACAGAGTTCAAAACTCTGGTGGGAGTGCAGCAACGTGCTGGTCGGGCAGCTCTGAACATGGTATCATGCCACCCCTCTCAACGTTGGGCAAATGTGTAGGAGCATAGCACCACTCTACTGGCGCACAACGTGTAGTGGAAATTCACACAGGGAGACGTTACAGGCATGCAGCATGAATCTATAGGAGTGCAGCACCAGGAAAATTTTTCTCGAGGAATCTGGCGGAAAATTTAAA
This sequence comes from Pinus albicaulis, assembly GCA_034641835.2. Lineage (NCBI taxonomy): Eukaryota > Viridiplantae > Streptophyta > Pinopsida > Pinales > Pinaceae > Pinus > Pinus albicaulis. Next base: position 1,471,048,443 of record CM076580.1, read on the forward strand.
AACCCTCATTGTGTGTGTAAATGACCAAAGGAGTGGGGATATGTTGTTTTTTAGTGGTTTTATACTTTTTTGAAAAATTAGAAGTACAACCCACTTCTCTAAGATTAATTTGAACTCCTTTCCTTTTACCAATACTTTTTTGGAGCTGGCACCCTTTTTTACAAACTTTGGCAGACTTGGTGATTCTACTTGTTTTTTCCATTTTTCACATTTTGGACCTAGACATATACTTTTCTCTATTTGATGGATGTTGTCTCTATTCATGAGTCCTATGTCCTCCATGTCCTTTTCATCTTTTTTCAATCTTAGGAGCTTTTTTTAAATGTATTTTGAAAACCTTTTGATCACTGTCTCTTTTGAACTGGGATAGTTTACTTGATCAATGATGACCCATGCTTGTCATAGTTGGTTTCCTTGGCAATTTCTACCAATGTTTGTCCCATTTAGCCACTAGAATATGTCTCTAATTGTTCTTTATATAAAGAGACCTTTGAACTGACATTTCTTGTCTCTTCCTCCTAATACTCTTGATCATCTTTCTGCCTTAGGTGTAGTGGAGCATAGTGCTTGTCTGCCAAACCTTAGAAGGTAGTTTGAAAACCCTTGAAACCATCTGTTGTGATGAAAGAGGTTTATTTGTCACTATTTTGACCCTCTTTTTCCATCTTCCCAAAATTCTGATTTTTTAGGGATTTTTAGAGAAAAGAAAAGAGGGTTGTCTTCTAAGTTCTCAAAGAGACACTCATTAAACTCATCACTTATGTATAAAAATCCTTCAATGATCAATTGGAGGGTTGAGGTGTTCTTTTGCCTTTGTAACCCTAGTATTGCTCTATTTCTTGGTCAAAATAGTTATACATCCTGATTCCCATTAAACACATACCTGCTATGTTCTTCTTGCTATGAATGGTCCTCTTATGATGATCCTTCTCTTTTACCTTACCTCATGGCTAATCTAATGGAATTTTGGTCTTCTTTGCAAGAATGTGAGCAAAGGGTAGTTGTCCCTCTATGAGATTCATGCTTGAGGCCCAACAGATTTTTAATGATCTTTTTGATTGATGTACAATGTTGCTTATGTGCCACTGTATTTTAGGACCTCCATGGACCTCTTGATGGGCAGCTCTTCATAACAATCTCTCATGAGATCAAGATATTTATTGTAAACTTAAGCCTGTCATATTTTACTACCAGCTGTGGATGCATTTATGAGATTTTTAGGTCTCCTTCTTTGCCTATGTTCTGTTGTTGACCATTTACAAAGCATTTCTGCAGAAATTCTTGGACATGGTAAATTGTTCCTTTGCAGGCTTACCGCTTGATCAAGAGGATACCTTTGGAGTTCTTTGATGTTCTTTGGACAATGATAAGCCTCATCCTTGTGTTCTCTTGACTTCACCTTTGAATACTTGTGGAAATAGTTAATTTAGAACCATGATAGTGCATAACCTAGGTGACCCTATTTGACTTATAGTAATGTCTTTGGAATAGGTTTTTGACTGAAAATCCTGAATCAGGGTTTGAATGAGGAGACAAGATTTTGACACTTTATTATGCAATACCATCCTATACAAATATAAAGCCTTGTTTTAATTCAAAGAGCTTTAGAATGGGAGTTTTGAAAGCACCATTGCTTAAGGCATTTGGTGAGTAGGGGAAAAAGTTTGGTTTACTTGGCGAAAAAAGGTATGAAAATAGATGGCTTAGGGAAACAGAGACAGAGTGTTATAGGTAGAGGTGGCACACGTAGTGAGAGTGAGGTACATTAGTCCAGGATTTGGTCTTGTCTAGTTGACAGATTGGCCATGCTTCAAAAAAGAAGTAGGATAGTGAAAATTTTCTTTTTGAGGAGATTTCTAGAACTCACATGATTCTTGAATTTTGTTTCTACAAATCCTAGACAAAGCATTTTAGTCATCTAAACAAGAAAAAATTACTGATGACTAATAATGGCTCCACTTGGGGAGGGCATCTCCTTTTTAGGTGTCTATAATTTCAGATCTCTTGGTTTATGAAGACCAATGCGTCATCCATTGGGTGGATTTTCTTCTTTCTTTTGTCGCTCCTTTCCCTAAAGTAGTGATTTTGAAAATCTAAAAGCATGATTTGCTCAACTTCACCTTTACCTACCCAACCTACTTTGCTAACATTTTCTCTTCCTTGGGTGCACTTCCATTGGAAAACCCATTGATAGTTTTTCTTTTGAAAGAAAAAACAAATTATCTACTTCTACACTCATTTCTTCCAAGAGTTCTAATTATGGCAGTGAACTCTTCTTATTCTCTACCTAGTCTATTTGACTGTCAAGATTAAGCAGCATGACAGACTTCATTCTCTAAGCTAAAAACATGAAATTGAAAACATGACTAAATTAGGATTACACAATCTGATTTATCATGGGTTTGTGGAATAAAAACAAGCTGCACACAAATGTTATTTTTGTACAAAATAAGACTAGAAAAATCAGGGCTAGGATACATTGTTTGCTATTCATCCCTATTTTTCTCCTTGGTTATGTTTTGATCATGTGGAACTAGTATCTTTCATTCCTAATCTATTTTATTCGACAAGTCAAGCTTTAATGATTTGACCAGCATTACTTTTCACTAACTTGTCAACAATAAATTTAAAACATGTTCAATCATGATTAGGCTAGACAGGTGAACAAGGCATTATTTTCGCACTAGTAGTGGCAGTTAGGCTTGCACACTTTCAGTATTAATATTATTTGGGTATGGGGTTGTACCTTGCCTTTTGAATATGCCCTCTTTTCCATTTTTTCCTATGTTTTGTGTTTTAATCTTTGTGACTCTTTCTTCACAGAATGGTATGTATAATGAGTGAAAATTTTAAAGCTAAGGATCTTGAAAAAGGTAGTGTTTGAGCATCCTGTCTTCAAAAGGATATCCTAACATCTTTTGTCCATTTATCTCTTGAAAATAGAAAACATAGTTACCTCTATTTGACAACATGGTATAAGGATTATTCCAATAGTTTTCAGAAAATCCATGATCCCCTTGGTGCTTCTTCTTTGACCTTTGCTCCCCAAATCTGTTTGTGTCAAAGATCCTCTTTAAGTAGGTCAGGTATCCTTTATCATATTTAAAACAAATGATGAAGTCATCCATGTGCACCATAGTAGAGAAATTTAAAACCGAAGGCATAGTTTTTCGAAAAGAATCTCCAGCACATTCTAGCCTGGGAAGTATTTGTTTAAGCATACAACTGTCCGAAGGAAATTTGAAAAAATCTTTGAGCTGATTGATCTGAAGTGGTATCATCTGATGGTAACCTAAAAATATATCATGCAATGAGATTTGGTTAGGAAACCCTACCCTTTGTAATGTATGATCTTTTTTGTGGAAAAGGTATTTGTTATTTTTGAAGGGTTGCTACTGGTACCTAAAATCTATACAAAGCCTATGTCCCTTTGCCTTCTTTCTAAGTGAAATCAATTGCTCAAAATTTTTATGATTATTTTTGTAAGGAAGGCTTTTGAGAACAATGGATGTGTTATAAGGTTTTAGACTACCCTGCCTACACACATAAGCATTCTGAATTTTTTTGCACAGTCTTGTATTTCTTTGTTTTGTGTGTAGTGCTAAAATTTTAGACAACTTAATTATTTCAAGCTTCTTAAGTTTACCCATGTTATCTTCCCCTATATCAGTTTTAGCAAAGTTTTCTTCGGGATTTATAGCAATATTTGTGAAAATTGAAAAATTTTTTGAAAGGGAAAAATTCTCTGATGATGAAGCATCTAGGTAAGGTAAAAACATCAGACTGTCTTGTTCCAGATTCCCAGAGATTTGTGTTGTGTGAAGGTATTTCATTTTTCCTAGATTAGAAAAAGGAGGAAGTTGTGTTTTTGTGGTTTGTCTTTCCTTTGAGCAATCTGTTTCCTGTCCTAAACTGGTTTTTGTTTCTGGCATTTCATTTTCAATTTGCAGAAAATCAAGTTTAGTTTTTCTATCTTGTGGTGTTTCAGGGTCATGATAGTTTTGACTGTCAAACTCATCATAGAGGAACTGATCTGATTGTTGTAATGTGCCTAGATCTTCACAATTTTCATTCACTTGCTCATCAAGGTCATTTTCATTATACAAGATGAATGAGTCCAAGTCTAGATGAATGGAACAGATCGCGATGTTGTTGGGTCTATCTAGGCTGCTTACCATATACCTCATGTGAGATTCCTGGTAGAGTCTCCTTGTTTGGTTAAAAATTGGGATGGTAGCATAAGACATGTCAAGTTGGAGGTTCCCCAGAAGTTTGGCTCCCCAAGATTGGGACAAAAGCATGCCATATTTGAGGGGAATGTTAGCCAAAACTATGTCCATGACCAGGATCTTAGAAGGGATTTGTGTTAGATTTCCACATAAGTCCTTGATTAAGCCCAAGCACTTAACCCTGCTTGAATCAAAAGAATACAGATCTTTATAGGGCCTGATTATTTATAGGCCTAATCTTTCCATCACTATCTTTGGCATGAGGTTATGCGAGGAACCAGAATCTAACATGGTGTTGTGTAATATTTTTTCGTGTATGTTTAGACTAAAATAGAAAGGAGGGATAGCTCCTTCTTGGAGTTTTCCTTCAACCTCAGGACCAAACAACAGTTATGGTTTGTCAATTGTTAAATTTAGCATATCTGTATAATTCAGTATGTTCAAAACTTTCAAAACTTGGAAGCGGTACATATCCTGAGCTACCGGTTTAGTGACAGGGATGCTTATTTTGATTTTAGCGATCTCTCCTTCAAAACTAAAAGGTACTTGAGTCTTAGAAATATTTACATCAGTTTTAGTAGCCATAAAATTTTCCACATTTTTAATTTGCTGATTTTGATTTGGGGTTTTGGTCAGCAGAGTTTTCTCAGGGCCATTAGCAGAGGTGCTAGGAAAGCTTGTGTCAACACCTAGTTGGCTAGTTTTATCCTTGTTAGGATCATTTTTCTTAGCCATGGTGCTGTTATTGTCTATTGTTATTTTAAGGATGTTTTCGGGAGTTTTCATAATAGCAGTGTTTGAGTTGTTTTTCCTGGAATTGTCCTAGTTTTTGTTACTCCTAAGATCATATTGTCTATGGACTTCCATTATGACATTTTCTAATCCCAATTTGTGGTCTTCGGAATCTTCATAGCTCGTTTCATCTTGGTTTAAGGAGAAAAACCTAGTTCTTATTCTGTGAGAAAAACATCACCCTCACTATCAAAGCCTATTAATTTTAGATGATTTTCATCTGGTTATTCAATATCTCTTTCCTCTTCGTCAACATAGTTATCTTGGAAGGGTGGCCTGATTTGTTGTTCATTTTCCCTTGCTTTATTTTGGGGAGGGTCTCTTCTAAAATTTTGATTCCAGTTTCTGTTTTGGGGATTTAGTTGGTTTTCCCTAGGGGGTGCTCTTTCATTTATGCTTATTCTCTCCATCATTATTTCCATGGTCCTAAGGATGTTTTCAATCTTGGAATCAGATGAGGAGGTCAAGGGCATATTGTCATCTTTGTAGGTTACCCTCTTTTCTGATGTTAGCCTAGCTATTTTTCAATTAAGTTGGCCTCTACACTTATGGATCCCTTTTGCATGTCTTCTAAAGTTAGGGGCTCTCTTTCTCTTAGCTGATAGGCCATGTTGGGATCAAAACCATATGGAAATTTAGCTAAGGCTAAGCCTAATGGGGTTTCATGTTTGGCGGTAGTGCGTTGTAAACACTATTGAACCTTGTACAATAGTCTTGGATGCTTTCCCCCATGTTTCTTTTAAGATTGATATATTTATCAAATGATTAGCAATCTAGAATCCCACACTTCACCGAGGCTGAATCCACCACTGCCCAAAAACACGTCGATAGAATGAATGATGCTTTTGACTACATGGAATTACAAGAGGAAACCATGAAGATGAAGATGTTTTCCTAAAGTCTAGGAGGAGAAGCTAAGAAATGGTTCAAAAGCCTAAATCCTAACATCATACATGATCTCCCTTCCCTTTACCAAAATTTTATCAATAAATGGGAAATCAAGAAAAACCCTCCTCATATCCCCTCGAAACGTACTAATGGTTGTGGTAACAAAAGCGGTGCATACCATGCTGCCATGGTAGGAGCTAATGGTGGATTTACAAGCAGAGGATTTGTGCTATGAGATGGAGTGGTTTTCACAGTGGTGGTGTGAATGGGTGTGGCAGATGTACCTGGACGAGTAAACTGATTCTGATCAGACTTGGGGTGAAAAAGAGCCAAAGTGGTGGAGACATTGGAAATCAGGTGGTGTTGAAGGAGAAGCTTCTCTACTAAGATTCTGCTACAGGTCAATGGGCTCAAGTTCAGTATGGTCGATCCTACTTTGTGACTTGGTCCTGAAAAGGTTTTTTGTATGGAGTAAGTCAAACTAGGCATCTTGCAATGTTGTATGATGTTCAGGTATAGAGATTGCTTTATGAATGGTCCTATTAGTAGCTAATTTTCCAGTTTTAGAAGTTTTCCACAAAATCATTTCTGGGTCATCAACTATAGTAGGAGGGTTTGGGTCCAGATGAGATCTAGTATTGATTCTTCATGAAGCTGGATTTCAAAATCAAAATTTAGAGAGGCTGAAAGTTTTTTATATTTTTTCAAAAAATTTCCCTCTTCTATGTTTGCTAAACTCACACAGTATGTGACTAGGGTTATATATTTCCTAAGGTTGTTTCCTCACAATAATTAAGAGCCTAGGGACATTAGTAAAGTTAAAAGGCCTACTGCAGGCTTAGTGGAGTCGCCAGGTGGATATTTTTAGTTGTTTTGAAGATAAGTGTCTATGGTCCACCACCAATACTGACAAAAATCTAACCTAGAAATGCTTTTGGGTTTTCTGAGTTTCTATATGTAGCCCTTAAGGTATGTAAGAGTGTCCTATAGCCGAGTCATCATATTTCTAGGATGGTGAAAAAGCTAGATCCTACTCTTAGGCTATCAGTTAATTTCTGTTATGATTTGACGAAGGTTTCTGAAGTCCTAAGGGATACTTAGTTTGTCACTGACATTAGAGGTTGCATCATGATCACCATTGTGTTGGTGAAAGTGATGAGGTGATTTACAAATCACGGGACTTCAAAGTTTAACTGAGGGTTAAAATAGTCTATAAGAGTTTTTAGGCTACTATGTAATCGCTCCCACCGTGATCGTTGTTATGTTAGTGATAGCGATGAAGTAGTTATAAATCATAGGATATTATTTAACCAAGGGATTATAGAGTCCTAAGGGGTACTTAGATTGTCACTAACTCAGAATGTCCCACCATGATCACCATTATGTTAGCATCCTGTGATTTGGCAGATTGGTAAACCAAATGACATGGTAACATCAGACCAGTCTTTGGAGTCATAGACTCAGAGAGGGCTCTCTCTATTATGTGAAGGATGTGAACTTGTTCACTTTGGATGATTGATTTTAGGCTAGTTGTTAAGTGTAGGTTTGTTTGCTTGTTTTGGGTTGGGGTAAGATGATCAAGTAGGATAGGTGGAGTGAGAGGTTATCATATCAATTGGGCAATGGAGTCTATGAAGTTATTGATATCTCGGTAGTGAATCGGGGTACATCAAAGGGAAAATCTATTGTAGTTAATGGATCTTTTAAAGTTTATGTGTGAGGTGAAATGGACAATAAGTTTGGGAACCAAGGTAGGGCCAAGGGAAATTAAGAATCATTTATCAAATAATTATAAACAGGGAGGTCTTTAATATTGAGAATAAAAATATACTAATCATGAGATAGGGCACACCATATACTCAGTGAAAATCCTTTTAAACAAATTAACATTGAAGATAAACAATCCAGTAGAACATGAAAGCAAGACAACTTATCTAACTTCAATGATTCAACTTTAAAGATTTGAAAACATATAAGAAACAAATAGCATCAATAAATGAAGAGGGAACACCTAAACATCATTCATTAAACTATAAAGAACTTCGAGGCAAACTGATAAGCATATTCAAAGGAAAGATCGAAACAAGACCTCTTTGACTTAACCTAACAATCAATACATCAAAGAGAGATTTCAAGACAGAGTTTAGATAGACTTAAACAAGCATGGCTTACCATGAATCATGTTTATAAACTATCATAATAATCGAATAATGAAATACAGAAGCTTAGGTGTGCGTAAAGAGAAATGAAGAATGCTTTAAGCTAACCCAACATAAGAAAACATGGAAACAATAGCTAACAGGAGGACTAAGGTGCCTCAAACAAAATTTCTCATCCTATACTCTTCTGAGCTACTAAAAAATAGAAAGATGGACGTATGGAAAACAAGAAAAAACATGAACATATGAGAGATACATCACTATTAACTAAACTCAGGGATCTTGCAAGCAAGCCTACATCACTATCAATCAAGGCAATCCATCCACAAGCTCCACAACAATAAATGGTTCTACAAATTTCAAAAACCATGTATTTATCTTAACCCATCAAGTTCCCAACTGTTTACAATGAATCCTCATGCCTTAATAACAAGCAAGGAAGAGGAAAACCAAAGAGAGTATCTAGAATCCTATTGGCCAATAAGAAATATCCTAAGTTTTCCTTGAGGCCTTGCAAGGCCCAAGGCACAAAAATAGCTAGCAAATATCTTTTCCGGCCAAAAATAGCAATTAAATTGACCTTTAGGCCCTCACAAGCATATGGAAACTTGCCAAACGTACATTCTTCCTAGTTACCTACAGGAGCACAACACAGTATGTCAAAATTTGAAAACTTGCCAGGAGCGCAGCATAAAAATAGGCGTTTTTGCAGCAGTGTTTTGGAGGCCTATTGGATGTCAGAAAAGCCTTCGATATGGCCCGTTGGAAATAAATTGAAGTCTATTTTATAAATCAACATTTATTTCTTCAATATAAGCTCTGTAATTTTCCCAAAAAATGGAAAATTCCAAGACTTATAGGAGCGCAACATATGCTCAGAAAAGTGGGCAGAAAGGTGAAAAAATGAGTTTTTTTTACCCTTTTGGGGGGTAAAAAACAACTCCAATTGAGCTGAAAATTGGTGAGAATGATCCTCTAATGATGGGGAATCAAAAAATGTAATCTTCTCCTCCTGAATATGCCCTGGGAAAAAGCACAGAAGAAGGTGTGTTGCGCTCCTAGCCTCAAAATTTGCAAAAAACAAAAACTTGTTCAATTTCTCTCAAAATTGGTAGGTAGGTGCCTCATGGGTCCTTCGAGATCTGCAGAGAAACTTGGGCCAAAATTCCAAGCCTATCATGGTACTTTCATCATTTGGTGTGAGGCCCTCATTTTGGGCAGTTTTGAGCTTTTTCCTTGCAAAGTGGTTTCTCCTTTTATAGTGCTCAGTCATTCTCATTTGCAAGCTCAAGTATTTGTTGGCCTTCCCCAGTTTGGCCTCTAGATATATGTTGGCTCTCTCAAGCCATGATTTCCTATTATGCTCAATTTCCATGGCAAGGAGTTCGGTGAGGAGAAATTGTAATGCTTGGGCTAATTCTTCCTCTCTCTGGTTTGCCAATGCTTTCCTAAGACCCATAGTCTTAGGTCTCTTTCTAGATTGGCCTTCTTCACCACTATCCTCCTCATAAGCACCCATGTATTCCTCCGACTGCACTTGTGACCTTTGAGGCTCTTTCTGGTATTTTAGTGCCCTTGCTTCATAGATGGCTAGTTGGCCACTCATTTGTTTGTTTTGAATCTACAAGAAGTGAATGAGAACTTTTGACATTTCTAACTCAACCTCCAAGTCCTTGATCTGTGCATTCCGGTCTTGTAGAAGAGAGTTTACTATTCTTATCTCATTTTTCTCATCACGGTCTATGTGAATGAGCTCAAATTCTCTTTCTTCCTCATGATTGTCTTCTTCCTCTTTCACTTGTTGTTTACCTTTGTCTTTCGTTTGAGTTGAGGAGGAGTGCATGGCCCCTTGCCCTTTGGAGGAAAAAAACACATGCCTCTCTCCTATTTGATAGGTAATGGTGAAAGGTGCAACAAGTTTTACTTGCAAAGCTTGATCACTAGTGACCTTAGGACTGTTTTTGTCCTCATGGATGATCTCTATGTGTGCATCTTCCTTACCTTGTTCTTGGCTACCACTTTGAGAAGCACCCTCACTATCATTTATGCCACTATCACTATGAATACCTTTAGGACTGTCATCCTCTATTTTTTCAATGCTAGAAGTGTCTTCATTACTACTTGGTACATCTTTTTCTTCATGAATGTCCTCTTCTTCATCATTTGACCCACTGTTTTCACTACCTTTCTTATGGTCTTCACCTTTAATTTCAACCTCTGTTTCATAGTTTGAATCATTTTCACTTTTGCTACGTTCACTACCTTCAGAATTTTTCCCTTCATCATTACGCATATTGTCCTTTTGGTTCAGTTCTTCTTCACTTTTTGATTCATTATTTACTCCTTTTCCTTGACTGTTACCAGTTTTTTGACTGTCACTAGGTTCACTGTTTTGGACTTCTTGTAGCTCATCATTTTTCTCTTGATAGGCTGTCTCTGACCCTGTATCCTCAGAATCATCTTCTTCATCATTAGAGCCACTATTTTGGTCTTTTTTCTCATTACTAGGCTCACTGTTTTGATCTCTATTTTCTTCTTCATCAACAGTTTCTTCTTGGTCACTACCTTCACTAATTTATTATTGGTCATCTTCCTCTCCCTCACTACTTTCTTCATTAGTATCATTTCTTTTTTCATTTTCACCACACTTTTCTTCATGTCCCTTGTCCTATCCCTCACTGCTTTCTTCACTTGTATCATTGTCCTCTCCCTCACTACTTTCTTCTTGGCCATTACTACTTTCTTCTTGGCCATCCCTATTTTCTTCATTTTCTGATTTCTTAGGGGAAGGTGAATGAGGAAGCTCTATTTGAGGAAATGGCTCATGTGAAGAAGATGAACCAAGGTCAGTGGAGGGTGATGGAGGTGTGTGAGGATGATTTTGAGATGATGATGGCAGACTTTGCAGAGGGATGGTCTGTGGAGTTGTGAAATCATCTTGGGCGATGAAAACCTCCTAGGGGATGCCTTGTTATTCTAGTTGGTGCGATACAATCACTTTAATGAGGGAGTGATGAAAAATGCTTGACATTTGTTGGGATGGAGGCCTTTTTTGCATGATGGAAGAAATTTTCTCAATACTTTTGCAAAGGTAGTGGGGCATATGTAGCTGCTTGGTTTTGGTGAAGTGCATGAGGAGTCTTATGTGGTATGAATAGACTCTGGAGAATGTACCCTCACAGGTGAAGTATTTCATGATGATCTTCATTAGGAGAGCATACCTGTCCAATAGATGAGAGGAGGGGAACATGTTCTTGCAATCAATTTGACAACTTGGTTTCAAAAATGGGTGATAGTGACTTAGGTATAGATGCTTTTGTATGAATCACCTTTCTCCTATGCAAGGTATTCAAGTGGCCCTAGAGATGGCATACACAATCAACTCAAATTTTACCCCAGCTAGGTGTACTTGATGTTTATGAAGGCTTAAGGCAAATAACTTGGTCAACTGAGGGTGACTCTAGATATTTTGTACCTTTTTATAGAATTCATAGCATCCCAACTCTTGAAAATAGGAAAAAATAGTAGGGGAGGTTATCAGTTCTTCAGTTATTAAAGGTTCAAACCTATTTGGCATCCCTCCCTTCCTTTGCTACTTTTTAGGCCTTTGAGTTGCCTCATCTATGTCAACATTCTCTTCTTCAGACATTTGTTTTTCTTTACCCCCACCTCAAGATCCTTAAAGAGAAATGTTACTGCTAGTGAAATGAAGTGGAAAGTGGCTAAAGGAGATTATGAGTTTTCTAACTACGTCAAGGCATTAGTAGAGTGTAGGCCAAGTGTTTTTTTTTCTTTAAGAATTTCCTTGCTTTCTCTAACACCAATTTTCAAAGTGCTTAGTGGCCTTGTCTTTAGAAAATCATGCATCTATAGGAAAAGTTAAAAATACCTCTTGAAGTGCCTCCACAACAGAAGAAATAGCTCAAAAACCTTGTGGTAATAGTTGGGTCACCCCTGAACATGAATTCATGTAGAGGCTACAAAAATGTTGTAGGAGCGCAACACAACTCCATTGGGCAGCCCTGAACGTGCCTTTGTGTAGAGTTTAAAACTATGGCAGGACCACAACATTGATGGTTGTGTGGCTCAGGTCACTGTTCAACATTAAATACCATGGCAGGAGCGTAGCACAACTCCGTTGGGCAGCCGTGAATGTGCCTGCATGTAGAGTTTAAAACTATGGCTGGAGCACAGCACTGATGGTCAGGTGGCTTAGGTCACTGTTCAGCGTTAGATACCGTGGTAGGAGCATAGTGCAACTCCATTGGATAGCGGTGAATGTGCCTGCATGTAGGGTTCAAAATTGTGGTGGGAGCATAGGAAGGCGCTGGTCGAGCGGTTCTAAACGTGGTGTCATGCCACCGCTCTAAACGCTGAGAAAACATGTAGTAGCGCAAAAAAAATCTATAGGCACGTAGTGTGTAGTGGAATTTCACACAGGGAGACACTACAGGCACATAGCATGACTCTACAGGAGTGCAACACCTGGAAAATTTTGCCTAAGGACTCTAGCAGAAAATTTGAAAACCCTCACTATGTGTGTAAATGACCAAAGGAGTGGGGAGATTTTTTTTTGTAGTGGTTTTATGCTTTTTTGAAAAATTAAAAGTACAACCCACTTCTATAAGGTTACTTTGAACACCTTTCATTTTTCCAATACTTTTTTGGAGCTCGCACCCTTTTTTACAAACTTTGGCAGACTTGGTGATTCTGCTTGTTTTTTCCATTTTTCACCTTTTGAACCTAGACATCTAGTTTTGTCTATTTGATGGATGTTGTATCTATTCATGAGTCTTATGTCCTCCATGTCTTTTTCATCTTTTTTCTATTCCAGGAGGTGTTTTTAAATGTCTTCTGAAAACCTTTTGATCACTATCTCTTTTGAACTTGGAAAGTTTACTTGATCAATGATGACACATGCTTGTCATAGTTGCTTTCCTTGGAAATTTCTACCCATGCTTGTCCCTTTTATGCACTGGAATATGTCTCTAACTGTTCTTTAGAGAAAAGAGACCTTTGAACTAACATTTCTTGTCTCTTCTTGCTGATACTCTTCATCACCTTTCTGCCTTTGATGTAGTGGAGCATAGTGCTTGTCTGCCAAACCTTAGAAGGTATTTTGAAAACCGTTGAAACCATCTTCTATGATGAAGGAGGTTTCTTTTTCAAAATTTTTTTTTTCTCCGTAAAACTAATTCTATTAAGAGAGGATATGGTACAAAGTGAAGTTACAATCAAGAGAAGCTAGAAACCGGGCAGCCGGAAAGGATAAACTATCCACCTCGGCCCCTAAGAGAAACCAAGAAGAGAGCATTGCAATAAGCAAAAAGGAACAAGAAATAACAAAGAAACAAGAGCTGAACAAAGGATTCTACCCAGCATGGGTCGAATCATCCATTCGGCATTTTTTCCCTTTCTTTTTACCAACTTTGACCCAGCCAAGATGATGCGGCTGAGTTGGAACAACTTGTAGACTGAGCTGGGTTGTCGGTGAGGTCTCCTTGTCTGAATCCGAGGGAGAAGACTCATGAGTTCTATTCTGTGAGTTTGGTGGAACATTAGATTCCTCGGGGCTTGCCGAAGGCGGATCCTGTGGCTACATTGCTTCCTCCCCTTCTGCTTCCTCTTCCTCTTCATCCGAGCTGAAGTCCATATCATCCATGGGGGGCGGATCATGCGGCTTCCAGCTTTTGGATTTCGGCTTATGATTGGCTTTCTTCTTTTGGGCAAGAATCGAGGGGAAAGAGCTCTGAAGGTGCCCTGTTAGATGGTAATGCCGGCAGCGAAAGGCTGTGTTCTCGTAGTCCAGGATCTGAGTCCAGTGAAAATCTCCAATTTTGAGATTAATCTGATCGGGAAGACCTTTGCTCATATCTATTTCTGCGCAGATTCTGCCAAAGGTGTAAATGCCCTTTTCCCCCCTCGAGGGGTCTGCGGCAAGAAAACGGCCTAGAGTATTTCCAATCCCTTCGAATACAGCGAAGTGCCATATATGCGCCGAGAGATTAGGTAGCCTGACCCAAATTGGGAGCTTGGTGATCACTGCAGTAGATGGATCGAAATCTGGAAACCAGGGGGTGAGGAATAAACCTGCTGTGCCCCAAAACCATGGACCTTTTGTAAGAGCTTTTTGGTAGTCTTCGCTGAAAGAAAACACTACAATGAAGAAGCCCTTTGAGCAAAATAAAACCTTGCAATTGTTGGTCCATCTGGAGTGAATCCATTGGTAGAGATCTGCCATGCGTGGCCATAGTCCATTAAATCTGCAAATAATGGCATGCTCTGCAAACTTTTGGGCTTGCTCATCCAGCGTTGGATGCGATATTTCAATGGAGGGGATCTCCTCTAGTTTGTCCACGAGAAAAGGTTTGGGAGCCGAAGCTGGTGGATCAGATTTCTTGGGCGTCTGAGCATGGACCGCATCTTTGTAGGAAAAATCCGGAGTTGTAGATGACTGTCCAACTGCGCCCCCTCTAAGACGAAGGGTGAAAACAATAGATGCATTTCTTTTAATATTGTAAAAAGAGAGGGGATAAAGATCCTCAAGTTGTTTACCTTCGTGGAGGAGTCTCTGTGATGCATATGGAATCCCCAGCCTATCTTCAAGGGCTTGTTTGAGGTCCTACACTAGATCCGAGGAGCTCACCCTTTGCAGCAAAGTTTTGCTAGAAAGGAGAAAGATCTGGATCTGATATGAAGCAGAGAGTTCAGCCGATTCCTGCTTGCCTCTGCATGTCTGAGATGAGAGAAAATGGGTACTCTGGTATTCCATCTTTTTCAGAACTTGCTGCTGGGCCATGTGAGAAGGTGAGGCATGAGGCAAATAGCCACGGAGAAGGGTATTTTTCCCCGCCCATAAGAAATCCCTTACGCGCCCATCAGGCAGATCTGAGCAGCTCAAAGCATTTATCAGACAGATCTGGTGCATATTGTCGGTAATGAGCGCCCACCACTGGTTAATGGGGCTGGTGAAACCCCCACGCCATCTCCCTAGATGAGCTACGTCTATTCCGGCCGCATCCAGTCCAGGGAGAATGCCAAACAGGTTTGCATTGATTTTTAAAGCCAGCATCGAGTCGGTTGTTTGAGGTGAGGTAGCCTGCATCGATTCGTCCTTCTGAGGTAGCCAAGAAAGCAGGGCTTCGCCTTGTAGACCCCCTTTCCCATTCCTCACGAACTCTTTGCCTGCAGTAAAGGGTTCAAGTGACCAAATGAGGAGCCGATATCCAGTCGTTGAGGAGTTCATGTATCTCCGTTGGCTTTCTTGTCTCAAAGGCAGCCTGAGTCCCGTCCATCCGGGTTCAGCACAGTCAGGATGCGCAGGCCAGACGACCCCGCTGGTGTTCACCGCGGCGCAGGCAGAGTGCAGAGAGCCAAAAACCCTAAAATCGCCACAAGCCATGACTCTATGGATTCTCCGAGGTTTCCTTTTCATTATTTTGACCCTCTTTGTCCATTTTCCCAAACTTCTAAGTTTTTAGGGATGTTTAGAAAAAAGAAAACAGGGTTTTCTTCTAAGTTCTCAAAGAAACACTTATTAAACTCATCACTTATGTCTAAAAATCCTTCAATGATCATTTGGAGGGTTGAGGTTTTGTTTTTCCTTTGTAACCCTATTATTTCTCTATTGCTTGGTAAAAAAATTCATACATCTGGATTCCCATTAAACACATACCTGCTACTTTCTTCTTGCTATGAATGGTCCGGTTATGATGATCCTTCTCTTTTACCTTACCTCATGGCTAATCTGATGTCTTTTTGGTCTTCTTTGCAGGAGTGTGAGCAAGGGGTAGCTGTCCCTCTACAAGATTCATGCTTGAGGCCAAACAACTTTTTAATGATATTTTTGATTGATGTAGAGTGTTTCTTATGTGCCACTGTATTTTAGGACCTGCATGGACCTTTTGATGGGAAACACTTCATAACTATCTCTCATAAGATCATGATATTCCTTGTAAACTTAAGCTTGTTGTATTTTACTACCAGCTGTGGATGCCTTTATGAGATTTTTAGGTCTCCTTCTTTGCGTATGTTCTGTTGTTGGCCATTTACAAAGCATTTCTTCAAAAATTCTTGGACATGGTAAATTTTTTCTTTGCATGCTTACCGCTTGATCAATAGGATAGCTTTGGAGGTATTTGATGTTATTTGGATAATGATAAGCCTCATCCTTGTGTTCTGTTGAATTTACCTTTGAATACCTGCGGAAATAGTGAATTTAGAACCATGATAGTGCATAACCTAGGTGACCCTATTTGACTTATTGTAATGTCCTTGGAATAGGTTTTTGACTGAAAAGCCTAAATCAGGGTTTGGATGAGGAGACAAGATTTTGAAATTGTATTATCCACTACCATCCTAGACAACTAGAAAACCTTTTTTTACTTCAAAGAGCTTTAGAAAGGGAGTTTTGAGAACACCATTTCTTGAGGAACTTGCTGAGTAGGGGAAAAAGTTTGGTTTACTTGGCAAAAAAAGGTATGAAACTGGAGGGATTAGGCAAACAAAGATGGAGTTTTATAGGAAGAGGTGGAAAAAATAGTGAGAGTGAGGGAAATTAGTCCAGGATTCGGTCTTGTCTGGGAGATAGATTGGCCATGCTTCGAGAGAGGAGCAGGATAGTGAAAAATTCCTTTTTGAAGAGATTTCTAGAACTCACATGATTCTTGATTTTTGTTTCTAGAAATCCAGGACAAAGCATTTTAGTCAT